>JARQOD010000004.1:326157151-326294073 GCA_033576555.1 Oophaga sylvatica
CCATCCTGGTTTTTAAAAGCCGTCTTCCTTTCGTCCCCCCCGGATGGGGAATTTTCGGGTTTAAAAACCACCGCGAGATTAGTTTAAAAAACCCCCCTTTTCCCCCCAAAGCCTACCCAAATAGTCAGGCCCGGGGGCAATGGAAATTGTTTTTAACGGGGGGGGGGTTTTTTAGCCCCCTGAAAAATTTTCCGGACCCCAATTTTCCCGTTTTTCTTCTGAAAAAAAGAAAAACCCCCCCCTGCCGGTTTACACCGATTCCTAAAAACCCCTTTTTCCCGGGTTTCTCCTGAATTTTTTGGGGACATGGCCTCTGTCCAGGAAGAGAGGGGATCCCCCCTTTCCCCCCAGGATTTCTGCCCCGGGAAAGGGGGTCGATGGACGTCTTTGGGGCGATGAGGTGGAAAAAGGGGGGTCTCCCCCCCCCTTCTTGGGAACAGTGGGTTTGACCAGTAGTCCCGGGGAAAGGGGGAGGTTTCCCGGGTAACTCTAGTGGTAACCTGAATGCAACTTCTGCACACCCCCCCGTACATGCTCACCCCCAACCCCATTTCCCCCCCCCCCCCCCCGAAGCCCAACTTAATGGGGGGGGGGAAAAAGGGCCCCCAAGGGGTATACCAGTAGGTTCGCCTATTCCCTCGGGAAGGCGAGTGGGAAAAAAATTCCTATGGGAAGGAGATCAGAAAAGCAAGTGGGCGTCTGGTGTTTTAATTTGTGAGGGCAATGCGCCCATTCATCCCGAACGCACTGATTTAAAAAGCCCCCCCAAAAGGGGGTATTGCTGACGGCGAGAAAAGCGGGGACAAAAATTTTCCCCCTGTCCTGAGTCCAGCAAAGGTCGGCGGTGAGATGGGTCCAACAGTGATTGTCCCTTTAAATGTCATCTTGGAGGAAAACCCGCGTCTCTAGTGAACCCCCCCCCCGGGGGGCCACTAGACGCGTCGTTTCCCAAATGGGTTTTGGGCAATTTTTTGGGAAAGGGGTCCTGTCTGCTAAACCAAGGGGTTAAAAACCAGGGGTACTCGGCGGCCCCAGACTTGGGGCCTGCATGAGGAACTTCTGTGGCTTTTGGGGGTTTGGACCCGATCGGGGAATTCGGGGGTTTGGAAAGGGGGGGGGCCCCAAACCCAAAACTGGGGCCCCCACGGGGGCCCCCCAACCCCCCGCTGTAAAAAAAGGGGGAAAAAGGGGTGATAGGGGAGATAAGCTTCTCCAGTGTGGGGGAACTCCCGGCCCCCAAAAAGGGTTTTTAAAATGGTCACCAGTCCCCGCCAGTAGTTTGGAAAAGAACTTTATCAGACCAAAATTTGCTCACAGCCAATCCCAAAAGGAGGAAAAAAAACTGACCAAAGAGAAAAACCCCCCGGGCAAAGCGCATTTTTTGGCCGTATCGTGGGGACCTGGGGGCCTTTTAAAAACCCCTTTTTAAAAACCCCCAAGAAAAAGGGCACTCTGCACCACACGTCATCGGCTCCCACAGCGGGGTTTCCCCCCCCCAAAGCTCTGGGCCCCAGAGTAGAGAAATTTCAAAACCCTTGTGCCCATCCCCGGGGGGAAAAGTCAAACCCGAAGCCGAGAGTAAGACATGGGCCACGAATCCCCACTTTTTGTTTAGGCAAAAATTTCAGGGCGGAGGTGGGGGTAATGTAGGGGGGAGAAAGGGGGGAGGACAAATGGGGTGCAAACCCCCTAGCGCTAACAGCGGGCTGCGGAAAAATCCACAGCTGAGGTTGTAAACTCAAGAGCCCAAACCCCACCCTTCGCTGCTGGATGTTTCTTTCAATGACTCTTTTTGCCCCCCCTTTTTTTCAGCCCGACCTGGTGCTAATATTATTTTAGGGTCTGCGGAAGCACCAAAAAATTTTAAAGGGGAGGTGCGTTCGCACCCCCGGGGGCCCCGGGGAAGCAAAGCCTGCTGCTTGTAAGTTTAAAAGTTAAAGAATTTTGTTACCCGCAGATCGCTTTAAAAAATTTAAAAAACCCTAGCGCTTGTGGCAGTAAATGCAGACTCTGTTAATTCCCAGGGCCGCTAACGGGTTTTTCCCCGGCTAATGGGGGATATGTGCAACTCACTTTTTTTCAGGGGGCGCAAAAAAAAACGCTTTGGGGGTGTCTAGCGCGAGAGCGAACCCTGTTACGTCAAAGCCGCTTTTTTAACAAACCCGTTCCCCCTTAGGCTCTCAGGGACACGGTTTAAAATTTTTTAAGCGAGCATAATAGTGGGGCAAACGCTAAAGCCCCGCGGGGCACCCGCAATCTATGGGGCCCCTGGGAAGGGCCCGACCCCCGAAAACGGCAATCAAAAATCCCCACCCTTATGCCGGTAAAAAAAGGGCATCTAGGGGCAACCCACCCCCACCACTAGCACACTAACTCCTCACCGATTAAGTCAGTATTCTAAATGGTTATTTTTTCCCCGGGGGGCCCAAAAAACACAAAAGCTGACCCACGGCGCAAGCTTCAATGGTTGTATTGCGCATGGCGGCCCGCCCTGCTAACCCCTTTTTTTAGCAACAAACCCACGGGGCCTTCCGGGAAAAAAGGCCCCAAAGAAAAAACCCGTTAAAGATAGTAGTTTAAAAGGGGCCCTTTTGGGGGGCCCCAAAAGGAGCGTGCAGTAAATTTAGGGGCCCCCCGTCTCCAATGAAGACCCATTGGGCCCCCTCAGAGGGAAAAGCAGGACTTTTCCCCCAAAAAAGGGCTGCCCCCAAAAGGGGTATAATAGCAGACCCGGGAAAAAGGGAGCAGCAAAAACAGCCCAGTAGTGGGGGGGGCAAGGCGTTTGGGAAAGACGTCTTGCTGGCAGGGTCCACTGCGGCCCCGGGAGAATGGGGGACCACGCGGCACGGTTCGGGGCTCCCCCTTTTGCCCAGGGGGAAATAAAAAACCCAAAAACTTGGTAGCCCCCTTTGGCCTTCGGACCTCGGTAGAATTCAGCCATTTTTTACCCTTTGGCACCGTCGGTCCCCCCCAGTAGCCATTTTTGGGCCCCTTTTTTCCTCTTTGGCAAAATTGGTCCTGGGGAGTTTTGCCAAATTTGGGAGCCACTTTAGCCATTTGGCCCTTTGGTACCCTTTTTTGGGTTTTTTTGGGGGCCACCCTTTTGGCCCATTGGGGAACCCCTGTAGCCATTTTTGGGGCCCCTTTTGGGAGCACTTTTGGGACATTCGTCCCCCCCGGAGCCACTTGGAACGGGGGCATTTGGCACAGTTTGGACCTCAGTACCCCTTTTTGGCCCCTTTTTTAGCCTCTTTGGCCATTCGGCCCTCCGGGGGCCCTTGTCCAAATTTGGGAGCCATTTAGCACTTTGGGCCCCCCGGTAGCCACTTTGCCCCTTTTGGGTTTCCCTTTGGACTTTTGGCACCTCTGTACCATTTTGGGGGAAATTGGGGAGCAATTTTTGGGACTTGGTAGCCCCTTTGGCACATTCTGCACCACGGTAGCCCTTTGGACCTTGGTCCACTTTGGCAAAATTTGGCACCTCAGTACCAAATTTTGGGCCCCTTGGCACCCTTTGGCACATTCGGCCCCTCGGTAGCCACTTGGGGCCCGGTAGCCACTTTGGCAAAATTTTAGTACCTCGGTGCCACTTTACCCCCTTGATAGCCACTTTGGCACTTTTTGCACCACGGTAGCCATTTTTGGGACTGGTCCAAAATTTTGGGAATTCGGACTCAGTTTGCCATTTTGGCCATTTGGGGACCCCCTTTTGGGGACAAATTTGGCCCCCCCTGTGCCCTTTTGGGCCCTTGGAGCCACTTTGGACATTTGAAACCCCCGGTACCCCCTTTGGACATTTTTTAGCCTTTTTTGGGGGATTCGGCACCCAAATGCCACTTTGGCCATTGGTAGCCATTTTTGGGACTTCGGCCCCCGTAGCCCTTGGCCATTGGGCCACCCTTTTGGGAATTTTAGCCCCCGGTACCCCTTTTTCCACTTGGAGCCACTTGGCCCCATTCTGCACACGGAGCCCCCTTTTGGCACTTGGTTCCCCCCTTTTGGCACGTTCGGCACCTCAGTACCCAAATTTTGGGCATTTTTTAGGGCCAATTTTTGGGCCCTTCGGCCCCCTCTGTAGTTCTTTGGCCACTTGGTAACCACTTTGGCACATTCGGCACTCTGTAGTCTTTTTTGGCCATTTTGGGACCCCCTTTTTGGGACTTCTGCCCCCGGTAGCCATTTGGGGCATTTTGGGGGGGCCCTTTGGACATTCGGCCCCCCGTAGCCACTTGGGGCCCCTTTTGGGGCCCCTTTTTGGGGACATTCGGCCCTGGGGAGCCCTTTGGCCACTTATTAGCCCTTTGGACATTCGGGGTTTTTGGTTCCCCAAAATTTTGGCCAAATTTGGGGAGCCACTTTGGAAAATTGGGGACCTCGGTAGCCACTTTGTAACTTGGGGACCCCCTTTGGGGCATTCGGCCCCGGTAGGGCCCCCCTTGGGACATTCGGCCCTCGGTTCCCCCCTTTGGGCCCCTTTTTGGGAGCCACTTTGAAAAATTGGGGACCTTAGTACTACATTGGCCACTTGGGAGCCCTTGTCCATTTTGGGAGGGCCCCTTTCCTTCGGCCCCCTCTTTTGCACTTTGGCCATTGGTAGCCACTTGCACTTTTTTAACCTTGGTAACCACTTTGGTTTATTTGGGTTTCCCCCTTTTGGGACAAATTTGGCACCTCGGTAGCCACTTGGCACTGGTAAAATTTGGAAAAATTTGGGGACCTCAGTACCCAAAAATTTTTTGGGGCCCCCTTGGAAAACCAGTTTGTACATTCCGCCCCTCAGTGCCATTTTTTGGCACGGGGACCCCTTTTTGGGCCCTTGCTTTCCACTAGGGAAATTTGGCCCTGGTGCCATTTTGGGCCCCCTTTGGGAGCCCTTTGGCAATTCGGCACTTGGGGGTTTTTTGGGGCACTTGGTACACTTTGCACTTTTTGGGACTTTGGTAGCCCCCTTTGGTCTCTTGTAAACCATTTAAAAAAATTTTGGACCTTGGTAGCCATTTTGGGGCCCTTGGGGGGGCCCCTTTTGGGGGACCCTTGGGGACCTCTGTAGCCATTTTTGGGACTTTTGGGAGGCAATTTGGCTATTTTGGGACCCTTTTTGGGGACATTGGGTTTTTTGGGTTTTGCCATTTGGGCCCCCTTGGTAGCCACTTTGGCCATTTGCTAGCCCTATGGACATTCGGCACCTGGGTAGCCCGGGGCCACTTGGTAGCCATTTTGGGGCACTTGGCCCACCCGGTACCCTTTCTTTGGCCCTTGGTAGCCCTTTACCCTTTTTTGGGCCCCATTTTGGTACCCCTTTGGTTCTTGATAGCCCTTTGACATTTTCGGCCCCTTGGCCCCCCTTTTGGGGCCATTTGGTACCCTCTTGGCCATTGGGGAAACTCTGTATTTTTTTGGGGCCCTTTGGTACCCAATTTGGCTACTTGGTAGCCATTTTGGCACATTCTTTTTCTGGGCCCCCATTTTGGGGCCACTTGGCCCCCATTTGCACATTCTGCACCATGGGCCATTTTGGGCCCCTTTGGGTTTACCCTTTTTTGGGCACTTTCCCGGCCCCCTCATAGCCATTTGGCCACTTGGTACCCTTTTTTGGCACTTTGGGGCCCCCCAGTACCCTTTTTTGGGTTTTTGGGGTAGCCCTTTGGAAAATTCGGAAATTCGGCCAAATTGGCCACTTGGTCCATTTTTGGCAATTCGGCCCCTGGGTACCTTTTTTGGGAAAATTGGGGTAGCCACTTTGGCACATTCGGCACCTCGGTACCCATTTTGGGCCCTTTTTGGGTTTAGCCCCTTTGGCACATTGGGGCACCTCGGTACCACTTTGGCCTTTGGGGTACCCCTTTTGGCCCCAATTCGCACTTTAGTAGTTTTTTTTGGGCCCCACATGGCCCCCTTTTTTTGCCATTTGGGTTTAGCCTCTTTGGCAAATTCCCCCCTCAGGGGCCCTTTGGCCCTTGGGGCCCCTTAGCACTTTTTGCCCTTTGGGGGGGGCCATTTTGGTAAATTGGTACCCTTTTTTGGGCACATTCGGCCCCTTTTGTAGCCACTTTGGCTCGGGTTTCACTTTGGAACTTTCGGAAATTGGGGGTAGCCTTTTTGGCCACGGTGGGCCACTTTGGCACATCGGGAAAACCTGGGTAGCCATTTGGGCCCTTTTTGGGGTAGCCACTTTGGTATTTGGTACCCTTTTTTGGACAAAAAACCCCCGGGGGTAGCCCCCTTTGGCCATTGGTAGCCACTTTGGACATTCTGCACCCGGTACCCAATTTTGGGCCCCATTTGGCCCCCCTTTTGGGGCCCAAATTCGGCCCCCTGGGCCCCCTTTGGCCCAAAGGGGAGCCATTTGGCATATTCTGAAACCACGGGGCCCCCAAAATTTGGGCCCACTTGGTCCAAAATTGGCCATTCCCCCACCGGTACCTTTTTTGGGCCCCCTTTGGGGAAGCCCTTTGGCACATTGGGCCCCCTCGGTACCATTTTGGGGGCCTTTGGTACCATTTTGGCACATTGGCACCTGGGTACCCTTTTTTGGGGCCCCACTTGGGGGCCACTTTGGCATTTTCGGCACCTCGGTAGCCACTTTGGCAATTGGTAGTTTTTTGGGCACATTTGGCCCTTGGTATTTTTTTGGGGTTTTTTTTGGGTAGCCCTTTGGGACTTTCGGCCCTTGGTAGCCCTTTGGGGCCACTTGGTACCACTTTGGCCTTCCCCCCTCTCGTTACATTTTGGGCCCACTTGGTAGCCACTTTGGCACTTCGGCACTTCGGTCGCCATTTGGCCACTTGGCCCCCAAAATTTGGCTTTTTGGGGTAGCCATTTGGGGAAAATTTTCGCCCTCGGTACCCACTTTGGCCACTTGCACCCATTTGACTTTCAGCCCCTTGGTACCCTTTTTTTGGCAAATTTGGGGTAGCCATTTTGGCACATTCGGCCCCGGGTTTGCCATTTTGGGGCCATTTGGTTTTTTTGGGGGAACTTTGGCACCTTGTAGCTATTTGGCCCCCGGTGCCACTTTGCCCTTTTTGGGGTGCCTCTTGGCTTTTTCAGAAACCTCAGTGCCATTTGGCCTTGGAGCCCCTTAGCTTTTTAAAAAACCCTTTTGGGTAGCCACTTTGGTCACTTGGGCCATTTGGCACATTCGCCACCTCAGTACCCTTTTTGGTTTTTTTGGGGTTTCCCACTTTTGCTTTTCGGCACCTGGGTTTTCCCCTTTGGCCACTTGGTACCCATTTTGGGGAACCCGGGCCCCCTTTCCTGTAGCCATTTTGGGCCCCCCTTGGTACCTTTGGCTTTTTGGGTTTACCCTTTTTTGGGCACTTTCAACCCCTTTGGGTTTCCCCCACTTTGGTTTTTGGGGAGCCATTTTGGATTTTCGCCCACGGACCCAAATTTTTGGCCCCCTTTGGGTTTCCCCACTTTGGCACTTTGGCCCCCCCCGGTCCCCTTTTTGGGCCCTTTTTGGAAAGCCCTTTTGGATATTCTGAAACCGGGGGTTACCCAAATTTTGGGCCCCCACTTGGTACCCCACTAGGTTTGGGGGCCCCACTCGGTAGCCACTTGGCCCTTTACCCTTTTTTGGGGCACATTGGGCCCGGCCCCCAATTTGGCCTTGGTAGCCTTTTGGGAAATATTCGGCACTCGGTAGTTTTTTTTTGGGCAACTTGGTACCCTTTTTTTGGCCCCATTTGGCCTTGGTACCCATTTGGGGCACTTTGGTTTCCCTTTTTTGGGGTTTTTGGGCCCTTGGTAGCCATTTTGGCCCCTTTGGGGTACCATTTGGCACATTCGACATTCTGTACCCCTTTTGGGCCCACTTGTAGCCACTTTGGCCATTCGGCCCCCCCGATAGCCACTTTGGCCACTTGGTAGCCACTTTGGAAAGGGGCCCCGGGGGTTTGCCACTTTGGCCCTTGGTACCTTTTTTGGCCTTTGGTAGCCATTTTTGGCTTTTTAGCACCCGGTCCATTTTGGGCCCCCTTGCTAGCCTTTTGGGACAATTCAGCACCTTGGTGCCCCCTTTGGCGCTTGGAAGCCACTTTGGCCTTGGGCCCCCTCGGTAGCCATTTTGGGCCCAAACTGGTACCCCATTTAGCCATTTTGAAAGCGGTCACTTTGCCCGGGGCCCAAAAATTTGGTGCCCCGGGGCCCCCTCGGGCCCCCTTTTTTGGGGTACACTGGGCTTCTAAACCCACTTTGTCATCCGTGGGGTTTAAAAACCCCCTTTGGCGCCCCCCCCTTTTGGCCCTGGGGGGGGCCGGGGGCCCCCGTGGCTCCCTAGGGCCGCGCTGCTTTTTAAAAACTTGAATCACGATCTGTCAGCTTCTATTAGCTGATGGGGTTTCAGTGAGGAAGCTAAATTTGTTTACCCCCCCATTTTTTGAAAGGGGTCACTCCCCCGCGCTGTGGCTTCAACCCATGTCTTGGGGGGGTGGGGGAAAAGGGGTTTCCCTTTAAAATTTCCCTAGGGGAAAATTTTTTTGCTTAAAACGTTTTTTTTTAAAAAAAAAAAAAATCGGATCGCCCCCAAAAAAATTTACCCACACGTCCCACTGGGGGCTTCGAAACGCCCCCTGAACCGGGTCTCTGCGGAGGGGGGGGGGCCCCGCATTAATTGAAAAAAACGCGGAGAAGAAGAAAAAAAATAAACTAAAATGTGTATTTCCTGAAAAAACTCGATTCCCCCTTTGGGGAATTGGTGCCGTAGATTTTGAGCGATACTTTCCGACCCCCAAAAAAGTGGGGGAAAGGGGGAAAAATGGTATCGCCGAACAAAAAAATTTCGGCGCCCCCCGCCCCCGATCCCGGGAAAATCCCAAAAAAAGTTAGGGGGAAAAAAATATCGAAAAAAAAAAAAACCCATTCTTGCCTTGTGGGGTTAAAATTTGTACAAAAGGAAAAAAAAAAAGGGGTAATGTAGAATGTTTGGGGGAGGTTGGGGAAACTTTTAAAGGCAAAATTTTTTAAAACCCAATTTCCAATGGAAGCATTATTTTTTTTTTTTAGGAAATACGTTGGGGGAATTAAAAAAAAATTTTTTAAAAAATGTTGTTAACCTTTTTTCTATTTTTCAAAAAGTCTTTTTCCCAAAACCCCTTTCCATGGTCTTCCCTTTTTAACTTTTCACACCTTTCTCCTTCTTAATTTTCCCGCAGCATCATCTTTCTAAAAAAAATTATTCTTCATCCCCCCCTTTTTTAAAATTCTTCTAAAACTTCTTGTTATTCATTTTTTTGTTAACATTTTTTTTTTTTTTTTTTTTTTTTTTTTTTTTTTTTTTTTTTTTTTTTTTTTTTTTTTTTTTTTTTTTTTATTTTTTTTTTTTTTTTTTTTTGTTTTTTGAAATTTTTTTGTTTTTTTGTTTTTGTAAAAATTTTTTCCGTTTTGTGCTTCGTTTGGGCCTGCAGCGGCATCGGGGATTTTCGGGGGGACCACGGGGGGGAAAAGGACACCCCCCCCCTGCTTGTCTTTTTTCTCCCTTTAAAATTTAGGCATATATTTTGCTCTTCTTTTTTTGGTCTTTACTTAATGTTCTTTGCTTTTTGATTTCTGTTTTTTTTTCTTTTGTCTCTTGTTCTGTTTTGTAGTTTGTCTTAACCTTCTTTGTCCCGTTGGGGGATGGTACAAAAGCCAAAAAAAAGGGAAAAGGACCAGCGGGCTTTTGCGGGGGGAAACCCCCGGGGGGGAAACAGAAGGGGAAAAAGCCATTTGGGACAACCGAGGACCAGCTGACGTTCTGGGACCGGTTAACAAACGGGAGGTACCGTGCTCAAAGCCTACCCAAAAGGGGGCCCCCCCCCTTTTGGAAAATCGGATTTCCCCCCCTGGAGGCATAGGCCAAAGCATGCGGAGAACCCCCCCACGGGACTGGAACCCCGGGGGGGGTAGAAAAGGACAAAGGGGCCAAAAAAAAGGGAAAAGGGGGCCCGCGACTGTGCTGGGGAAACCCCCGGGGGGTCAGCAGAAGGGGAAAAAAGCCAATGGCACAAACAGGGCAGCTGACGTTACTGGGACACGGTTACTAAGCAGGAAAGGGCCCCCGCCCCCAAAGCACTACCCCAAGGGCCCGCAGCGTTGCTGGAAATTTGGATACCGACATGGAGGCACCTAGGCCAAAGGCACTGCGGAGAACCAGCTGACGGTACTGGAACCCGGATGGGTAGCAGAAGGGGACAAGGCCCAAAGAAAGTAACGAGGACCAGGACTGTGCTGGAACCCCGGGGGGGCAGCAGAAGGAAAAAAGCCAATGGCACAAAAACCCCCGGGCCCGCTGACGTTACTGGGAAAGGTTATAAGCAGGAGGTCCCGGCTCCAAAGCACTTCCCAAAAGGGGGAGCAGACGTTGCTGGAACTCGGATAACCCACATGGAGGCACCTAGGCCAAAGGCATGCGGAGAACCCGCTGACGGTACTGGAACCCCGGGTGGGTAGCAGAAGGTACCCAGGAAATTAAAATTGAAGGGAGCAGGACTGTTTGGGCCCTTCAAAAACAGCAGGGGGGAAAAGCTGACATTATGAACCCCCGGTACACAGGAGCAAAATGTAGACTGTGCTAACGCACTTCCGAGAAAAAAACTGGCGGGTTTTTTTAACCCAGGGATGAGAAGAGAACAGGGTGGAGGCAGCAGGACTGTTTGCCGTTCACACAGCAGGGGAACAGCTGACATTACTGAACCCCAGTAACACAGGAGCAAGTGTTGACTGTGCTAACAGACTTCCGAGCAACAACTGGCAGTGTTGTAGCCCAGGGATGAGAGAGAGAACATGGTGGAGGCAGCAGGACTTTTTGCCGTTATCACAGCAGGGGAAAGCTGACATTACTGAACCCCAGTAACAACAGGAGCAAGTTTGACTGTGCTAACAGCACTTCCGAGAAAACAACTGGCGGTGTTGTAACCCAGGGATGAGAACAAACAGGGTGGAGGCAGCAGGACTGTTTGCCGTTCACACAGCAGGGGATCAGCTGACATTACTGAACCCCAGTAACACAGGAGCAAGTGTAGACTGTGCTAACAGCACTTCCAGAGAACAACTGGCGGTGTTGTAACCAGGGATGAGAAGAGAACAGGGTGGAGGCAGCAGGACTGTTTGCCGTTCACACAGCAGGGGATCAGCTGACATTACTGAACCCCAGTAACACAGGAGCAAGTGTAGACTGTGCTAACAGCACTTCCGAGAAACAACTGGCGGTGTTGTAACCCAGGATGAGAAGAGAACAGGGTGGAGGCAGCAGGGACTGTTTGCCGTTCACACAGCAGGGGATCGGTGACATTACTGAACCCCAGTAACACAGGAGCAATGTGTTGACTGTGCTAACAGCACTTCCGAACAACAAACTGGCAGTGTTGTAGCCCAGGGATGAGAAAGAGAACATGGTGGAGGCAGCAGGACTTTTGCCGTTCCACAGCAGGGGATCAGCTGACATTACTGAACCCCAGTAACCAGGAGCAAGTGTAGACTGTGCTAACAGCACTTCCGAGAAACAACTGGCGGTGTTGTAACCCAGGGATGAGAAGAGAACAGGGTGGAGGCAGCAGGACTGTTTGCCGTTCACACATGCAGGGATCAGCTGACATTACTGAACCCAGTAACACAGGAGCAAGTGTTTGACTGTGCAACAGCACTTCCGAGCAACAAACTGGCAGTGTTGTAGCCCAGGGATGAGAAGAGAACATGGTGGAGGCAGCAGGACTTTTTGCCGTTCACACAGCAGGGGAATCAGCTGACATTACTGAACCCCAGTAACACAGGAGCAAGTGTAGACTGTGCTAACAGCACTTCCGAGAAACAACTGGCGGTGTTGTAACCCAGGGATGAGAACAGAACAGGGTGGAGGCAGCAGGACTGTTTGCCGTTCACACAGCAGGGGATCAGCTGACATTACTGAACCCCAGTAACACGGGAGCAAGTGTAGACTGTGCTAACAGCACTTCGAGAAACAACTGGCGGTGTTGTAGCCCGGGATGAGAAGAGAACAGGGTGGAGGCAGCAGGACTGTTTGCCGTTCACACAGCAGGGGATCAGCTGACATTACTGAACCCAGTAACACAGGAGCAAGTGTAGACTGTGCTAACAGCACTTCCGAGAAACAACTGGCGGTGTTGTAACCCAGGGATGAGAACAGAACAGGGTGGAGGCAGCAGGACTGTTTGCCGTTCACACAGCAGGGATCAGCTGACATTACTGAACCCCAGTAACCGGGAGCAAGTGTAGACTGTGCTAAACAGCACTTCCGAGAAACAACTGGCAGTGTTGTAGCCCAGGGATGAGAAGAGAACATGGTGGAGGCAGCAGGACTTTTTGCCGTTATCACAGCAGGGGAACAGCTGACATTACTGAACCCCAGTAACACAGGAGCAAGTGTAGACTGTGCTAACAGCACTTCCGAGAAACAACTGGCGGTGTTGTAACCCAGGGATGAGAAAGAACAGGGTGGAGGCAGCAGGACTGTTTGCCGTTCACACAGCAGGGGATCAGCTGACATTACTGAACCCAGTAACACGGAGCAAGTGTTAACTGTGCTAACAGCACTTCCGAGAAAAACTGGCGGTGTTGGAGCCAGGGTCAAGGAGGATGTTTAAATACTAGATCAAGTATTTTCCTTTACGTGTCAATTAAAAATGTCTATACTCCAAACAAGAGAAATATAACCTTTAGTACCATAAGATGATGATTTTACTTTAAAAATATATATGTAAATTAATAATTGACAAACATAAACGCATACATTAACATGTTGAAAAGCAATGCAAACCACAATAAAAATCGGTTAAATAATCTGCTATACGTTTTTAAATAAAAGCATACAAGTACATATCAGAATCCATTAATGATGGATAGTAACAGTATGTACACCATTTTCATTTGCTGAATAATATCACTAAAAAGTTTTTAAAAATATCAAAAATTTCCATCATGTAATACTGATAATATGTGCAATCATTTATATTAACAAAAAAAACCTTTAAAAAGTGCATAGTGAAAACAGCTATTTATGCCTGACTGTGGACTTGCAAGCATGACAACGGATAGATAAGGTATATATAGATGAGACTGCATAGCCACAGATGGTGAATGGCGATGTAATACTGTACCTCAATAAAGTGTGCGTTACTACTACATCCTTTTTTTATATAGCTTTATAAAGGGTACGTGCATGTATGCTTGAGCCTTTGTTTGACGCACAGACTGGCTTCCTGCTGTGACGCGTTGGGTATTGGAGCGTCTGTGCGTCTTATGACGCAGACTAACATTCACGGTGCGCATCGTTCATCATCGCAAGCGTACCGACAACACAAAGGCGTTGTCATGACTGCTTTACTCAGTAAACATGCACCTATGATGAAACATACACGCATGTGCCTATTACATAACAAGCTACAAGAAAAATGCGTGTGAGGTGTGACACAGCTGTTTTGTTAAGGTACAGTATTATATCGACATTGTACAGGTGTCGCTATTCAGTCTGATAAATAGATATCATTCACCTATTCTATCAGTTGTCGTTCTTTCAGCACCACTTACAGGTATATATTTTGCTATTGTGACTATGCACTATTGACTTTACCAAGGTAATGCATGATTTTTGTTAGCGATTATCATGTTTACATGAAGGACCTTTATGATATGGGCTGTTAACTTTATAATCAAATATGTATTTTTTAAAATGACACAAATATAAGTAATGTTGAAGAGGACTATTCCTACATGCATTGTTTGCACAATATTACAGGTGTACATCACGTCCCTTAATCAACATTGGATATTATATTTACTTGTATGCTTTTATTTCAAAGGCAAGAACACTGAAGTATAACCTTCGCACTGCAGCAGTTGTCAAAGTTCAACCCACATTATGCACTTCCAACATTGCAGTATTTGAGTCATCATGATGTGAGTTGGATTTGTCTAAGCTATGGAGTGACAAGGTTGACCATCAGTATCCTATAACATAAGTAGGCTTTTGTGTTTGCATTTGTTTTCGACATGTGCATATCTGTAATAATATGTCACAATTATTTTGTTACAGATTTGTGACAAAGACAAATCATTTTATGGTTTGAAAGTTGACGTTTCAAATGTTTACAGCTTAGAAATCATGGTGTAGCCTCATATCTATGTGTAGCACTAGACACTTTGAGATGTCATGTTTTTTTCACCATGATTAGGTAGCTAGCAGTAATTTTTGCCGGACACACAGCAGGGGAACAGCAGGCGTTACTGAACCCCACAAACACATCAGCGATTGTTTTCATCTGTGCATCTAACACTTCTGAGCAGCAACTGGCGCTGTTGAAGCCCAGGGTCAAGGAGGGTGTAGGCAGAGGCCTAGTATGAGACGTTTGAAGTTGAAGTTGTAGTTAGCAGTAGTAATTTTTGCCAGACACACAGCAGGGGAACAGCAGGCGTTACTGAACCCCACAAACACATCAGCGATTGTTTTCATCTGTGCATCTAACACTTCTGAGCAGCAACTGGCGCTGTTGAAGCCCAGGGTCAAGGAGGGTGTAGGCACAAAATATTGAGTTATTGCCTTGTTACGTGGCCATTGCAAATGTATGTACTTCAAACAAGAATAAATGAACTTTTACTACAACAATAAAATGATAAATTTCAATTACAAGAATAGAAAAATATTTATACTTGACAGTCCTCTGTGGTTGATAACGTTTAATGGCTAACTGAAAATATGGTAACAAATTCAAAGCTTTAGAGACTACTCAGGTGTCTTCATCAGGCTAAGAGTAAAGCCAAAAATGAAGAATCACATATTTCTACACACAACAGGACACAGGAATAGCTAAGACAAGTGAGGGAGGGACAAGTGAGGGGAGACCGGCAACAAAAAGAACAAGGATGAATTATCAGCGCCACACAATCACAGATAAATTAATGAATTTAGCTGTGGCAAAAGACTTTTGTATGCCCGGTCATAGCATCATGGATATGGAATTACTGGTATTAAAATATAACTTCAAATATGAGAAACGTACAAAGGTTTCAGAATATAAGCTCATCATGACCTTTGACACAGTTAGTGATGGAATGAATAGATCACATGGATTTATGTCATTCTATATCAATTAAGGAATCTGCGTCTATGCCCTTCCAGGGTCATGAAAACCCAAAAAATACGCCAATGAGAGGGCAATCAAACTTTCTATCCTTATCTAGGAACTGTTCCAATATTTATGTTCATCCCTGTGAGATAATGACAGTTCTGATACACGTCACTTACTTGTCTTACCTATTGCACTATTCCTGTGTCCTGTTGTGTATAGAAATATGTGATGCTTAATTTTTTTAGTTAGTCTTTCCCTGATGAAGAGACGTGAGTAGCCTTGAAAGCTTGCAATTTGTTTCCATCTTTTCAGTTATCCATTAAAAGGTATCAACCACTGCTGACTCTGAAGTCTAAATATTTTTCTATCTACTGGCTAACACGGTACAAAGATACACATGTTTTCTAATTTCAAGAAGGAAAAATAAAGAAAATAAAAATATAAACGCATATATGCACATGCCAAAAATAAATGGAACAACACAACACCCAAAAATTGGTAACAAAATATAGTGTTGTAAATTTAAGAATAAAAGTCCATTTTTTTTTTTATGAATAATGCTTAAGGAACGCTATGTTAAACCATTAACATAGTGAAGACAATGGATTTTGTAATAGTCACTCATCATCATCATCGCAAATTTTATGTGACAGTCACAGACATTTCAATTATTTAAGTTCATAAAATCGTAACTTTCTATAGCATGTATGACATGTCCAGCATGGACTCATCAATGTGATTGATGACACAATAATGTACAATAAAAAATAACCATTTAAAAAAACATTAGGCATTGTTTGTCACAATTTAAGTGTGTGCCTGCAAGTGTAGGTGAAACAAAGGCTACGGATAGCAAAGGTATATTCTATGTCTGTATCAGACAGTGGACAGCCTCTGATGGGTAATGCCGATGTTATACTGTACGTCAATAAAGTCTGCGGCTGAAATCATGCATTTTTTGCTTGTAGAGTGTTGAAGAGGGTAAAAGAATGTCTGGTTGCGCAAAGCTTTATCCGTCAACACTACCTTCCTACTGTCACGCGTAGGGTAGGGTAGCGTGTGGCAATTAGCTGACTATCAAATGTGAGGTTAGGCTGCGTTATTGCGCACTAGGGACGCAAAAAAAAAATACAGCAGTAATAATTTAATGTGTAATACTCCACCTATGACAAACAAAAAAATTACGTTCCCTCTTTAACAATGTACAAGACTAACAAGCCTAATGGTTGACGCTGACTTAATTGAGATACAGTATTACATCAACATTGTCCATGAGTAACTATGCACTGTGATACCTATATACCAGTATTAATTTATATCTCTTGTGGTTGTTTCAACAGCACTTGCAGGTATAACTACCTATTGTCAGTATGCATGATGCACTTTCTAGATGTAATAATTTATTATTGGACATTATTACCATGTTTACATGCTGGCCATTTCATATATGGTGTTTGAAGTTACAGTTGGCATCAGTATGTGTATTTTATAATGTCTGTCATAAATAAAACTCGTGATGATGATGATGAGGATTTAATGATTCGTACATCCATTGACTGCATTATCTTACAGGTACAGATAAAGTTCCTTAAAAAGCATTAATTCATAAGTCTGAAATGTACTTTTATGCATTCATTTCAAAATGTGAAGAGTAGACTATGTTTTATTTTTTGTTACCATTTCTAATAGACATGTGCAGATATGCGCTGTGATGACAAATTATTATTTGTCCATATTTGTCATAAAAATTTATCATTCTAGGCCTGCAAAACTTCACAATTTCATGTTTTCAGCATAACAAGCAGGGTGACGGCTCTTCCCTATTTGGAGCATGTTGGTCATGTGTTTTTCTGTCCATGTGTCGCGAACAGGAGACTTCTTGCCGTTCACACAGCAGGGGAACAGCTGGCGTTACTGAACCCCACTAACAGTAGAGCTTGTGTTTTGTTCTGTGGACACGACACTTCTGAGCAGCAACTGGCAGTGTTGGAGCCCAGGGAGTAGAGTTCAGGTGGTAGAAAGATGAACATAACAGGAGACATGGATAACGTTGCGAACCAGTTATTTAATCTGAAAACGGACAGACAAATTCTGGCGAGATCCATGCCTTGTTCATTTTCAGAAAAGTAAGCCGGTCTACATTATCGGAGGATAGTCGCATGCGACGGTCTGTTAGTACACCACCTGCAGCACTAAAGACGCGCTCCGATAATACACTGGCAGCAGGGCAAGCCAGCACCTCCAATGCATACTGGCTAAGCTCTGGCCATGTATCCAGCTTAGAGACCCAAAACTTGAATGGGGAAGAGCCATCTGGGAGTACACTGAGAGGCAAAGCCAAGTAGTCTGTCACCATCTGACGGATACGTTGCCTCCCGCTGACTGGAGCCCTCTCGGATGGTGTAGACATTTGTGGCGCTGCCACAAAACTTTGCCACATTTTTAACATACTGGTCTTTCCCTGTGCAGAGGCACTGCGTGTGCTCCCTCTTGTTGCAGAGCTCTCTACACTGCCTCGACGCACAGAGCTGCTTTGTAAAGCAGTAGCAGCAGCAGTGCTCTCGGCAGTAAGGTAGAACATTAGGGATTGCACCAGTGTGTCTTGGTACTCCCGCATTTTACGCTCCCGGTTCAATGGTGTGATGAGGCTTTTGACGTTGTCCCGGTAGCGAGGGTCTAGGAGGGTGTACACCCAATAATCAGACGTCGTGAGAATGTGGGCGATGCGGCGGTCGTTTCTTAGGCACTGCAGCATGAAATCAACCATGTGCTGCAGACTCCCAACTGGCAAAGAAACGCTGTCCTCTGCAAGAGGCGTCATCTCTGCCTGCTCTGCATCACCCCACCCTCGCTCTACATACTGACTAGAGCGTTGTGTACCTCCCTCTGGAGCGATGTCTTCCTCCTCCATTGACTCCTCCTCCTCCTCATCCTCCTCACAAAGTGAGCCCTGCCCAGCCCTTTGTGAGGAACCACGTTGCGCTGACTTTCCAGAAGGTGATGGAATTTGTGACTCCTCATCCTCCACCTCTTCCAAAACCTCATCCCTTATTGCTTGCAGTGTTTTTTGAAGCAGGCAGATAAGGGGGACAGTCAGGCTGACTAGTGCATCATCTGCACTCGCCATCCGCGTTGACTCATCAAACGCACGCAAAACGTGGCACATGTCCTTCATAGTGGCCCACTCATTAATGGTGAAGTGTGGACGGCGCAAATTTCGTGTTGCTTGCGCCTGATGCAGCTGATACTCCATTACTGCTGGCTGCTGCTCACACAACCGCTCCAACATATGTAACGTTGAATTCCACCTGGTGGATACGTCACATATGATGCGATGTTCAGGAAGGCGCAATCTGCGTTGCAGAGCTGCAATGCGCGATCTGGCCATGCTGGAACGTCGCAAGTGAGCGCACTCTAGGCGGACCTTGTGCAGCAGTGCATCAAGATCCGGATAGTCCCTCAAAAAACTCTGCACGACCAAGTTGAGCACATGTGCCAGACATGGTATGTGAGTGAGTTTGCCAAGGGCCAGAGCTGCCACCAGATTTCGGCCATTGTCACACACTACCAAGCCTGGCTGGAGATTCGCTGGCAAAAACCACACGTCGCTCTCCTGCTTGATGGCATTCCAGACCTCCTGCGCTGTGTGGCTTCGATTCCCCATGTAAATTAATTTCAGAACGGCCTGTTGCCGTTTGGCCACGGCTGTGCTCATATCGGTCGCATCAGGTAAGCGTCCACGGGTCCATGTGTAGACCGTGACGGCTCCTGCAGCGATGATTCTGAGGAACTGGAGTAGGAGGAGGAGTCAATGTGGACAGACTTAATTCCGGCAATCCTTGGAGTTGGCAGAACACGTACAGCGCCACTCGCAAGATCTGTACCCGGCTCCACAACATTCACCCAATGGGCAGTGAGTGAAAGGTATCGTCCCTGGCCATGGGTACTGGTCTACGCATCGGTGGTCAGGTGGACCTTGCTACTGACGGCGTTTAGTAGCGCATGTTTAATTTTTGCCTCAACATGCTTTTGCAGACCAGGGACGGCTTGCCTGCTGAAATAAAATCGGCTGGGCACATTGTATTGTGGGACTGCCAATGCCATTAATTCACGGAAACTGTCAGTCTCCACCAGCCTGAATGACAGCATTTCAAGGGACAGGAGTTTTGCAATGCCAGCATTCATAGCCTGTGCTCGTGGATGGTTTGCCGAGTATGGCCGTCTTTTATCCCATGCCTGTGCTACCGATGGCTGTTTTGTGGCCTGGGTGTGTGAGGATGACAGGGAACTTGCAGCTGTGCGTGGAATAACACTGTGTCTCTGGACAACAGTGACAGAGGTTCTTCCATGGCGATCCTGTGAGGAAGCCGAAACAGCTGTGTGTGAACTGGAGGAAGAGGCTCCAACACGAGCTGAAGATGTAGGTGCTGCTGTAGGTTGGCCTACATCTCCAGTGTGTCTTTGTAACTCAACAAAGTGCTTTGACCGCACATGTTTCCACATATTTGTTGTATTAAGGTTACTGACACTTTTACCTCTTTTAATTTTTTGATTACACAGCTTGCATTTGACATAGCAAATATCATCTGCAACTGTATCAAAAAAGGACCACGCAGAGCAAGTCCTGGGAGCGCCCGGTTTGGCTGTTGTAAGAGAACTGCTCCGAACGGGTGCCAAACTGGAGGCTACAGGCAAGCGAGTCTGCAGCCTACCTCTCCCTACTGTTTGGACCGTTGGGGCAATCTCTTCCTCAGAGCTGCTCCCACCACCTTCCTGTTCCTCACGCCATGTTGGGTCTTGGACCTCATCATCTCCACCACTACCCTCTTCCAACACCTGCTGTTGTTGGGTGGTCTGGCCAGCACCATGCTCAACAGAAACTGGCAACTGAGTCTCATCATCATCAGATGCGTTCTGCGGTGTGCTGACCATCGGCACTGGCTCACCCGCCTCTTCAGATTCAGAGAGACACAGCTGTTGCGCATCACTGCATACTGCCTCTTCTTCACATTCCAGAATGCTGCTTAGCTGGGCCCTGTTTCCAAGCCAACAGATTCTGAGAACAGAAGCAGAGACTCAGCTGGCTCCTGTACAGAGCTCTCTGACTGCCTGGGCAATTTGGCAGGCGGTGAAGAGACTGATGGTTGTTCAACAGTGCTGTGGTCCTGAGAGGAGGTGGAAGCTATTGAAGTCGATGCATTGGCTGCCATCCAACCAACAACGGCTTCAATTTGTTCTTCACGCAGCAGGGGGGTACGCTGAGCTCCTACAAAAGTGCGAATAAAGGAACGCTCACGGGGAAAACTGGTGGATGCTGTGTCACTGGGTGCGGCAGCAGCCACAGAATCCCCACGTCCTCTCCCTGCTGCAAATCCACGGCCTCGACCACGACCACGTGCCTTACTCACTGACTTCTTCATCTTGGTAGATTGATAAAGAAAGTCAGAAAAGTTATAAGGCCTAAGTGTGGTTATTCCTCACAGACTACAGTGAACCCTGCAGACAACTGTTCAGTAGCTGTTAAAGGCCCCTTTGTGTACTTCTATAGTGTTTGCAACCAATGTATTGTATACGGATGGAAGCGCGTCACACTAATAGATTAGATTTTTTTCCACTAAAATGGAGCAGCACCAATTAGAGAAAAATGTGAAGGATGAGGCAGTGACACACGCTCAGCAGACTACAACCGGCAGTGGTTGAAGAACAAACTGGAGCGTAATCTGCACTCACAAAATGAAAAGCTCACAGACTACAGTGAACACTGAAACACAACTGTTCAGTAGCTGTTAAAGGCCCCTTTGTGTACTTCTATAGTGTTTGCAACCAATGTATTGTATACGGATGGAAGCGCGTCACACTAATAGATTAGATTTTTTTCCACTAAAATGGAGCAGCACCAATTAGAGAAAAATGTGAAGGATGAGGCAGTGACACACGCTCAGCAGACTACAACCGGCAGTGGTTGAAGAACAAACTGGAGCGTAATCTGCACTCACAAAATGAAAAGCTCACAGACTACAGTGAACACTGAAACACAACTGTTCAGTAGCTGTTAAAGGCCCCTTTGTGTACTTCTATAGTGTTTGCAACCAATGTATTGTATACGGATGGAAGCGCGTCACACTAATAGATTAGATTTTTTTCCACTAAAATGGAGCAGCACCAATTAGAGAAAAATATGAAGGATGAGGCAGTGACACACGCTCAGCAGACTACAACCGGCAGTGGTTGAAGAACAAACTGGAGCGTAATCTGCACTCACAAAATGAAAAGCTCACAGACTGCAGTGAACACTGAAACACAACTATTCACTATCTGTGAAAAGCTCCTTTCTGTACTTCTATAGTGTTTGCAACCAATGTATTGTATACGGATGGAAGCGCGTCACACTAATAGATTAGATTTTTTTCCACTAAAATGGAGCAGCACCAATTAGAGAAAAATGTGAAGGATGAGGCAGTGACACACGCTCAGCAGACTACAACCAGCAGTGGTTGAAGAACTAACTGGAGCGTGATCTGCACTCAAAAAATCAAAACCTCACAGACTGCAGTGAACACTGAAACACAACTATTCACTATCTGTGAAAAGCTCCTTTCTGTACTTCTATAGTGTTTGCAACCAATGTATTGTATACGGATGGAAGCACGTCACACTAATAGATTAGATTTTTTTCTAATATAATGGAGCTGCACCAATTCCACTAAATAAAATAAAAAAAAAAAGAGTCAGTGACACGTGCAGATGCCTACAAACAGCGGTGGATGCAGAGCAAACTGCAGCGTCACCTGCACTGTCACACACACACCTTGCACAGAGCTGTTAAAACAACACTGGCAAAATGAAGCTTTACACAGCGGTTGGTAAACTAGCCTGCCTCAAGCACAGTAGTACACAAAATCGCAATATCTAACTGTCCCTCAGAGTCAGCACAGCAGCATTCTGTCCCTTACTGAGTTCACAGCACAGTGACGCTAAAATGGCTGCGGCGCCTTTTATAGTGCATTCTGACATCATTTCAGCAGCCAATCACAGCCATGCCATTAGTTAAGATGACCGCAGCATTACAGGATGTGCCCACACTTCGTAGGATTCCTCATTGGCTGACTAAAATCACATTGCCTCTCAAAGAATTATGGGAACTTCCGATTCCGGTATACGATATAGAAAAAGTATCGGAATTAAGTATCGGAATTCCGATAACGCGAATATCGGCCGATACCCGATACTTGCGGTATCGGAATGCTCAACACTAGTGCCCGGTAGTTTTGAGCGAACATGCTCGGACATGCTCCGTTAACCCTTGAGCATCGGGGTGCTCGGACATGCTCGGAACTCTGCAGAACACCTCATGTATTCGGGCAGGAAGCTCGGATGCCTGCCCAGCAAGTTTGGCGCCTGTTTTACAGCCAATAAACTTGCTGGAATGGCATAGCATCATAGTAATGCTGTAGCCATCTTTCTAGCAACCGGGTTATTTACAGCTGGTGTGGTAGTTGGTCCTTACAAATGCCTCACAGCTATATTATTGATTTATATGGGAGCCCATTGATTACAATGGGGCCATTAATTTCTATGGCAATTTATTTTTACGCCATTTTTTTACGCACGTTTTGAGGTGGCAAAATTTTTTTTCTACAAAAATGTCCTCAGGGGGTTAACAGTCGGAGGAAAAATATCATTTTTCGATTTTAAAAAATTCCAAGCCCGAGACGTACATTTAAGTTCAAAATCAATGCATTCCAATGGGAAGATTTTTTTTTTTCAAACGTAAAGGGTTAAAAAGCAAAAAATCCGATCGACTCCAAAAATACTTAGCACACCTGTCACGGCAGCTAGCTTCAAAACCTTGTTTGAACGGAGTCTGTACACCGAGCGGTTCGGGCTGTATTAATTGCGCACATCTGGAGAAGAAGAAGAACACGGAAAAAGAATAATGTGAATAACAATATAGTGCTTTTTCCAAAGCACAATAAATATAAGAAATCGGATTACAATATGTTGCTTGAACCTAGAGGTTCAAGCACCATAATTAAATTTTATTCTGAACATTTTATACAATTACAATTTTATACAAAAGCCCTCAAATTTTATCAACGCAGGTGCTCAAACTGTTTTCCATCACAATTTGCAAAGCTTTGAAGTCTGCCTCTTATGCTTCGACAAACATTTTTGCACAAGTCGCTTTGGGTATTAATTTCTTTAAATGCATCTCTTATGTAATTTTTCAAATCACTGACACTTTTTGGTTTTCGACTATAAACTTGCTCGCAGATACTCGCAGACTACTCTTGAATAATGTGGAGGGGCCACATCTTGTAGTGAATAAAGGTCATTTGAATTAGGCTGTTGCTGTAACTGGGGAACAACTTGATTCATTAGAATTTCGAGATACTTATCTCCTGTGACTGTTCCATCAAAAAAAATGGTCCAAAAACACCAAAGCTTAAAATACCACCCCAAACATTGACACCAGGCTCATTTAGTTGTTGCTCTAATGTTAAATGCATGTTCTCATTATACCAGTAAATACAATTATGTCTGTTAATATGGCCAGATAATTTGAAAGAAGCTTCATCACTCCACATAATGTTATCTAAAATTACTGGATTTTCTTCAATTTCGTTAAGCATAATCTCACTAAATTGCAGCCGCCTGTCTGGATCTTCCTCCAATAAACCATGAATTAGACGTGGACGATAAGCTTTCCACCCAATAGTTTCAGGATTTGAGCCAGTGACATCGAATTTGTCACGAATGCGGTAAATGGTTTGTCTCTTTGGGGCTTGAGTACCAAATGTTTCAACCCAATTTGCTCTGTTTCAGCATTTTGAGATTTCCAATACTTTTTTAAAATCCATTTTCTTTGATCTGTATTTAAATTATTTGCCATTTTGGGGAAGATTTATCTGTGAAAACTGGATCTGTGAAACTGACTCAGTTGCCCTTAGCAACCAATCAGATTCCACCTTTCATTTTCCAAAGAGTCTGTGAAGAATGAAAAGTGGAATCTGATTGGTTGCTAAGGGCAACTGAGTCAGTTTCACTTTACACTATGTTTGATAAATCTCCCCCCTCATAACCCTAGTACACATACTGTCCACCTACTTTTGGACCACCCTGTATATCAGACCCGGGCAAGGGGTGGCCCGTCGGCTGTCAGTGACCGGCCCGCCAGTGGCGTAGCGTGGGGGGGGGCGGTCCGCCCCAGGCGGCACGTGTGTGTGGGGGTGGCACCCTTTCCTTGCCCTCCGTCTCTACAGCATTAGCCTCACAGCAGCTAGCAATGACGCTGCTATTGCTGTAGTCTTCTGTGCCCACAGGACCTGTGATGAGGTCACAGGAGGGGAGGAGTCAGGGGTCAGATGATCAGTGTCCTCCTTTTGTGCAAGACTGCTGTGATGTTGTCATGGTGCTGGATTAGGGTAAGTTTGTGTGTGTGTGTGGGGGTCGGGACTCGGGTTTACAGTGTGGATGTACAGAGCCGTGTGTGTACGAGGTGTACGGAGCAGAGCCGTGTGTGTACGAGGTGTACGGAGCAGAGCCGTGTGTGTACAAGGTGTGCGGAGCCGTGTACAGAGCGGAGCCGTGTGTGTGCGGAGCCGTGTGTGTACGAGGTGTACGGAGCGGAGCCGTGTGTGTACGAGGTGTACGGAGCGGAGCCGTGTGTATAAGGTGTACGGAGCGGAGCCGTGTGTGTACGAGTTGTACGGAGCGGAGCCGTGTGTGTACGAGGTGTACGGAGCGGAGCCGTGTGTGTACGAGGTGTACGGAGCGGAGCCTTGTGTGTACGAGGTGTACGGAGCGGAGCCATGTGTGTACGAGGTGTACGGAGCGGAGCCGTGTGTGTACGAGGTGTACGGAGCGAAGCCATGTGTGTACGAGGTGTACGGAGCGGAGCCTTGTGCGTGTGAGGTGTGTGGAGCGGAGCCGTGTGTGTACAGGGCCACAAAGAGCGGAGCCGCGCATGTACAAGGGTCCTGTTACTTGCGGGATCTGTGTGCTTGGGGGCTGCAGGGGGGAAGGAGGGGTGCCATTATGTGCATGGGTCTGCGTGGGGACGGAGCGAATGCTGTTATCTGTGTAGGGCTGGGTCCCTGTCCCGCTGTCCTGGCCGGGAGGTTTACTTTCCCACATTAGAATCGTACATGCGGAAACCCGGGGACCTCCCACACGTTCTGGCAGCCACATGTCACGTTCCACCGGAGGTGACGTGCTGTAAATCAGCTGAACGCTGGAAATGACCGTGTAAGGTTCTATGTATATATTCCTGAAACTCAGTTTGTTCGTCAGCCATTTTACTTTCTGTCTTGCTGCAGCTATCTTGCCCTCAGTCAAAATGGAGTTTCCAGCTTGCATGTTCCCGCCCTGATTCTCTCCTTTGCTTCTTAAGCAGCCACAGCTGAGCAATCAGTGCTTCAGAATCTAGCCTGCAGTGAACCTGTGACTTGACTCCTGTAAGCCTTGGACCTTGTACTCCAGCTATTCCTACTGAGGAACTCTGAAGCACTTGTGGACTCTGAACCCTGCTCTTTGAAAGACCCACGTTTGCATGGACTTACGGTAACAGAGAAGAAGATCCTGAATCTGTATTGGAGAGTGATTGCTGAGCTTGGATTACTCTGGCCTGCTGTGTCTCCTGTTTCTGTGTCTGCAAACTGTGTGACTATTTCTGCCAACTTGTATGAAGTAATACAGGACTTTTCTATATCAAACCTGTGACTTTCTGTGATGATAGTGGTTGTGACTTCTCACAACCATTCCAGGTGAGCAGTTCCCTTAATTTAATTTCTCTCTGCAGTGTTGCCACAGGTGAACACTATTGTTTTTTTTCTCTCCTCTTCTTCCAGTAATCCTGTCTTAAAAGATCTGGAAAATGGAGGCCCGCATAAAGGAACTTTGCGGAGTGACTGATAATATCCTTGCAGATTTGCAGAATATAAAGACCCGTTTTACAAATCTACAGGACCTCAATAATCACAATTTGCAAGTGGTTGGACAGACTACCCAGGATTTGCGAGCCAGGATTGAGGTTCTAGAGGGGCGAGTCCAGGCTCCTGCCCCGAGTGCTGGGATTCCCAAGTTGCCCCCTTTTCGTTTTGGCGGTGAACGTGAGAAATTCAGGGGATTTATTAATCAATGCAATCTTTTTTTTTCTGCACATGCTTCACAATTTCCCACTGAACGATCTAAGGTGCTTACTATAATTATGTTGCTTACCAACAAGGCTTTAATGTGGGCAAACCCTCTGATTGAGACTGAGGATGATTGTTTGAATCACCTTGATGATTTTATTTCAGCCATGGGGCAGGTGTTTGATGACCCCAATCGAGGTGCAACAGCTGAAGCAGCCATGTTAGCTTTGCGCCAAGGTAAGCACTCGGTAGCTGAATATGCCTTGGATTTCAGGAGATGGGCCCTTGATACCACCTGGGACAGTTCCGCCAAAAAATCTATTTTTCAAAAAGGGTTATCTCCACTGATTAAGGATGAACTTGCTCGTGCCGACCCTCCCACTGCGTTAGGTGACTTTATTAACTACTGCATCCGTATTGATACTCGTCTGACTGAACGCAGGCAAGAGAGATGGTTCGAAAGCAATCGTACTAACCTTTTCCTACCTTCCTCTCCAGCTAAGGAACCTTTGAGTAGGATTACACGGGAACCTGAACCTGAACCCATGCAGGTAGACTCTTTACAACGACGGGTTAGTGATGCACGCAAGGAACATCGTTTTAAGGAGAATCTATGTTTCTATTGTGGTAAGTCAGGGCACTTCATTATAAACTGCCCCAGCCGTTCTCGTAAGACTACTGCAGCACTCATTCATTGTGAGTGTTGCGAGAGGGGATCTGTCAGGTCCGAGCCTCAGGCTCCAGAGAGATCTGCAGCAACAGATCTTGATTTCTCGGACTTAAACTCCGTTACCTCTGAGGACGTTGACTGTGTAAACGCTGCCATTTTTCAAGTTTCCTCAGCGGTGTCCCAGCTGAGTTGTAAGAAAAACAATTCTCATTGCTTTCTTTCCATCAAACTCTGGGTTGACTCAGCTTGGGTGTCTAGCTCTGCTATGATCGACTCAGGGGCAAGTGGAAATTTTATGGATGTCTCCTTTGCTCTGAAACAGGGAATACGTTCAGTGAAGAAGGCTACTCCAGTACAGATGGAAACTGTGGATGGCTCCCTGCTGACCTCTGGACCAGTGGATCAGGAAACAGAGCCTTTGAGGGTTCTTATGGGTAAAGATCATCAAGAGAAACTGTCCTTTATGCTTATCTCTTCTCCCACTTTCCCATTATTCTAGGGCTACCATGGCTGCAGGCTCAGAATCCTACCATTAACTGGGAGACCAAGGAATTACACTTTCCAGAGAAACAGATGAGTCCAAAAGTTTCAGCTTGCTCTGTTCCTAAAGGAATCATGTCAGTCCCTGAACTACCAGCTGTATACCAGGACTATGTGGATTTATGTGACAAGAAGAACGCTGACCAGCTTCCTCCTCACCGTCCATATGATTGTCCAATTGAATTATTGCCTGGAGCAGAGATACCTTTTGGTAAGATCTACCCCCTGGCGGGGCCCGAGCTAAAGGCTTTAAAGGATTACATAGATTAAAATCTAGCCAAGGGCTTCATACGCCCCTCTTCATCTCCTGCAGGTGCACCCATCTTCTTTGTAAAGAAGAAAGATGGATCTCTGAGACCATGCGTAGACTATAGGGAACTCAATAAGGTTACTATTAGAAACCGTTATCCATTGCCTTTAATCCCTGAGTTATTGGAGAGAGTGCGACATGCCAAAATTTTTTCTAAACTAGATCTTCGTGGGGCCTATAACTTAGTCCGCATTAGACCTGGGGATGAATGGAAGACTGCATTCAGGTCACGCTATGGACACTTTGAATATCTAGTTATGCCTTTTGGTCTGAGTACCGCCCCAGCCACTTTCCAACACTTGGTGAATGACATCTTCAGGGATCTCCTAGATACATTCGTGGTAATTTATTTGGATGATATTCTAATTTTTTCTAACTCCACAGAGGAACATCATGGACATGTGAGAATGGTCTTGGAACGTCTAAGACAAAATCATCTTTACATCAAACTTGAAAAGTGTGAATTCCATAGGACCGAAATTCAATTTCTGGGGTATGTACTGTCTACACAAGGAATTAGTATGGATGGAAGCAAAACCCAAGCCATCAAGGATTGGCCAAGTCCTAGAAATGTGAAGGAGGTACAGCGCTTCATCGGGTTTGCCAACTTCTATAGACGTTTCATTAGAAATTTCTCTGAGGTAGTGTCACCTATCACTCAACTTACCCGGAAAGAGTCTAGGTTTTCCTGGACTCCCCAAGCCCAGGAAGCATTTTCCCGTCTAAAAGATAAATTTACCACTGCACCTATCCTAGTACATCCCAACCCCGAGCTTGCCTTCATAATAGAGGTGGATGCTTCAGACTGTGCCGTTGGAGCTATACTCTCTCAGAGAACAGGTGAGAAGAATGTCTTGCATCCCTGTGCCTTCTTTTCCCAGCAGTTGTCTTCGGCTGAGAGGAACTACGATGTGGGCAATAGAGAGTTGTTGGCCATTATTGCCGCCTTCAAAGAATGGAGACACCTTCTTCAGGGAGCTGCACAGCAAATAGTCGTCCTGACAGACCATCGTAACCTTGAGTTTATCAGGTCGGCTAAGTGCCTGACTCCTCGCCAGGCTCGCTGGAATCTTTTCTTAAACCAATTTAATTTTATCATCTCTTATAGACCAGGATCGCGCAATGGAAAGGCTGATGCACTCTCTAGGATTTACTCAGCAGAGACACGTCCAATTACTCCTCCTAAGACTATTCTTCCTGACTCTAGATTCCTAGGAGTAATTCATAATCAAGACCTACTTAAGGACATCAAGGAAGCATACCATGCGGATTCCTTTTTGGCACAACCCCCAAGGGACGTAAGTCTTGTCTTTAAGAATGGTGTGTGGATTCAGGGACAACGTCTGTATATTCCTGAAACAGTCAGATTAAGAGTATTGCAACTCATTCACGATTCCAAGATAGCTGGGCATAGAGGAATTCTAAAGACACAGGAATTTCTTTCTCGTTTCTTTTGGTGGCCCACTTGCAGGAAGGATGTTTTGAATTATGTCACTTCATGTGAGGTCTGTGCAAGATGCAAAACACCTCGCTCCTCACCAACTGGTCTGTTACAGCCTCTTCCCACCCCGTCCCGCCCGTGGGGATCCATTTCTATGGACTTCATTGTGGAGTTACCAACCTCTCAGGGGAAGAACACCATTCTAGTGGTGGTTGACCGTCTAACAAAGGCAGCTCATTTTATCCCTTGTGTCGGCTTACCCACTGCAAAACAGACATCAGATTTGATGATTAAAGATGTGTTTCGCTTACATGGAGTACCGGATGAGGTTATTTCGGATCGAGGGGTGCAATTCACTTCTAGGTTTTGGCAAAATTTCTGTGCAGCATTGGACATTAAAGTAAACCTTTCTTCTGCTTTTCATCCCCAGACTAATGGACAGACCGAACGAACCAATCAAACCCTGGAGCAGTATCTCCGCTGCTTTATCTGCCACCTACAGGATGATTGGGTGGATCTACTTCCATTAGCTGAGTTCTCGTATAACAACTCTCAGAGTGCCTCCACTAAACAGTCTCCTTTTTACTCTAATCTAGGTTATCATCCTAACATTCTACCACGATTTCCCATAGAAACGCCTTTACCAGCAGTGGCTGAAAGAATCACGTCTTTACAGAAGAATATGGATCTTCTAAAGGAAAATCTGGAATCGGCTCAAGAAAGGTACAAGAAAGCAGCAGATAAATTTCGTAAACCTGCACCAGCTTTCAAGGTAGGAGACTTGGTCTGGCTGTCAACCAGAAATCTTAAGTTAAGGATTCCATCGTCTAAGTTGGGACATAAGTACATTGGACCCTATAAAATCAGTTAAATTATAAGTGCCGTTGCTTGTCGTCTTCAACTGCCAAGAACTATGAGAATCCACCCTGTCTTTCATGTATCCCTACTAAAGGCTGCGACACCCAATACGTTTCCTGGACGTTCCTCTCCTTGCCCTGACCCAGTGCTAGTCGATGGTCAGGAAGAATTTGTGGTGGAAAGGATTTTAGATTCCAGGTTGTATAGAAATCAGTTACAATATCTGATTAAATGGCAGGGCTACCCAGTGGAGGACAACTCATGGGAACCGGTCAATAACGTTAATGCTCCTCGCTTGCTCCGTCAGTTTCATCAGAGGTACCCACACAAGCCTGGTCTGAGGTCATCCGGAGGTTGTCCTTAAGGGGGGAGTAATGTAAGGTTCTATGTATATATTCCTGAAACTCAGTTTGTTCGTCAGCCATTTTACTTTCTGTCTTGCTGCAGCTATCTTGCCCTCAGTCAAAATGGAGTTTCCAGCTTGCATGTTCCCGCCCTGATTCTCTCCTTTGCTTCTTAAGCAGCCACAGCTGAGCAATCAGTGCTTCAGAATCTAGCCTGCAGTGAACCTGTGACTTGACTCCTGTAAGCCTTGGACCTTGTACTCCAGCTATTCCTACTGAGGAACTCTGAAGCACTTGTGGACTCTGAACCCTGCTCTTTGAAAGACCCACGTTTGCATGGACTTACGGTAACAGAGAAGAAGATCCTGAATCTGTATTGGAGAGTGATTGCTGAGCTTGGATTACTCTGGCCTGCTGTGTCTCCTGTTTCTGTGTCTGCAAACTGTGTGACTATTTCTGCCAACTTGTATGAAGTAATACAGGACTTTTCTATATCAAACCTGTGACTCCTGTGTTTTCATCGCACCCAAGCACAAGACGCTATATGAACTGTACTACATACATTACAGACCGCTGACCTCATTTCCGGCGGTCAGCTTACAGCAGCAGGTACTGTAACTCGTTCTCGGGAGAGTCTTCAGAACGGCGACGCATCAAGCCGCTGGATCTGTTGGAGTGAGAGCCGGGTATTGTACGGACCGCTGCATACAATACCTGACTCTCACTGAGCGAGACAAGCAGGATGTGGGGATCTCAACATGGGATCTGTTCAACAGATGAAGAGATCCCCAGATCCTGCCTGTCTCGCTCAGTGAGAGCCGGGTATTGAATGGAGCGCCTCATAGCTGGTGAGATCCCCACATCCTGGGGAAATGAAGTCAGCGATGGAATGTGACTTGTGGCTGCCAGAATGTGTGGGAGGTCCCCGGGGTTTCCGTATGTACGATTCTAATGCGGAAAGTAAACCGCCTGGCCGGGACAGCGGACAGGGTCCCGAAATCGGGACTGTCCCGCTGAAACCGGGACGGTTGAGAGGTATGTGTTTATAATTATTGTTTATGAAACAGTGTGATCAGCAGTGCTAAGTGGGTGTGGTCAGGGCGTGGATATGGGTGTGACTAGTGAAATGGGTGTGGCTAGGGGTGTGGCCTAAAATTTGCCGCCTCGGGCGCCACAAACAGTTGCTACGCCACTGCGGCCCGCGGAGGCGCTCCGGCAGATCAGCAAGGATGCATGATCTCACCTTGTCTGAGGTCTGAGTCGGCGCAGTATTTCAGAAGTCACACCATACAAGCGCTACCGGAATCGGCGGCGCGCTGAACGCTATCTATATGCGTTCCAGCCGGGGCATGCGCAGTAGACTATCTGCTCCTGTGTTATATTGTTTATCTGTCACCCGGAAGCAATTCAATTAATACCGGAAGTGAAAGTGATGCGCTCTAGCTCAGTGTGTACTTCCTATCAGGGACGCAGGAGAGAGATACCGGACATGAGAGAGAGAAATAAATGTGCGTTTCAACCTGGGCATGCGTGTTTGAACTTCTTCATGGTGCTATTGCGCAGTTGGGAACTTCCGATCCGGGACGCAGGAAGGAGGTATCCTGGCGGTTTATTTAAAAGGAGGGATAAGGTATCGGCGTTCATATCATCTCACACCAGGACACGTGATGTTGCTATATCGGGCCTCCTGATGAGCCAAGAGAGGCAAAACGTGTTGAGGCGGTAATTTTGATGGGCAGTTGGCAGATGAGTACCAATAATACATCAGTTGATGGATCATCATTTGGTCATGTTTGATAATCATTTGGTCGTATAAAAGGGGCCGGTGGTGTCCCCTCGCTACCGGATATGGTGGCAAGCATTTACTTATATACTGTGGCATTAGGTGCTGGGTGCACCGTTGAGGAACAACAGTATTACCCTGTTAAGGGTTTTATATATATCTAACAACTGAGACCTTGATGTGATCTGAATATCTTTCTAATGAATTGCACATGTTTTATACATCTTGTTTGTTAAGATTTGTTAAGATTTGACCTTATGCGTGCAAATTGATTGGACTCAGGTCAGTTGAAAAGTGGAACTTGGGAGGATTTTTTTCCTTGAATATAGTATTTTTTATAACAGACCTGGTGCGTGGAAAGATCATCTCGCTTCATGATTTAAATGCCATATTCTGCCAAATGTGTTTCTTCACTTTGTTTTTAATATTTTTCTTTGTTTGGGGGTTTAGGGTTTCTTTAGGTATAGGATTGATCTATGTATATTGCTAGGGGTTCCCTTAGTATCCGGGTGGAGAGATCCCTAGTCTTTGCATTGTTTAACATACTGTTTGTTTATGAAAAGATAGCATATGTATATATACAGTATTGGGTAGAACGGAGTTAATTATATTAGTCCGGCCCTCTAAAACCATCCCAATTTCTCATGCGGCCCCCTGGCAAAATTAATTGCCCACCCTGCTGTATATAGTCATTTTTTACTTTTTAAAATTACAAAAAGGAAAATGGGCTGATGTAAAAGTTTGGGCACCCTTGGAGATTTGTGTGCTCAGATAACTTTGACCAAGGTTTCATAACTTAATTAGCCTGTTAGGGTTATGACTTGTTCAAAAAACATTTTTATGGAGCCTATGTTTCGTAGTTCTGGATAGCAAACAAGCAAACAAGTCAAGGTTATGTAAAGAATGTGGATATGCTTAAATCTTCATTTGTCCAGAACTGCTCAATTTCCTTACAGTTTCCCTGTAGAACGTTTATGCTAGTTTTTGCTCAAGGTGAATTACCTCTCAGGCTTTATATCATAGACCTGCCTCAGAAATTCCTTCTAACTGCAGTTATTTTCCCCAGAAGGGATATTTTTTCTTTCACATTCTTTGTAAGTGTGAGGTAGTGGTCCACACAGTAATGTATCTTTACATTTCGCAGGGCTGTCTGAACATATGGTAGAGGGGTGGGTTTCAACTCCTCCTCTTCGCTCATAACTTCTCCTCAGTCAATCTTTCAATTTCACTCCAGCAAAGTATAACACCTCAACTAGAACACCTCAAAATCACTGGATTTATTCTGGAATTGACACCAACTGGCATAGTAGGAATTTTACTTTACCTTTTCATTTTCATTGGCAGAGACTTGGGAAATTCTGTTTTGTCATGCATTGTGCAGGTAAGACAAGGGTACAAATGATGCTGAATAAGAAGGCGGACACATATATATGTGTGTAATAAAAACATATGTATGTGTGTAATAAGTAATATACACATACAGGTATGTGTGTGATAAATAGATACATTATATACATATATATGTGAGTGTGATAAATAATATATACATATATATGTGTGTGATAAATAATATATACATATATATGTATGTGATAAATAATATATACATATATATGTATGTGCTAAATAATATATACATATAGGTATGTGTGTGATAAATATATACATATATATGTTATGTGTGTGATAAAAAATAATATATACATATAGGTATGTGTGTAATAAATGATATATACATATATATGTGTGTGTGATAAATAATATATACATATATGTATGTGTGTGATAAATATATACATATAGGTATGTGTGTAATAAATAATATATACATATATATGTGTGTGTGATAAATAATATATACATATATATGTTATGTGTGTGATAAATAATATATACATATAGGTATGTGTGTAATAAATAATATATACATATATAGGTATGTGCATGATAAATAATATATACAGTACATATAGGTATGTGTGTGATAAATAATATACAGTATACATATAGGTATGTGTAATAATTAATATACATATGTATGCGTGTGATAAATAATATATACATATAGGTATGTGTGTAATAAATAATATATACATATATATGTATGTGTGTGATAAATAATATATAGGTATATGTGTGATAAATAATATATACATATAGGTATGTGTGTAATAAATAATATATACATATATATTGTGTGTGTGTGTGTGTGATAAATAATATATACATATATATGTATGTGTGTGATAAATAATATATACATATAGGTATGTGTGTAATAAATAATATATACATATATATGTGTGTGTGATAAATAATATATACATATATATGTATGTGCGTGATAAATATATACATATACAGTAGGTATGTGTGTAATAAATAATATATACATATATATGTGTGTGTGATAAATAATATATACATATATATGTATGTGTGTGATAAATAATATATACATATAGATATATGCGTAATAAATAATATATACATATATATGTATGTGTGTGATAAATAATATTATAGAATCATATAATGGTAGAGTTGGAAGGGACCTCCTGGGCCATCTGGTCCAACCCCTGCTCAAAGCAGGATTCTCTAAATCATCCCAGACAGATGTCTGTCCAGCCTCTGTTTGAAGACTTCCATTGAAGGAGAACTCACCACCTCTCGTGGCAGCCTGTTCCACTCATTGATCACTCTAACTGTCAAAAAGTTTTTTCTAATATCTAATCTGTGTCTCCTCCCATTCAGTTTCATCTCATTGCTTCTAGTCTTTCCTTGTGCAAATGAGAATAAAGACGATCCTCCTACAATGTGACAGCCCTTGAAATATTTGTAGACAGCTATTAAGTCTCCTCTCAGTCTTCTTTTTTGCAAGCTAAACATTCCCAAATCCTGCAACCGTTCCTCATAGGACATGGTTTGCAGACCGGTCACCATTCTGGTGGCTCTTCTCTGAACTTGCTCCAGTTTGTTGATGTCTTTTTTAAAATGTGGTGCCCAAAACTGGACACAGTATTCCAGATGAGGTCTGACCAAAGAGGAGTAGAGGGCAATAATGACCTCACGTGATCTAGACTGTATGCTTCTGTTGATACATCCTAGAATTGCATTAGCCTTTTTTGCTGCTGCATCACACTGTTGACTCATGTTCAGTCTGTGATCAATTAGTATACCCGTCTTTTTCACATGTGCTGTTACTTAGCCCTATTCCTCCCATTTTGTATATGCTTTTTTTATTTTTATTGCCCAGATGTAGTACTTTGCATTTTTCCCTGTTAAAATCCATTCTGTTAGTTGCTGCCCACTGCTCCAGTTTATGTATATCTTTTTGAATCCTCTCTCTCTCTTCTCTAGTATTAGCTACCCCTCCTAGCTTTGTGTCATCAGCAAATTTAATCAGTTTACCACAATGTCTTCATCTAAATCATTGATAAAGATGTTGAACAATACAGGGCCCAAAACAGAGCCTTGTGGTACCCCACTTGAGACATTCTTCCAACTGGATGTGCAGCCATTTACGACCACTCTTTGGGTCTGATCACTAAGCCAGTTATGAATCCACCTAACAGTTGCCTTGTCCATTCCATACTTAGTCATTTTTTCAATAAGGATTGTGTGAGATACTTTGTCAAATGCTTTGCTGAAGTCAAGATATACTATATCTACAGCATTTCCCTGATCCACCCAGTTAGTGATTCTGTCATAGAAGGAAATTAAGTTAGTCTGACATGACTTATTAGTTACAAACCCATGCTGACTCTGTTTAATCACTTCATTCTTATCCAGGTACTTGCACACATGTTCTTTAATAATTTGTTCAAAGATCTTTCCTGGTATAGAAGTCAGACCCACCGGCCTGTAGTTCCTGGGTCCACCTTCTTCCCTTTTTAAAGATAGGAACATTTGCTCTTCTCCAGTCTTCTGGGACTTCTCCTGTTCTCCAAGAATTTTCAAAGATTATGGACAGTGGTTCAAGAATTTCTTCTGCTATCTCCTATGTATATGTATATATATACATATATGTATATGTGTGATAAATAATAGACATATATGTGTATGTGTGTGACAAATAATAGACTTGTGTGTATATATATATATATATATATATATATATATATATATGTGTGATAAAAGGCATCCAAATAATGTTGCTAATATAGTATGAAACATGATTTCTGACTGTATGAAAAGGCTCTCTGGTCTAGATCATGTTACTTAGAGGTATGCATGTGACTAGTAATGCGGTGCAGTTTTAACTTGAAAGTTTTTACCTATAACTTTGATTATCTGGCAAATATTATCCCTTTCAGGTAGTTTTCTGTGAATGAGACTAGATTTAAAATTTAAAAATCATTATAAAATCAGTTCATTGCCATTGTGGCAGAAAGTTTTAAACTTTTTTTGCCATTTGGGTCCTTCATGGGATTTTTATGACAATATTGAAGTCCTCATTGACAACTTTCATTCATTCATATGCAGCTAACATTATATATCTGAATAGTCATCATGAGGGATTATATGTTCTCTGACATAGGAATTTCGGATTGTGAGCCGAATTTGGACCCGTGACTGAGGATAGCGATGACAATCTCAGTACAGCATGGTAGAGCATGTTGGTGCCATATAATCAAAAAATATCAATGAATTGATACATCAATTTATCGTTCACGGAATTCCTGCATAGTACTGTAAAAGGATGCCACTGTTTTAACAAGTCAGTTCATGAATTTTCTTCAACCATCAACTGTGAGTGGTATTACTGAGAAATAGAAGCATTTATGATCCTCAGCAATAAAGCCACCACAAAGTTATAGTGTGAGGCACATACAACATAAAGTCACAATACTCATCTAGCATTAATATCAGCACACGAATTGTATGTCTGACTCGGGAGCTTCATGGCATGGGTATCCATGATCACGCAGTTGCATGTAAGCTTTACATCACCAAGCACAATGCCAACTATCGGATGAAGATTTGAAAAGCACAGCACCACTAGACTCTGAGGCAGAGAAAAAGTGTTTTATGGAGTCATGCTTCTCTGGAAATTTGATGGATGAGTTTGGGTTTGATAAATGTCAAGAAAACTTTGTGGGAACATTTTGGGATAGGTTCTTTTCTGTTTCAGCAGGCCGGGGCCCATTGCACAAAATAAGGTCAATAAAGGCATGACTGAGTGAGTTTGGTGTGGAAGAACTTGACTGACCCAAACAAAGCCCTGACCTTAAAGCAGAGTTTGTGAGCCAGGCCACTCATCCAACATCAATGTCTGACCTTATAAATGCTCTTTTGGATGAATAGGAAAAAAAAAATAAATCCCACATACACACTCCAAAATCTTGGAGAAAGCCTTACCAGAAAAATGAAAGCTGTTTTAACTGCAAAGGGGGAACCAGCTCCAAATTAATGCCTATCAATTTAGAATGGGATGTAATAACAGCTTGTGTGTGGGTCTTAATACTTTTGTACGGGAATGTTTAAAGGGATTGAGCTTACAAATAGATACATATAGTTGTGCTCAAAAGTTTACATACCCCGGAAGAATTTTTGCTTTATTGGCCTTTTTTCAGAGAATATGAATACTAACACCAAAACTTTTTCTCCACTCATGGTTAGTGGTTGGGTGAAGCCATTTATTATCAAACTACTGTGTTTTCTCTTTTTAAATCATAATGACAACCCAAAACATCCAAATAACCCTGATCAAAAGTTTACATACCCATTTCTTAATACCATGTATTGCCCCCTCTAATATCAATGACAGCTTGAAGTCTTTTGTGGTAGTTGTGGATGAGGTTCTTTATTTTCTCAGATGGTAAATCTGCCCACTCTTCTTGGCAAAAAGCCTCCAGTTACTGTAAATTCCTGGGCTGTCTAGCCTGAACTGCGTGCTTGAGATCTCCCCAGAGTGGCTCAATGATATTGAGGTAAGGAGACTGAGATGGCCACTCCAGAACCTTCACTTTGTTCTGCTGTATCCAATGACAGGTTGACCTGGCCTTGTGTTTTGGATTGTTGTCATGTTGGAATGTCCAAGTACGTCCCATGCGCTGCTTCCGGGCTGATGATTGCAAATTTGCCTCCAGTATTTGCTGATAACGTGCTGAATTAATCTTTCCTTCAACTTTGACCAAGTTTCCTGTGCCTTTGTAGCTCACACATCCCCAAAACATCAGCGATCCACCTCCGTGTTTTACAGTAGTAATGGTGTTCCTTTCATCATAGGCCTTGTTGTACTCTCTATAAATGTAACATTTATGGTTGTGGCCAAAAAGTTTAATTTTGATCTCATCACTCCAAATTACCTTGTTCCAGAAGTTTTGAGGCTTGTCTCTGTGCCTTTTTGCGTATTGTAGGTGAGATACTTTGTGGCATTTGCGCAGTAATGGCTTTCTTCTGGCGACTCGACCATTCAGCCCATTTTTCTTCAAGTGCCTCCTTATTGTGCATCTTGAAACAGCCACACCGCTAATTTTCAGAGAGCCCAGTATTTCAGCTGTTATTTGTGGGTTTTTCTTTGCATCCCGAACAATTTTCCTGGCAGTTGTGGACGAAATTTTTGTTGGTCTACCTGACCGTGGTTTTGTTTTTACAGAGCCCCTGATTTTCCATTTGTTAATCACGGTTTGAACGCTACTGACTGGCATTATCAATTCCTTGGATATCTTTTTGTATCCCTTTCCTATTTTATACAGTTCAACTACTTTTTCCCATAGATCCGCTGACAATTCTTTTGCTTTCCCCATGACACACAATCCAGAAATGTCAGTAGCTGGATGAAAGATGACAAAGTCTGTCTGGATCCCAGAAACTCCCTCAGCTTTTATGCACACACATTGATTACAAGCAAACAGGTCACAGGTGAGGATGTTACCTTTAGTAGCCATTCAAACCCATTGGTGTCAACTTGTTATCAGGCCAAAATCACAAGGATATGTGAACTTTTGATCAGGGTCATTTGGATGTTTTGAGTTGTCATTATGATTTAAAAAGAGAAAACACAATATTTTAACAATAAATGGCTTCAGCCAACCACTAACCATGAGTGGAGAAAAAGTTTTGGTGTTATCATTCATATTCTCTGAAAAAAGGCCAAGAAAGCAAAAGTTCTGCCAGGGTATGTAAACTTTTGAGGAATATTGTATATGCCACCGATGGATATGTCTGCCACAGACTGCTAAAGAGTATATTAAGGCAAAAAAAGGATCCATAGGCTGACTATTCTATGACTATATTTTACGACTAAGGGCTATGGCCAGAAACGCGTTATAATTAGATTTGAGCGAATTTGTTTGGATTCGGTTCCGAATACAATCGGCAGCAAATATTATTTTTGCAATATGCGTCGAACACAGCCGTATGTCATTAGAATCAATGGGAGTAGAAATTATCGAACACCTATCAACAAACACACATTTGGCACGAATAGGGTACCAATATGGCAGGAATATGGCAAATTTGCTCAATTCTAGTTAGAATGTTGGATTCTTTTTAACCAGTCTGGACCACACCTTTCCCTTTTAATGGACTGAAATAAAAATCGAATTTTACTCATATTCAGTGTTAGGGTCTGTGGAACGCACCAAATATAAGATGTAGAGAGGTGCGTTCGCAGCCCGGGGTCCACCAGGCGGAGCCTGCTGCAAGTAAGATGGCGCAAGAAGTGAACTCTGTTATCCCGCAGAGTCGCCAAAATAAACGCCGTAACGGTTATGCCGGTAATCTAAGGCATCTAAGACACTGACCCTGACCAGCTAGCATACCAAGCTCCTCACCGATTAGGTCGGTATTGTAATGGCGTATTTTAGCCGCCCTAACCACACACACGCATGACCATACTGGCGCAAAGCATATAACAGTTGATACTAGCACACGGCCGTGCGGTAAGGACAGCCTTTTGTGGCAGCCACGAGAAAAAGACCTTCCAGGAAGGACCAATGGGAAGCTGCTTCAGAACATCAACAGCTACAGGACCTTCCTGAAGGGCCAATAGGAGTGGCAGCTATATCTGAGCATGTGACCCCTGATCTCCAATGGGAGATCTTGCCCTGGGCATGCTCAGATGAAGCAACAAAGGACTTAGTCCCAAATCTGCCTGCTCCAACACTGGTTGCAGCAGCAAGTCTCTGCACAGTACTGGGCCGGGCAAGATGCTGGGACCGACGTCTCTGCTGAGCAGGAACCACTGCGGCCGGAGACGGATGGGGGACCGCAGCGGGAGCAGCTCAAGATTCCCCCTGTGCAGGAGTGGGAACTCGAACCCTAACATTCAGCTTATGGATCCTTTTTTCCCTGAATTTTTCCGATGGTCAACGGCTGTACTTTTGAGAAGCAACCATCAATTCATCACACGTTGAGGCTTGTTTCCTGAAAGAGTATATTTTTTAATAAAACTGGGGCTGTAGTATGCCAGGGTTTTCCTACTAAATGTAGAGTATGTAACTGACTTTTTTGGCATATATTTGCCCAGTGATGTACTGTATATTAGCACATATGAACTTGCGCTGGGAGCTTTTCTTTGTGAATATACCAAGAGTAAACCAAATAGATGTGAATATAGCTGAAGTGTTACAAAAATATGAAAGTTAAGCCATAAATTTCCTAAATAAGGGAAATAATGCAGATGTCATATAAGACATTAAAGTGCAAACTTGCATTGAGAGTAATTGGATACAATTAAAAAAGCTATGTATGATATATCATTAATATCCAAAAATATTTTGTGGTTTCTTAGAAACACTAATTCTCTCCTAGTAAAAAGAAATGCAGAACCTGAATATACACATTGAAGGCATTATCCCGAGGCATCTCACTGTAACATATAAAAAGAATGTTTATTGCTGCTCAAAACATCTTGTGCTTTAACCACTCACAGATGCAATTTATAGAAAATCCACATTTATGTTCTGTTGGCTTTATGTTTAAATAGACCAACCTCAAAAAAGATTTCCATGGGTGTTTTAGTTAATTAGCTAGTTTTATTCATAACACTGGGCATGGTTTACACTTGGTGGTTTTCTGGTATTTTTCTTGACTTTGTGGTTTGTTATTACATTTTCCAGATGTTATTAAAAGTTTTTGGTAGCCCTATTCAGAGTCAGGTTTAATGAAAAGTGACATTTTGACATCTGACACAATGCATTAACTCCTTCAGCATACTATTTTATGTTGTGCACACTCTTCTGCCGCTCTAAACAAGCATCTAATTAATTATTGTATGAAAATCCATATCAACATAGCTATATAATTACAAGAGATTATGCAGAAGCTATAAAAAATTCTAGATGGGCTAAACACATGTGTATAGTACTGTTCAATAGTTTTAGGCAGGTGTGCAAACAATGATGAAAAATAAGACTGCTTTCAAAATAAAAATAAAAAATCAACTCTTCTATCAATTAGCAAAATGAAAAGTAAATGAACAAAAGACAAATCTATATCAAATAAATAATTATTGTGACCATCCTTTGCTCAAGATTGGTACAATAATGAGTGTCTGCAAGCATGGTGGAGGTTCTTTGGGGATGTAGTCAAGACTAATGGCTTCCTCAATGCTGAAAAATACAGGTAGATACTTATTCAACTTGCAATACAATCATGGAAGGTGTCTGGCTACAATTATTCAGCTGCAGGACAACAACCTCAACAACAAACATACAGCCAATATCTTTAAGAACTATGTTCAGCGTAAAGAAGAATGAGGCGTCCTGGAAGTGATGATTTGGCCCCACAGAACCCTGATCTCATCATCATTAAGTCTGTCTGGGATTATATGAAGAGATTTGTACAAGCCAACATCCACAGATCTGAAGTTAGTTCTCCAAGATGTTTGGAACAACCTCCATGACGAGTTCTTTCAAAAACTGTGCACAAGTGCACCTAGAAGAATTGATGATTTAATGCCTATTGAAAGTGAAGGGGGATTACAGAAAAAAATATGATCTGATTTAGATTTCCTTTTTTGTTCATTCACTTTACCTTTTGTTAATTAAAAAAATATGAACACTTCTGTTTTTGAAATTTTTTTACTCTGCAGCATTTTTTCAATGCCTGCCTAAAACCTTTGCACATTACTTTAAATAGGTATTTTTCTGTACCTCTTTGCCAATATTGAACTTTTTATGTAGATCTCAACCTTCTGATGCACCCCATTGTGTACATAGCATACTTCCAGGGAAGAGACATGATAGTGAAGCAGCAACTTCAATCTCAACAGTGTAGGATGTTGCAGTCTCAGGTTCAAAAGTATCCTCCCAGTACACTTCTTAGATGGCCATGCTCGAATATTTCCAGCCATTTAAGGCTGGGTGCACATGATGCAGAAGTAGCAGCGCTTTGGACGCAGCACATGTTCGCTGCGTCCAAAGCTCTCCCGTCTGTTGAACACAGGTGAATCCGCATGTGTTCACGGAACTGTGCGGATTCACCGCGTTCAATACAATCTATTGGTAACATTTCTCTGACATGCTTCTATCTGGAGTGACACGCAGCAAGTCCGCGGGGTAGCCGTGGGCATCTGTGGACATGGGAAATCCCATCCACTATGCTGTAACATCTGGCCGCTGTGGGTTTGAGGCTGCACAAGTACGCAGCGTCCAACCCGCAGCAACTCCGGATCGTGTGCTCATAGACAATGAATAGGGAAAATGTGCTCATGCTCAACCTTCTCTCTATTCAGACAAAGCTCTCCAGGGAATCCATCAGTCAGAGCATTGGAGATCAGGAACTTATCTACTATTCCATCTCACAGGCATTATATGTGCAGAACAATAAAAATGTCACTGAGGACAATACCCATGTATCTCTATGTCCTTTATATCCTTACTAATTGGGTACAAACTGTTACAAAATATGGTGGTTTTGAATAAGTTTGCATGTCATAGCTATTTCTGAAGAGCAGAATTTTTCATCCAAAGAAATTAACTTTCGAATCACCATGATCACAACCTATCACTGTACATGTCTGTTGTTAAATTATTATGTACATTGGAGAAGAGCCCCTAATTCCAGGATCTCATCAGTTTATTTTCTAAACTAAAGGTCTCTAAATTGTTTGACTGAGAGATCTGTGTGTCCTAGCTAGCCATAGCCATAGAAATTTGACTATTCTGCCTCAGATTTTGCTGTGGATTTTTATGCTGTTTTTGCAATGTGTTTTTTTCTGTCTTTGGGTTTTCTCATTGATCCTGCTGAGTTTATCTTTGCACTAAAGTGTAGAATGCTTGTACATACAGTACATGTACTCTTGATTTGCCATTGTCTGCTATGATCATGGGTCACTTACATCTGTACTGGTACAGTAGACTATCATGTATTCTGTTGTTGGTTTTTAAGATACTCTGCACAATGAAGATAATTCTTCCATTTTGTACCTTTAACCCCTTAACGACCGCCGATACGCCTTTTAACGGCGGACATTAAGGGTACTTAAACCACAGCGTCGTTAATTAACGGCGCTGTGGAAAAAGTGAATAGCGCCCCCCAGAGGCGCATTTTCTCCGGGGTCTCGGCTACCGGTGGTAGCCGAGACCCCAGAGAACATGAATTGGGTCGGTTTTTACCGACACTGATGTTGCGAACGCCGTTATTAACCCTATAACGGCGACCGCAACAAAAAAAAAAGTTGTGCCATTTCATTTCTCTGTCCTCTGATGTCATCGGACATCAGAGGACAGAGAAAAAGGGTCCCCGGGACCCCCATGTGGCCCTCGATGTCCTGCATGTGGCCCCAGGGCCCTCCGGTGTCCCCCGGGGCCGGCGCGATGAAGAAAATGGCGGGCGCCCGCCGCTATGTGCCGCTGTACTGGGGGGGTGGGCAAATATTCTCTGGGGTCTCGACTACCGGGGGTAGCCGAGACCCCAGAGAACATGATCCGGGTCGGTATTCATGCAAGCATAGACGCGATCGCAAAAAAAAAAAAGATTTCTCTCCCCTCTGATGTGATCGCACATCAGAGGGGAGAAAATGAGGGTCCCCAGGTCCCCCGATCGCCCCCCCCTATACTTACCGGTGTCCTCCGTCCTCCCGCAGGCCCCAGGATCCCTGCATCTTCTTCCTGCAAAAAAAAATGGCGGGCGCATGCGCAGTGCACCCGCCGATCTGCTTGGCAGCAGATTCAACATTTTTTTCATTCATTCTCCAGAAAGTGCATTTTGATCACTGTGATAAACTATCACAGTGATCAAAATAAAAAAAACAGTACATAACCCCCCATTTATCACCCCCTTAGTTAGGGACATATAATAAAAAATAGAAATTATATTTATTTTCATTTTTCTGTTAGGGTTATAATTAGGGTTAGGTTATAATTAGGGTTAGGGTTATAATTAGGGTTAGGGTTAGCATTAGGGTTAGGGTTAGCATTAGGGTTAGGGTTATAATTAGCGTTAGGGTTAAGCTGGGTTCATACTGCGTTATGGCAGTCCGTTAGACGGACTGCGTTACACCGCGGTATAACGCGGTGTAACGCAGCCCTGTTAGCGCTGCCATTCACCCCCATTTGAGGGCGCACCGCGACGCATGCCGTAAAGCGGCATGCGTTTGCGACGTGCCATCATTCAGTGACGGAGCCTCGGACGCGGGCTGCAGCGTCTGGGCTCCGTCACCGCTAGCGCAGATGAATCATCTGATGATTCCTCTGCGCTAGCGGGTATAGCATAACGCGATCGCGTTATGCTATACCGTTACCAGCCCGTCAACGCTATGTGTTGAACGGGCTGGTAAAACGCAAAATGAACCTAGCCTTAGGGTTATAATTAGGGTTAGAATTAGGGTTAGGGTTACAGTTAGGGTTAGGGTTAAAATTAGGGTTAGGGTTACAATTAGAGTTAGGGTTACAATTAAGGTTAGGGTTACAATTAGGGTTGGAATTAGGGTTGGGATTTAGGTTAGGATTAGGTTGGTGATTATGGTTAGGGGTGTGTTGGGATTAGGGTTGGAGCTAGAATTGAGGGATTTTCCACTATTTAGGCACATCAGGGGGTCTCCAAACACGACGTGGCGTTCAAAAGTCAAATGGCGCTCCCTCCCTTCCGAGCCTGCCGTGCGCCAAAACAGTGGTTTACCCCAACATATGGGGTATCAGCGTACTCAGGACAAATTGCACACCAATTTTGGGGTTCTAATTTCTCCTGTTACCTTGGGAAAATAAAAAATAGCTGTCTAAAAGAATAATTTTTGAGAAAAAAAATGATTTTTTATTTTCACAGCTCTGCGTTTATAAATTTCTGTGAAACACTTGGGGTTCAAAGTGCTCACCACACATCTAGATAAGTTCCTTAAGGGGTCTAGTTTCCAAAATGGGGTCACTTGTGGGGGGTTTCCACTGTTTAGACACATCAGGGGGTCTCCAAACACGACGTGGCTTTCAAAAAGTCAAATGTCGCTCCCTCCCTTCCGAGCCCTGCCGTGTGCCCAAACAGTGGTTTACCCCAACATATGGGGTATCAGCATAATCAGGACAAATTGCACACCAATTTTGGGGTTCTAATTTCTCCTGTTACCCTTGGGAAAATAAAAAATAGCTGGCTAAAAAAACATTTTTGAGAAAAAAAATATTTTTCATTTTCACGGCTCTGCGTTTATAAATTTCTGTGAAGCACTTGAGGGTTCAAAGTGCTCACCACACATCTAGATAAGCTCCTTGGGGGGTCTAGTTTCCAAAATGGTGTCACTTGCAGGGGGTTTCTACTGTTTAGGTACATCAAGGGCTCTGCAAACACAACATGACGCCCGCAGAACATTCCATCAAAGTCTGCATTACAAAATGGCGCTCCTTCCCTTCCAAGCACTCCCATGCGCCCAAACAGTGGTTTCACCCCACATATGGGGTATCAGCGTACTCAGGAAAAATTGCACAACAACTTTTTGGGTCCAATTTCTCCTGTTACCCTTGGGAAAATAAAAAAAATAGCGGGCAAAAGAATCATTTTTGAGGAAAAAAATGATTTTTATTTTCACGGCTCTACGTTTATTAATTTCTGTGAAGCACTTGGGGGTTCAAAGTGCTCACCACACATCTAGATAAGTTCCGTAAGGGGTCTAGTTTCCAAAATGGTGTGATTTGTGGGGGGTTTCGACTGTTTAGGCGTATTAGGGGCTCTCCAAACGCGACATGGCGTCCAATTTCAATTCCAGCCAATTTTGGTTTGAAACAGTCAAACGGCGCTCCTTCCCTTCCAAGCCCTGCCGTGCGCCCAAACAGTGGTTTACCCCCACATATAGGGTATCGGCATGCTCAGGACAAATTGCACAAAAACTTTTGGGGTCTTGTTATCCTTGGGAAAATAAAAATTGGGGTGAACAGATCGTTTTTGTGGAAAAAATATGATTTTTTATTTTCACGGTTCTATGTTATAAACTTCTGTGAAGCACTTGGAGGCTCAAAGTGCTCACCACACATCTAGATAAGTTCCTTAGGGGGTCTAATTTCCAAAATGGGGTCACTTGTGGGGGGTTTCCACTGTTTAGACACATCAGGGCCTCTACAAACACGACATGACGTCCAGCCAATTCTGCGCTGAAAAAGTCAAACGGCGCTCCTTCCCTTCCAAGCTCTGCCTTGCACCCAAACAGTGGTTTACCCCCACATATGGGGTATCAGCATGCTCAGGACAAATTGCACAAAAACTTTTGGGGTCTTGTTACCCTTGGGAAAATAAAAATTGGGGTGAAAAGATTGTTTTTGTGGAAAAAATATGATTTTTTATTTTCACTGTTCTATGTTATAAACTTCTGTGAAGCACTTGGAGGTTAAAAGTGCTCACCACACATCTAGATAAGTTCCTTAGGGGGTCTAGTTTCCAAAATGGGGTCACTTGTGATGGGTTTCCACTGTTTAGACACATCAGGGCCTCTACAAACGCGACATGGCGTCCAGCCAATTCTGCGTTGAAAAAGTCAAATGTCGCTCCTTCCCTTGCAACCTCTACTGTGCGCCCAAAAAGTGGTTTACCCCCACATATTGGGTATCGGCTTAATCAGGAGAAATTGCACAACAAATTTTGTGGTTCATTTTTTCTTTTAACAGTTGTGAAAAAAAAAAAATAGGTTCCGAAGTAAAGTTTTTGCAAAAAAAGTTCAATGTTAATTTTTTCCTTCCACATTGCTTCAGTTCCTGTGAAGCACGTAAAGGGTTAATAAACTTCTTGAATGTGGTTTTGAGCACCTTGAGGGGTGCAGTTTTTATAATGGTGTCACTTTTGGCTATTTTCTATCATATAGACCCCTCAAAGTGACTTCAAATGTGATGTGGTCCCTAAAATAAAAATGGTGTTGTAAAAATGAGAAATCGCTGGTCAATTTTAACCCTTATAACTTCGTAACAAAAAAAAATTTTGGTCCCAAAATTGTGCTGATGTAAAGTAGACATGTGGGAAATGTTATTTATTAAGAAATTTGTGTGACATATCTCTCTGATTTAAGGGCATAAAAATTTAAAGTTTGAAAATTGTTAAATTTTCAAAATTTTTGCCATATTTCCGTTTTTTTCATAAATAAAACAAGTCATATCAAAGAAATTTTACCACTAACGTGAAGTACAATATGTCATGAAAAAACAATCTCAGAATCAGCGGGATTCGTTAAAGCGTTCCAGAGTTATAACCTCATAAAGTGACAGTGGTCAGAATTGTAAAAATTGGCCCTGTCATTAAGCTGCAAAATGGCTCTGTCACTAAGGGGTTAAATGAAAGGTACATCTTTGGTTAATCCATATATATTGATTTGTTAGGGTGCGTTCCCACAGTCAGTAAATGCTGCAGGTTGGACGCTGCATACACCCACAGTGTCCAACACACAACATCCAGATGTTACAGCATAGTGGATAGGACGGTAAGAAATCCCGTGTCCACTATGCGTGCACTGACGCCCGCGGATCACCATCAGAGACAGACCACATCATGTCTATTTATCTTGAAGAGATGTGAGTCGCCGCAAGATAAATCTCACCCGTACAATGTATTGGATGCGGAGATTCCACACGATTCAATGAACACTTGCGGAATCACCTGCGTTCAATAGTGGGCAGCACTTTGGACACAGCAGACATGTGCTGCTTCCAAAGCGCTTCCAATTACTGACCGTGTGCACCCGGCCTTAGACTAAACCTGAAAAACTTACGTAACTATTTCTTGCTCATGTTATTAATGTTTTACAAAGTAATCCTGTACAGGGCTCTTAATAAAGGCAATTTCCTCAGAAAATTAAAAAAATATTTAGAGTTGAGAGTCCTCAGTGGTTGATACTAACAGAAAATTAAACACCTTCTCATATAACATGAACGTATGCTTTTATGTTTTCTCATAATAGCTACACATGGTAACATGTTATTGCATTACCAGTCTTATCTACAATGTTTTTGTACCTGCCTTTAGGTTACAAGTGCAGACAGCAGCCTATAAAAGTAGGTTTGACTCCTGCTTTAGATAAAGTTTATTTTGGAGTAGCATAATAAATGGAGCAAACCTTGCAATAGTGGCTGCAGAGCTGAATTAAATATAGATTTTATTTTTTAAGTTCTCATCTGTGTTGTGGCAATATTACCTTGTAAAGTTTATATGCTACTAGGGAAACACATGAGTCAGTGGGTGCACTCTTTCGCTTCCCTGGTTGTCTTTAGAAAGACTGCATGGACTGGGGCTCACCCCACTGAAACCCTTCACCATGGGCAGAGAACTACACAGACAACACAGGTATAGGTTAACACAGTGTGGCAATACTTTATTGAACCACCAAAAGACAAAAACATATACTACAGTCCCAGCAAGTCCATAAGATGGTGCAAATGACAGCGTCTCACCCTTCCGGTGACTCGCTGGGAAATAGAACATCTGTGACTTCAGGGCTTCCAGGGCCAACTACACCAACCAATAGCACCCCGTTTTTTGGCAGCACCTGCAGAGAGGGGGTAGCAGCAAGCTTAGAACGTTGACAGCCCATTGAGGTGTATGGCCAGGTGACCTGATTGTCTCAACCCAACCAGAGGTCTCCAACCATCTGCATGGGTTCAGTGAAGGGCAGTGTATCAAATCTGTATTCCTCCGGTTGGAGGCATGGTTCCTTGGCTGCTGTCTTGTAGAGTCTCCGAAAATAGAGACAAATCCTCCTTTTATAGTTCACAGCTCTGAAAACAGAGGCAAGTCCTCCTTTTATAGTTCACAGCTCTTATTCTGGCATTTTTCCACTAGATTTTGGGAAGGTGGGATGTTATGAATGTTTTAGAAATGAATTCTGAGCAGAAGCTCCCTTTGGTGGTTACAAACAGTACTGAACCATTCAATGAGGATTGGAAATCAGGAATCACGGACTGGCTGATATAAGGGAGGTTTCCCCCCATCATGGTTGCCGGTGATCAATTGTTCTTGTCTCAACGTTGTTTCCTGGTTCACTTGGAAGCTTGCTGAGTCTTGCTCTTCTCCTGCTCTCAGATAAGATATTTTCTGTTTTTTGTTTTTGTGCTTGCCATTTGCATAATTCTCTGCATTTCTGTGAGGTTGGCCAGGTTCCCCTACCCGGGGGGCTTGGTCTCCTCTCGGTTCCTCTGGAGCCACTGTTGTTTGTTCATTTGCCTTTTCCAGTTTTTTTTCTGTGACTGCGGCTTAGTTTTGTTACACCAGAGAACTAATTTAGGTGGTAGAGGTCGTGTGATCTCAGGTGTTTTTGCAATTAGTAGCGTTGGTTTTTTTTAGGGTTTCTTTTGGATTGCAGTAAGTATCCTTCCTATCCTTTTCTGTCAAGGCAGATTGGGCCCCAGCATTTGCTCATACTATTTTCTGTCTGTGTCTGTATTTCCTCTTGTCTAACCGCCATTACATGTTTGGGGGCTTCCTATGTTCTTTGGGGATCTGCTCCGGGGCAGATAGCTTTCCTCTTTCTACCTTTAGGTGTAGTTATCCTCTCAGGCTGTGACGAGGCATCTAGGACCAACGTAGGAACGCTCCACGGCTGCCTTTAGTTATGGTGGTTAGTCAGGGTACTGCAATCCAGTAGATTCCAACCTCTCCGGTGTATTGCCGTTTTTGCCTGCTCTCCTCAGCTACCAAAACACAACAGTATCACCGGCCAAACTGAAAATTATATGGTACTCACAGAAGAGAAAAATAGTGTGGAAAGAAAAAAGTTGTCAGAGTTGTCAGAGATTTATTTTTTTTTTTTCTCTGTTTGTTGCATTTTTTTTCCCTCTTTTTCTCTGGGTGCTGAGGAGGATTTTTTTTTTCTCTCAATGGAGTTTGCACAGTTGTCTGGCCTTGTGGATCAGCTTGCCACTGAAGTTCGGAGTATTGCTACCTATCTTGCAGGGTTGCCGGTTGTGGAACCTAGGATCCCCATGCCAGATTTGTTTTTGGGGGATCGAGCTAAATTTCTGAATTTCAAAAATAACTGTAAGTTGTTTTTTGCCTTAAAACCTAAGTCCTCAGGGAACGCAGCACAGCAGGTTCAAATTGTCATCTCTCTCCTGCGGCGATCCTCAGGATTGGGCTTTTTCCCTGACACCTGGGGACCCTGTTTTAAGTAATGTTGATGCATTTTTTCTGGCTCTGGAGTTATTGTACGATGAACCTAATGTCACTGATCAAGCTGAAAAAATCTTGTTGGCATTAAATCAGGGGCTTGAGGGCGCTGAGTTGTACTGTCAGAAATTCCGAAAGTGGGCAGTTCTTACCAAATGGAATGATGATGCTTTGGCAGCCCTTTTTCGAGGATGTTAAAAGTTTGGTGGGTTTCCCTGCTCCCTCTGGTCTTAGTGATTCTATGTAATTGGCGATTCAAATTGACAGACGTTTGCGTGAGCGTAGAGGTATGCGTGGTATGGTGTTGCCTTGTGAACCAGCTTCTGAACCCATGCAGTGTGATGGAGTGGCTTCTGGGGCACAGCGTCATGAGTTTCGAAAATGCAATGGGTTATGTTTCTACTGTGGTGATGCCTCTCATGCTATTTCTGTCTGCCCTAAGCAGGGAAGACGTTTTGCATGCTCAGTTGTCTTGGATAGTGTTCAGACTAAATTTCTGTTGACTGTAACCCTGATTTGCTCCCTGTCCACATTTTCTGCTCAGGCTTTTGTTGATTCGGGAGCAGCTATTAACCTGATGGATTTTGATTTTGCTAAACGTTGTGGGTTTCCCTTGGTACCCCTGCGGAAGTCTATTCCCCTACTGGGGATTGATTCTATCCCTTTGGCTGAGAATAAACCCCAGTTCTCTACTCAGGTGATAATGAGGGTTGAACCTGATCATCAGGAGAGTTGCAAATTTTTGGTGCTGTATAATCTGCATGACATTATTGTACTAGGTTTCCCTTGGTTGCAGTCTCATAATCCTGTTTTGGATTGGAAATCTGTGTCTGTAACCAGTTGGGGCTGCCAATGTGTTAATACCAACACTCCTGTTTTTTCTGCCTCTCCCCAGGCTCAAGATGTGCCTGACTTTTTGACTGATTTTTCTGATGTGTTTAGCGAAAGTAAATCTGCATCCTTGCCCCCCCATAGGAGCTATGACTGTGCTATTGAATTAGTGCCTGGTAGTAAATTCCCTAAAGGCCGCCTTTTTAACTTGTCTGTACCTAAACATGACGCTATGCGGTCTTATATCAAGGAGTCATTGGAGAAGGGTCATATCAGATCATCCTCTTCACCCTTGGGTGCCGGTTTTTTCTTTGTGGCCAAAAAGGATGGTTCATTAAGGCCGTGTATTGATTATCATCTCTTGAACAATATCACTGTGAAATATCAATATCCGTTACCCTTGATTTCTGACCTGTTTTCCAGGGTGAAAAGTGCTACTTTGTTTACCAAGCTTGACCTCAGGGGGGCGTATAACCTTATTCGCATTAAGCACGGGGATGAATGGAAGACGGCGTTTAATACCCCAGAGGGGCATTTTGAGTACCTAGTGATGCCCTTTGGGCTCACTAATGCTCCTTCCGTCTTCCAGTCCTTCATGAATGACATTTTCAGGGATTTTGTGGATAAATTTCTGATTGTTTATTTGGATGATATCTTGATTTTTTCCAATGACTGGGACTCTCATGTGAAACATGTTCGGACTGTGTTCCAGATTTTGAGAGAGAATGCTCTGTATGTGAAGGGATCAAAGTGTCTTTTTGGCGTACAGAGGATCTCATTTCTGGGATTCATTTTGTCTCCATCTGTTACTGAAATGGACCCGGTCAAGGTTCAGGCCATCTGTGATTGGGTCCAACCTACTTCATTAAAGGCTCTTCAGAGATTCTTGAGTTTTGCCAATTTTTATCGTAAATTTATTGGTAATTTCTCTGTTATTGTTAAACCATTGACTGATTTGACCAAAAAGGGTTCCGATATGGTGAATTGGCCTCCTGAGGCAGTCTCTGCGTTTCAGGAACTTAAACAGAGATTCACTTCTGCTCCTGTTCTACGGCAGCCTGATGTTTCTCTGCCATTTCAGGTGGAGGTTGATGCCTCTGAAATTGGGGCAGGTGCCGTTTTGTCCCAAAGAGATCCTGAGACCTCTAAAAGTAACCCTTGTGCTTTTTTCTCTCGAAAATTTTCTCCTACTGAACGTAATTATGACGTGGGTAATCGGGAGTTATTGGCCATGAAGTGGGCTTTTGAAGAGTGGAGACATTGGCTGGAGGAGCCAAACATCAGGTGGTGGTCCTCATGGACCATAAGAATCTGGTTTATCTGGAATCAGCCAAGCGACTTAATCCTAGACAGGCCAGGTGGGCCTTGTTTTTCACACGTTTTAATTTTGTGGTTTCCTTTCTTCCTGGCACTAAGAATGTTAAGGCGGATGCCCTCTCGAGGAGTTTCCTTGCAGACTCTCCTGAGTTATCTGATCCTGCTGTTATTTTGAAAGAGGGTGTAGTTCTTTCCGCCATCTCGCCCAATTTGAGACTGGCTCTGGAGGGGTGTCAGGAGGATAAACCCGAGCGCTGCCCTGTTGGGAAATTGTTTGTCCCAGACCAGTGGAAGAAGAGTGTGATGTCTGAGATTCATTGTTCCGCGTTGGCCGGTCATCCCGGAATTTTTGGTACCAGAGACTTGGTGAGTCGGTCTTTTTGGTGGCCTACTTTGTCTCATGACGTCAGGGAGTTTGTGCAGTCCTGTGGGACTTGTTCTCGCTCCAAGCCTTGCTCTCGCTCTAGTGGTTTGTTGATGCCATTGCCTGTGCCCAAGAGACCATGGACCCATATCTCTATGGATTTTATTTCCGACCTCCCTGTTTCTCAGAGAATGACCATTATCTGGGTGATTTATGATAGGTTTTCCAAGATGATACATCTTGTGCCATTACCTAAGTTGCCTTCCTCCTCCGAATTGGTGCCTTTGTTCCTTCAGCACGTGGTTCGGTTACATGGCATTCCTGAGAACATTGTGTCTGACAGAGGAGTCCAGTTTTTTTCCAGATTTTGGAGGACTTTTTGTTCTAAACTTGGTGTTCAATTGTCTTTCTCCTCTGCTTTTCATCCTCAGACCAATGGACAAACTGAGAGAACAAACCAGACATTGGAGACTTATCTGAGATGCTTTGTGTCTGCTGATCAAGATGACTGGGTCTCTTTTTTGCCTTTGGCTGAGTTTGCTCTTAATAATAGGGCAAGCTCTGCCACTTTGATGTCTCCATTTTTCTGCAATTTTGGGTTTCACCCTCGATTTTCTTCGGGACAGACGGAGGCTTCTGTCTGTCCGGGTGTTGACTCTGTTGTGGAGCGTATGCAGCAGATTTGGGACCAGGTAGTGGAGAGGTTGTCCCTCTCTCAGGAGAAGGCCCAGCGGTTTGCCAACCGGCATAGGACTGATGGTCCTCGGTTTAAAGTGGGGGACTTGGTCTGGTTGTCCTCAAGAAATATCCCTATGAGAGTTGCATCTCCTAAGTTTAAGCCTAGGTTCATTGGACCTTATAAGATCATGGAGATTCTTAATCCTGTTTCCTTTCGTTTACTTCTTCCAGGGACATTTAAGATCCATAACTTGTTCCACAAGTCCTTATTGAAGAGGTTTGTTGAGCCAGTGGTTCCTATGGCTGTGCCCCCTGACCCTGTTTTGGTTGAGGGCAATCTGGAGTATGTGGTTGAGAAAATATTGGATTCTCGTTTTTCTAGACGGAAACTCCAGTATTTGGTTAAGTGGAGAGGTTATGGTCAGGAGGACCATTCTTGGGTGTTTGCTTTGGACATCCATGCTAGGAGACTGATCCGTGCGTATCACAGAGCTCATCCTGACCGACCTGGTTGCCCAAATGAGGGTTCGGTGACCCCTCCTCAAGGGGGGGCGTACTGTTATGAATGTTTTAGAAATGAATTCTGAGCAGAAGCTCCCTCTGGTGGTTACAAACAGTACTGAACCATTCAATGAGGATTGGCAATCAGGAATCACGGACTGGCTGATATAAGGGAGGTTTCCCCCTATCATGGTTGCCGGTGATCAATTGTTCTTGTCTCAACATTGTTTCCTGGTTCACTTGGAAGCTTGCTGAGTCTTGCCTCTTCTCCTGCTCTCAGATAAGATATTTTCTGTTTTTTGTTTTTGTGCTGGCCATTTGCATATTTCTCTGCATTTCTGTGAGGTTGGCCAGGTTCCCCTCCCCGGGGGGCTTGGTCTCCTCTCGGTTCCTCTGGAGCCACTGTTGTTTGTTCATTTGCCTTTTCCAGTTTTTTTTCTGTGACTGCGGCTTAGTTTTGTTACACCAGAGAACTAATTTAGGTGGTAGAGGTCATGTGATCTCAGGTGTTTTTGCAATTAGTAGCGTTGTTTATTTTAGGGTTTTTTTTGGATTGCAGTAAGTATCCTTCCTATGCTTTTCTGTCAAGGCAGATTGGGCCCCAGCGTTTGCTCATACTATTTTCTGTCTGTGTCTGTATTTCCTCTTGTCTAACCGCCATTACATGTTTGGGGGCTTCCTATGTACTTTGGGGATCTGCTCCGGGGCAGATAGCTTTCCTCTTTCTACCTTTAGGTGTAGTTAGCCTCTCAGGCTGTGATGAGGCGTCTAGGACCAACATAGGAACGCTCCATGGCTGCCTTTAGTTGTGATGGTTAGTCAGGGTACTGCAATCCAGTAGATTCCAACCTCTCTGGTGTATTGCCGTTTTTGCCTGCTCTCCTCAGCTACCAAAACACAACAGTGGGAGGAGATCATCTCTCATTTTTCAAGTGTTCAATTGACCTGCATATTTTGTTCTGTAATGTTTACGGAACAACAAGCTGCATACAATGGATAATTAACATATTAATAAACAGTAGGGTTGAGCATTCCGATACCGAAACCCGGTTCCGATACCTGAAATCCAATGTAAGTCTATGGGAACAAAATATCGGAAGTATTTACTTCCGATATTTTGTTCCCATAGACTTACATTGGATTTCAGGTATCGGAACCGGGTTTCGGTATCGGAATGCTCAACCCTAATATACAGTGATTGATCCTGAGCCCCTTCCTGATATATGTCCCCATCCTGGTATATGGCCCTCATTCTGGTATATGTCCCCCATCCTGGTATATGGCCCTCATCTTGGTCCCCATCTTGGCATATAGCCCCCATCCTGGTATATGCCCCCGTCCTGGTATATGCCGCTCATGCTGGCATATAACCCCATCCTTGTATATGGCTCACATCCTGAGCCTCATCCTGGTATATGTCCTCATTATTTATTTATTGATTTATTATTTATTATGCGTTGCTTATATAGCGCTATCTTATTATGCAGCGCTTTACAGACATTATCATAGCTGTCCCCATTGGGGCTCACAATCTAAATTTCATAGAATCATAGAATCATAGAATGGTAGAGTTGGAAGGGACCTCCTGGGCCTTCTGGTCCAACCCCCTGCTCAGAGCAGGATTCTCTAAATCATCCCAGACAGATGTCTGTCCAGCCTCTGTTTGAAGACTTCCATTGAAGGAGAACTCACCACCTCTCGTGGCAGCCTGTTCCACTCATTGATCACCCTAACTGTCAAAAAGTTTTTTCTAATGTCTAATCTGTGTCTCCTCCCATTCAGTTTCATCCCATTGCTTCTAGTCTTTCCTTGTGCAAATGAGAATAAAGATGATCCTTCTACAATGTGACAGCCCTTGAGATATTTGTAGACAGCTATTAAGTCTCCTCTCAGTCTTCTTTTTTGCAAGCTAAACATTCCCAAATCCTGCAACCGTTCCTCATAGGACATGGTTTGCAGACCGGTCACCATTCTGGTGGCTCTTCGCTGAACTTGCTCCAGTTTGTTGATGTCTTTTTTAAAATGTGGTGCCCAAAACTGGACACAGTATTCCAGATGAGGTCTGACCAAAGAGGAGTAGAGGGCAATAATGACCTCACGTGATCTAGACTGTATGCTTCTGTTGATACATCCTAGAATTGCATTTGCCTTTTTTGCTGCTGCATCACACTGTTGATTCATGTTAAGTCTGTGATCAATTAGTATACCCAAGTCTTTTTCACATGTGCTGTTACTTAGCCCTATTCCTCCCATTTTGTATATGCTTTTTTCATTTTTATTGCCCAGATGTAGTACTTTGCATTTTTCCCTGTTAAAATCCATTCTGTTAGTTGCTGCCCACTGCTCCAGTTTATGTATATCTTTTTGAATCCTCTCTCTCTCTTCTCTAGTATTAGCTACCCCTCCTAGCTTTGTGTCATCAGCAAATTTGATCAGTTTACCCTCAATTCCTTCATCTAAATCATTGATAAAGATTTCCTATCAGTATGTCTTTGGGATGTGGGAAGAAACTGGAGAACTTGGAGGAAACCCACCCAAACACGAGGAGAATATACAAACTCCTTGCAGATACTCTCATTGTTGGGATTTGAACCAACAACCCCAGCACTGCAAGGGTGCAGTGCTAACCACTGAGCCACCGTGCTGCCCATTATGGATATGGCCCTCATTCTGGTATATGGCTCCCATTCTTGTATATGGCCCTCATTCTGGGCTTTAATAATAATAATCTTTATATAGCGCTAACATATTCCGCAGCGCTTTACAGTTTGCACACATTATCATCACTGTCCCCAATGGGGCTCACAATCTAAATTCCCTATCAGTATGTCTTTGGAATGTGGGAGGAAACCCACGCAAACACGGGGAGAACATACAAACTCGTTGCAGATGTTGTCCTTGGTGGGATTCGAACTCAGGACTCCAGCGCAGCAAGGCTGCAGTGCTATCCACTGAGCCACCATGCTGCCCATGCTATGTTCCCATCCTGGTATATGGCCCTCATCATGAGCCTCTCATCCTGGTACATGGTCTCCATCTTGGTATATTGCCCCACTGTTGTTCAATACACAGAAAAAACAACAATAAATGCTCCTACTCACCTTCCCAGCTCTCCCACGCCACATGGCATCCACTTCTACAGCTGGCAGCTGATTTAGGAGTGTGATGGGAGTGCATGTCACTACCATTCGCCCCCGGTCATGTTCATGCCGATGTCAGCTGTTAGCCTCTGTTTGGCCGGCAGCATCTATTGCGATACATGGACTTGATAAGTCTGTATGCTGCAATACAGTTCACCTGAATGTGCATCCAAGGATTCACATCCAGCTGAAGTAGGGGCTAGCATCAGGGGACCCCTCACCTGCGATCGTTATGCCCCCCTGAAGATCACGTCCCCTATTCAATGTCCTGCTTTGTTCCCTGTGCAATTACTACGTTCTTGTTCGTGCTTCCGTAAAAAATAATGTCTCCATTTGGAGTCTCAAACAAATTATATGCCCTTTTTGTGCCCCACACAATACTATTGTCCCTTTTGTGTTTCTATTAATGACCTTGTTTGCACCATACAATAATAATAATGCCCCACTTAACCCATACAATATTAATGTCCCTCTACCAAAGTAATTTCCCCTGTTTGCCTTTACATAAATATTTAGTATGCCCTTATAATGCAACAATTTTCAATTTAAAAAGCAAAAGAAAAAAAATCTAATTCACTTCATCCCTCTCTCACGGCAAGCAGCAAAAAACTCCCTCTTTTCCCTGAAGCCTATAGGAGGCGGGGCAATGATGTGATATTCCATGCATTTCCACACTTTGCTATGACCGCAGTGCTATGACTTACTAGAGCTAGTGACTGAGTAAGGACCCAAGAATAACTGTGTTCACTTCATGAAAACACAAATACATTTCATAGCATTGTCTGCCCTGAGATCCCAGTAGTGGCTGCATCGTCTTGAACTGTGATTGGTATGCCCCTGACATTGACAATTCCCCCTTAGCTTTTATAGTAATACAGAGGGGGATACAAGGAAGCCCATAGCATGCATTCAACTATGATACAGGAATAATGGAGGAAAGATTCTTGGGAGACTGAATTATATTAGCACTGTTAAAACCTTTACCAATTTCCCAAAACTTGGCCTTCAATGCGTTTATACATATCAAATAATAAAAACAGCATGTACTTACCCCCAACAACTCCAGAATGGCGAGTACCTGCGAAAGTTGAAAACCATTTTAAGCATAATTATTCTGGTGTTGGTATAAAAAAATCAATAGAATATCAATTTTACCTTGGTGGAAAAGCATGATACATATTAGGAAAAAATGAATCTAATTATTATCTCACTACCAAATTCTTCAATGTATTTGTTTGTTTCATTATTTTTCATTCCTTCAAGTCTACAATAAAGCAACCCTATTTTATGTCACAGGCATGGGATGTTGCTGCCAAATTTGAGTCAACATTCTAACTTTCATAGTCATTAAATAACATTATGCGTGACATGGGGTTACTAGTGCTAGACGTCTCTATCCTAGCATTATCCAATTGAAAAAGGACCAAAATAAACAAAAACATAGTATGTATGATACATATTTATTACTACCCAGCTAGTTTCTGTGTTTCTAAACAGTACAGATTAACATCCCAGTTTAGGAACAGTGTGGTCTTTCCTAAAACTTTGATCATTCAGTCTAAATATGTGAAAAACAGGGTAGGTTTACAGCATAGAGTTACATAACAACATGTATATGAACAAAGTAGTCACCTGTATAGCACTAGATATTTCCTCTGAATTAACTCTAATCTGAATTAACAGAGCACGTTCTGGAATGAGCAAATTATACATGTCAAACTGTAGAGAAATGTAGACGATACATATAAAGCAAAGTCTAAGAGAGGATTGGCATTAGGTTAGGTCCTGGAAACGAGAATCGCCTTAACATGGCCAATTTATGCTCCAAGCATTCTCAATTTTTCATATTTCTAATGCAGTAATGCAATTCAATTTTCATATTTCATATTTGCATGCTATGGCGCTACAGAGTGCTGCTTTTTTGTTTGAGTGTCATAAAATAATGTAATAGCAGGATGAATATAACATAATTGGCATAAGTTAGTGCTCATAAAGGGCAAACATGATGGAATAATGTCAGAGAAATACCTTGGTGGTCCAGGGAAGCGAGTGTGACCCACACCCCGACGCGCATTTTGGATTGATTCTTTCATATCAATTTACATTTAGGCGACATCATTGAATAGTGACTGAATAAAATGTTTTCTTTTTTTTACATTTCTCTTCTCTGTTGTGTAGATATCAGCCTGTAAAGTTTGTATTCTAATTTACTCTTCAATGGCGTTAACCAATTATAAGCATGTAACATCATGCAGGAAAAAAAACCCAGATAAGGTCAGAAATTACTTTCTCTGTTTGATATGGTAAGACATGTTATGGCACACAATTCTGTTTTCCTCCCAGATCATAAAGATCTTACTGCCAGCATCTACTGTGACCAGAGGTGTAGCTAGGGTTTTGGTTCAGGGGGGGGCAAAACTTCTGAGTGGGCCCCTAACCAGGTAACTGTGATTACAACTCCGTGACACACCCTAAGGCCGGGATCACACATGCGACGAAAATATCCGACGCTCGCATGTGAAATCCCAGCTCTGTTGCCGGCACTCGGGAGTGGAGCGAGCGGCTGCATATAACTACATGCAGCTGCGCACTCCACTCCCGAGTGCTGGCGCCAGAGCTGGGATTTCACATGCAAGCGTCGGACGTTTTCGTCGCATGTGTGATCCCGGCCTAATAGTGGATGTAGGACAGAGATCTCAAACTGCATTCCTCAAGGGCCGCAAACAGGTCATGTTTTCAGGATTTCCTTGTATAGTAGAGGTGATAATTTAACCCCTTCCCGACCTTTGACACAGCGTATGCGTCATGAAAGTCGGTGCCAATCCGACCTATGACGCATACCCTGTGTCATGAAAGGATCGCGTTCCTGCGGGTCGGGTGACCGGGGTCACTCAAAGGTCACCCGACCCGCAGGCACAGGACCCTTTGTGCTTCACCACAGGGGGGTTGGCTTAACCCCCCCCGTGGCCACGATCGCTCTGATTGGCTGTTAAAAGTGAAACAGCCAATCAGAGCAATCTGTAATATTTCACCAATTTAATTGGTGAAATATTACAATCCAGCCATGGCCGATGCTGCAATAGCATCTGCCATGGCTGGACACCGAGCCCTGACCCCCCCACACGTAGTCACGGCAGCGATCGGCCACCGCCACCAAAAGATGGCGGTGATCGGTCACCGCCGTCACTATCTGCTTCCCTCTTCCTTTGCTCCGCTGCCCCCACCTTCCGATCCCCCCCTAACCTTCTGACCCCCCTACTCACCTCTCCCGGTCCACCGATGTCCCTGGATCGGTCCCGGCGTCCGCCCGGGCCTCTTCATGGGCGCCGCCATCTTGGAAAATGGCGGGCGCATGCGCAGTGCGCCCGCCGGCCAGCGCATGCGCAGTGCGCCCCCCAGTGTCCAAAAATTTATTTTGATCACTGTGATAAACTGTCACAGTGATCAAAATAAAAAAAAGTAAATGAACCCCCCTTTTATCATAGGTAGGGACAAATAAAAAAATAAAGATTTTTTTTTTTCCCCTATTAGGCCCTGTGCACACGTTGCGGATTTTGCTGCGGATCCGCAGCTTATTTTGCTGGATTTTGCTGCTGATCCGCAGCATATTTTGCTGCTGATCCACGGCGGATTTTGCTGCGGATCCGCAGCGGATTTTGCTGCTGATCCGCAGCGGATTTTGCTGCTGATCCGCAGCTGATTTTGCTGCGGATCCGCAGCGGAATTTGCTGCTGATGCGCAGCGGATTTTGCTGCTGATGCGCAGCAGATTTGGCGCTGCGGATCCACAGTAGATCCAGAAACCATGTACAGTACAATGCAAATAAATGGTAAAAAAAAACGCAGTGCACATGCTGCGGATTTTTCAGCGCGGATTTGCTGTGGTTTTAAATCCGCAGCATGTCAATTCTTTGTGCGGATTCCGCAGCAGTTTTACACCTATTCCATTATAGGTGTAAAACCACAGGGAAAAAACGCGCTAAATACGCAGGTAAAACGCAGGTAATTTTACCTGCGGATTTTAGAAAATACTGCAACGTGTGCACGGGGCGTTAGGGTTAGGCTGGGTTCATATTGCATTATGGCAGTCCGTTAGATGGACTGCGTTTCACCGTGGTATAACGCGGTGTAACGCAGTCCGTTAACGCTGCCATTCACCCCATTTGTGTGCGCATCGCAACTCATGCTGATAAGCGGCATGCGTTCGCGATGTGCCGTCATTCAGTGATGGAGCCTCGGACACGGGCTGCAGTGTCTGGGCTCCGTCACCGCTAGCACAGATGAATCATCTGCTGATTCATCTGCGCTAGCGGGTATAGCATAACACGATCGCGTTATGCTATACCGTTACCAGCCCGTCAACGCTACGTGTTGAACGGGCTGGTAAAACACAATATGAACCCAGCCTTAGGGTTAGGGTTAAACTAGGGTTAGGGTTAGCATTAGGGTTAGAATTAGGGTTAGGGTTAGAATTAGGGTTATGGTTAGAATTTGGGTTAGGGTTGGAATTTTGGTTAGGGTTGGAATTTGGGTTAGGGTTGGAATTTGGGTTAGGGTTGGGATTAGGGTTAGGTTTGTGGTTAGGGTTAGAGTTAGGATAAGTGTTAGGGGTGTTTTGGGTATAGGGTTGGGATTAGGGTTAGGCTTGTGGTTAGGTTTATGGTTAGAGTTGGGATTAGGGTTAGGGGTGTGTTGGGGTTAGGATTATGGTTAAGGTTTGTATTAGGGTTAGGGGTGTGTTGGGGTTAGGGTTGGGGTTAGGGGTGTGTTGGGGTTAGGGTTGGAGTTAGAATTGAGGGGTTTCCACTAGTTAGGCACATCAGGGGGTCTCCATACGTGACATGGCGCCACCATTGATTCAAAAAGTCAAACAGTACTCCCTTTATTCCAAGCCCCGTGGTATGCCCAAACAGTGGTTTACCCCCACATATGGGGTATCAGCATACTCGGGAAAAATTGCACAACAACTTTGGGGGTCTAATTTCTCCTGTTAACATTGGGGGAAAAAATTGGGGACTAAAAAATTATTTTTGTGGAAAAAAAATGATTTTTTATTTTCACGGCTCTGCGTTATAAACTTCTGTGAAGAACTTGGACATTCAAAGTGCTCACCACACATCTAGAGGAGTTCCTTGGGGGATCTAGTTTCCAAAATGGGGTCACTTGGGGGGGTTTCTACTGTTTAGGCACATCATGGGCTCTGCAAACGTAACATGACGCTAGCAGACCATTCCATCAAGTCGGCATTTCAAAACGTCACTTCTTCCCTTCCGAGCCTCGACGTGTGCCCATACAGCAGTTTTCTCCCACATATGGGATATCAGCGTGCTCAGGACAAATTGGACAACAACTTTTGGGGTCTAATTTCTCCTGTTACCCTTGGGAAAATAAAAAAATTGGGGACTAAAGATCATGTTTGTGGAAAAAATATGATTTTTTTATTTTCATGCCCGGGCGTTATAAACTTCTGTGTATCCCTTGGGGGTTCAAAGTGCTCACCACACATCTAGATAAGTTCTTTGCTTGGTCTAGTTTCCAAAATGGGGTACTTGTGGGGAGTTTCTACTGTTTAGGCACATCAGGGGCTCTGCAAACGTAACATGACGCCCGCAGACCATTCCATCAAAGTCTGCATTTTAAAACGTTACTACTTCCCTTCCGAGCCCCAATATGTGCCCAAACAGTGGTTCCCCCCACATATGGGGTACTAGCGTACTCAGTACAAACTGGACAACAACTTTTGGGGTCCAATTTCTCCTGTAACCATTGTGAAAATAAAAAATAGAGGGCCAAAATATCATTTTTTGAGAAAAAAAAAAGATTTTTTATTTTCACGGCTCTGCGTTATAAACTTCTGTGAAGCACCTGGGAGTTCAAAGTGCTCACTATGCATCTAAATAAGTTCCTTGGGGGGTCTAGTTTCCAAAATGGGGTCACTTGTGAGGGAGCTCCAAAGTTTAGGCACACAGGGACTCTCCAAATGCGACATGGCAACCGCTAAATATTCCAGCATATTTTCCATTCAAAAAGTCAAATGGCGCTCCTTCCCTTCTGAGCCCTGCCGTGCGCCCAAACAGTGGTTTATGACCACATATGAGGTATCTGTGTACTCAGGAGACATTGCCCAACAAATTTTAGGATCCAATTTATACTGTTGCCCATGTGAAAATGAAAAAACTGAGGCTAAAAGAAAATTTTTGTGAAAAAAAGTACTTTCTTTTATTTACGGATCAATTTGTGGAGCACCTGGGGGTTCAAAGTGCTCACTATGCATCTAGATAAGATCCTTAGTGGGTCTAGTTTCCAAAATGGGGTCACTTGTGGGGGAGCTCCAATGTTTAGGCACACAGGGACTCTCGAAATGCGACATGGCAACCGCTAAATATTCCAGCATATTTTCCATTCAAAAAGTCAAATGGCGCTCCTTCCCTTCTGAGCCCTGCTGTGTGCCCAAACAGTGGTTTATGACCACATATGAGGTATCTGTGTACTCAGGAGAAATTGCCCAACAAATTTTAAGATCCAATTTATCCTGTTGCCCATGTGAAAATGAAAAAACTGAGGCTAAAAGAAAATTTTTGTGAAAAAAAGTACTTTCTTTTTTTTTACGGATCAATTTGTGAAACACCTGGGGGTTCAAAGTGCTCACTATGCATCTAGATAAGATCCTTAGGGGGTCTAGTTTCCAAAATGGGGTCACTTGTGGGGGAGTTCCAATGTTTAGGCACACAGGGACTCTCCAAATGCGACACGGCAACCGCTAAATATTCTAGCATATTTTCCATTCAAAAAGTCAAATGGCGCTCCTTCACATCTGAGCCCTGCCGTGCGCCCAAACAGTGGTTTATGACCACATATGAGGTATCGGTGTACTCAGGAGAAATTGCCCAACAAATTTTACTATCCAATTTATCCTGTTGCCCATGTGAAAATGAAAAAACTGAGGCTAAAAGAAAATTTTTGTGAAAAAAAGTACTTTCTTTTTTTTTACGGATCAATTTGTGAAGCACCTGGGGGTTCAAAGTGCTCACTATGCATCTAGATAAGATCCTTAGGGGGTCTAGTTTCCAAAATGGGGTCACTTGTGGGGGAGCTCCAATGTTTAGGCACACAGGGACTCTCCAAATGCGACACGGCAACCGCTAAATATTCTAGCATATTTTCCATTCAAAAAGTCAAATGGCGCTCCTTCCCTTCTGAGCCCTGCTGTGCACCCAAACAGTGGTTTATGACCACATATGAGGTATCTGTTTACTCAGGAGAAATTGCCCAACAAATTTTAGGATCTATTTTATTCTGTTGCCCATGTAAAAATGAAAAAATTGATGCTAAAAGAAAATTTTTGTTGGAAAAATTAAAATGTCCATTTTTTCCTTCCACGTTGCTTTAGTTCCTGTGAAGCACCTGAAGGGTTAATAATCTTCTTGAATGTAGTTTTAAGTAGCTTGAGGGGTGCAGTTTTTATAATGGTGTCACTTTTGGGTATTTTCTGCCATATAGACCCCTCAAAGTGACTTCAAATGTGAGGTGGTCCCTAAAAAAAATGGTTTTGTAAATTTTGCTGTAAAAATGAGAAATCGCTGGTCAACTTTTAACCCTTATAACTTCCTAACAAAAAAAAATGTTGTCCCAAAATTGTGCTGATGTAAAGTAGACATGTGGGAAATGTTATTTATTAACTATTTTGTGTCACATAACTCTCTGGTTTAACAGAATAAAAATTCAAAATTTGAAAATTACGAAATTTTTGAAATTTTCGCCAAATTTCAATTTTTTTCACAAAAAAACGCAAAAATTATCGACCTAAATTTACCACTAACATGAAGCCCAATATGTCACGAAAAAACAATCTCAGAATCGCCAGTATCCGTTGAAGCGTTCCTGAGTTATTACCTCATAAATGGACACTGGTCAGAATTGCAAAAAATGGCAAGGTCTTTAAGGTCAAAATAGGCTGGGTCATGAAGGGGTTAATCACCTGCACAGATAATGATTCCAGCACCTAGTGCAATGCTAAGGAAATCTTGAATACACGCACAGTTTGCAGCCCTGGAGGTATGCAGTTTGAGACCCCTGATGTAGGAGATGACTGCGCTGTTACTGAAAATAATCTCTATATAAAGACCAACATGGATAGTACCGCCATATGGTCAGTGGTAAATAACAGTCATACAAAACATATAAGTGATTACTGCACAGATATAGATGATGACTTACCGCTGATGTTCTTTCTGATTGAATCGTTCACTTTTTCCGTCTTTTCCATATGGCCCAGACCGACAATGACAATGTCTCCAGCCAGAACTCGGTTGCAGAGTTACAACAAAGACACGTTTCACTTCTCATATTCCAGCCCCATCACCATGTATCCCCAATAGTGTTGAGCGATACTGCCCGATATCCTGAAATATCGGATCGGATTGGATCGACCCGATACTCAAAAAGTATCGGGTATCGCCGATCCGATACCGGAAACCCAATGCAAGTCAATGGGACAGAAATATCGGAACTAAAAAAACCTCTTTCTTTCCTTGTAAACACTAGATATACACACATAGAATACATATATATGTCATTGTGACATATATATACAGGTCCTTCTCAAAAAATTAGCATATAGTGCTAAATTTCATTATTTTCCATAATGTAATGATTAAAATTAAACTTTCATATATTTTAGAATCATTACACACCAACTGAAATTTTTCAGGTCTTTTATTGTTTTAATACTGATGATTTTGGCATACAGCTCATGAAAACCCAAAAATCCTGTCTCAAAAAATTAGCATATTTCATCCGTCCAATAAAATAAAAGTGTTTAAAACAAAATAAAAAAAAAACCATCAAATAATAAAGTTCAGTTATGCACTCAATACTTGGTCGGGAATCCTTTTGCAGGAATGACTGCTTCAATGCGGCGTGGCATGGAGGCAATCAGCCTGTGGCACTGCTGAGGTGTTATGGAGTCCCAGGATGCTTCGATAGCGGCCTTAAGCTCATCCAGAGTGTTGGGTCTTGCGTCTCTCAACTTTCTCTTCACAATATCCCACAGATTCTCTATGGGGTTCAGGTCAGGAGAGTTGGCAGGCCAATTGAGCACAGTAATACCATGGTCAGTAAACCATTTACCAGTGGTTTTGGCACTGTGAGCAGGTGCCAGGTCGTGCTGAAAAATGAAATCTTCATCTCCTTAAAGCATTTCAGCCGATGGAAGCATGAAGTGCTCCAAAATCTCCTGATAGCTAGCTGCATTGACCCTGCCCTTGATGAAACACAGTGGACCAACACCAGCAGCTGACATGGCACCCCACACCATCACTGACTGTGGGTACTTGCTTACCACTGCTGCTTCCCCGGCGGTGACATCATCCGGACTGGTTTACGGCCAGCTGTCGCGAGAGTACAGCTGGCCAAGATTACCCAGTACCCGGCAGTCACTGCAGTTATCGCGACATGCTGCACGTGACCGCCAGGGAGAGGGTAATGGCCGGCCTGGATGGACGGATGGACGTGACCGCCGGGGATCTTCTTCCAGGTAAGTGCTGCTGACACCTGACAGACCCGACCGACACTGACAGTGACAGTTTCGGGAAGTTACTGTGTCACGTACTTCGTTCTGTGACACAGGAACTCCCCATAGACTTTGTCGGAAAACTCTGATTCCGGTATCCAATATGACAAAAATATCGGAACTCAGAATCGGAATTCCGATACAGCAAATATCGGCCGATACCCGATATTTGCAGTATCGGAATGCTCAACACTAATCCCCAACCTGCACAAACCCCTCATCCTTCTGATACCCCAATTCTGAGCCGCTGCTGCCGTATTATTATTATTATTATTATTTATTTATATAGCACCATTGATTCCATGGTGCTGTACATGAGAAGGGGTTACATACAAATTACAGATATCACTTACAGTAAACAAACTAACAATCACAGACTAGTACAGAGGGGAGAGGACCCTGCCCTTTTGGGCTTACATTCTACAGGATAGGGGACGGAGACAGCAGGTTGGGGGATTGCAGCAGTTCCGGTGTTGGTTGAGGCGATATCTCCGATAGTGGTGAGGAGGCATCAGGGTCATTGCAGGCTGTAGGCTTTCCTGAAGAGATGGGTTTTCAGGTTACATCTGAAGGATCTGAGAGTGGTTAATAGTCAGACGTGTTGGGGCAAAGAATTCCAGAGGATGGGGATATTCGGGAGAAGTCTTGGAGGCGGTTGGGTGAGGAGCGAATAAGTGTGGAGGAGAAAAGGAGGTCTTGGGAGGACCAGAGATTACGTAAGGGAAGGTATCAGGAGATTAGTTCAGAGACATATGGGGGAGACAGGTTATAGATGGCCTTGTAGGTCAGTATTAGTAATTTGAATTGGATTTGTTGAGGGAATGGGAGCCAGTGAAGAGATTTGCAGAGGGGAGATGCGGAGGAGTAGCGAGGAGAGAGATGAATTAGTCGGGCAGCAGAGTTAAGGATGGACTGGAGAGGTGCGAGGGTGTTAGCAGGGAGGCCAGAGAAAAGGATGTTACAGTAGTGGAGGCGGGAGATGATGAGGGCATGCACAAGCATTTTAGTAGATTGAGGGTTGAGGAAGGGACGGATTCTGGAAATATTTTTGAGCTGGAGGCGACAGGAGGTAGAAAGAGCTTGGATGTGTGTTTTGAAGGACAGGGCAGAGTCAAGGGTTACTCCGAGGCAGCGGACCTCCGGTACGGGGGAAAGTGTGGTGTTGCCAATTGTTATAGATAGGTCAGGTAAGGAAGATCTGTGAGATGGGGGAAAGATGATGAGTTCAGATTTGTCCACATTGAGTTTGAGGAAGCGGGAGGAGAAGAAGGAGGATATGGCTGATAGACACTCAGGGATTCTGGACAGCAGAGATGTGTCCCTATTACTGGTCCTGATACCCCAGCACTGAGTCGCTGCTGCCGTATGTATCCCTATTACTGCACCTGATACCCCAATACTGAGCCACTGCTGCTGTATGTGTCCCTATTACTTCACCTATTGTGTGGTTCTGTGTGACCTCTAAATTCTAAAGCACCCTCTAGAATATAGTAATGCCGGGTGCAAGTACCTTAGAACACAGCGCCCACATTTTGTCCCCTAGAATGTAATAATGCCCTCTGTGTGCCCTGTATGACAGTCACAGTAACCTGAGTTCCCTTATAACAAAAGTGCCCACTTTACATTTAATAATGTCCTGAGTCTCCCCCTGTACACCTCCCCTATACACAATATACTGCCCCCTCACTGTATACATACTGACCCCTTAGTATCCCCAATGATGGCTCCAACACTGTATGATGGCCCCCTAGATAGTCTCCATATAGTATAATACACCAGATAGTTTTCAATATAGTATAATGCAGCCCACTTAGGCAAACTGTAATGCAAGGCAGCATGCCCCTATAGGCAGACTGTAATATAAGGCAGCACTCCCCCATAGGCAGACTGTAGTATAAGGCAGCCCCCATCGCCTATAGGAAGACTGTAGTATAAGGCAGCCCCCCATCCCCTATAGGAAGACTGTAGTATAAGGCAGCACCCCCATTCCCTATAGGCAGACTAGTGTAAGGCAGCACCCCTCATCCCCTATAGGCAGACTGTAGTGTAAGGCAGCCTCCCCATCCCCTATAGGCAGACTGTAGTATAAGGCAGCACCCCATCCCCTATAGGCAGACTGTAGTGTAAGGCAGAGGCAGACTGTAGTGTAAGGAAGCACCCCCATCCCCTATAGACAGACTGTAGTGTAAGGCAGCCCCCCTATAGGTAGAGTGTAGTATAATGCACCCCCATAAAAAATAAATCCTGTATTCACCTCTCTTGCTCCCAGTTTCTGCACTGCTCACTGCTCCCGCTCATAACCTGACAGCGGGCGCTGGGCAGTGACGTCATCGCGCCGGCTGTCAGGGAGAGGGGAATGATGGGAGAATGAGCGCTCGCTCCTTCTATCATCACTGCGGTCAGCTGCATCGGCTGGATGCCGATACAGCTGAACCTGCGATCGATGACAGTTGGGGGCCCACTGCTGGCACCGAGCCCCCCCGCCTGCTCAGGGGCCCATAGCGGCAGAGCAGGGAGATCGATTCTCTCTGCTCTGCCACAGAATGTAACTGTATCGGCATGCTGTGCAGTACAGTTACAGTGGTGTAGCTCTGAGTGTGCCCCCTCAGAGCGCGGGGCCCGGTGCCACCACCCCCTCTGCCCCCCCGGTAGCTACGCTACTGACTGTGACCATTAGTCTGGAAGTGGTAGGAGAGCAGAGCTGTGTGTCATTACAAATACCTATCTGCATCTATTCCAGGCATTGGGCAATACTACCCTGATTTCTAGCACAGATCTAAAACAATGTACAGTATGTGACACACTGCAGCTTTCATTTCCAGGCACTGTCCTCCCCATGGCAGGCACGGTACTAAATAAATAACGTGCCTCTGACTGGTGAGCACATATGGCTAAAGTTAGAGTAAAATACCGTTCAGTGCCCAATTCCCCCCTTCCACCATTACCCAGGCGAAGCACTAATTGGGATGCCCAAATGACTAATGGGATCAAAGGGGATGGGGCGTCCAGCCACACCTGCATGGATTAATTTCAGGTGCCTGGGGTCAGTGACTTTCTCTTTCCCCCTGGCTGACCCCTGGAAGCTTTTGTTCTCCTGAGGACCCTGGAACACCCTGCAGCTATGTCTGATACCCTTATGGAAGCCCTGAGGCAAAGAGCAGCACAGGATGATGAGCACTGGATTCAAGCCCTTATTACTGGCCTCAGCACTCACCTCCGTGCACACTCTCCTGACCCCCTGTCCGTACCCTCGGTCGTGCCTCTGGCGTTGCTTTCCTCCCCTGGGGCACCATCCACTCCTGCCCCTCCAGACCTCTACCTATACCATGGTGCCCAGTCCCCACCAGCCTCCCCTCTGATTAAGTCCCCCACAGTCTCACGCTCCGTGATCCCATCCGCTAATGTACCTCTGTACATCTCCCTCCTTGTAAACCCACGCTTATCACCCAGGCAGACTGCCGCTCCTCCCATCCTCGGCCGGCACTCTTACTGCTAACTCGCTGGTCCAGGGAGGCAGGTGTTCCACTCGGTGCTCCAGCCTGCTAGAGCGGCTCCATGTTAGTGGCGAGGCATCGGTCACCAGATGCCATGCGGGCCATGGCGCTGCCTCACTCGCGGCTCCGTCCCCCTGCGCCTCCCGAAAACTGGCCAAAATGTGCCAGGCCTGGGACCATGCAGTCACTGCCCCTCTTCTGTCATGTCACATCCAGGCTCCTCCCACATCACTGCTTTATTTCCAGGTTCCCCCCACTCCTTAGCATCACTTCTGGGACATCACATGCCCGGCCAACACCGTTCCTCCTGCATGCGCAGCCGTATTGCCTGCACAGTGGGATGGGGAGACGGGGCAGAGGTCCCTCAATGCTGCTGCAGAGCTCGCTGATTGGTCCAACCCGACCGATGAGCGAACCCTCCAGCTACAGCAAGCCTGCAGCGATACACAAAGTGAAAGTGCACCAATCACCAGTGTTGCACCCGCAACACCCACACTAACAAGAACTTCCCAAGCAGCACCTAATAAAAGTTATACACTTCCCCCTGTCCTCTCATACATGACTCATAATATCATAGCCCAATATGGTAATGTAATACCACTTCCCATCCATGCTCAAAACACGACAAATCAAATTATAATTCCTGCTGTATCACCCCAACCTTTAAATAGCACAACGTTAACAACTGGAAACTACAGCATTAGCACCCATAACCCACTCAATGAACCCCTTACTACAAATATAAATGGCCTGGCCGTCACCCCAACACACCCCATAGCCGCAGCAGATGTAGGCAGAGACGTCGCAGGACCTCCCCATCCTCCTCAGACGATTCCCACCATCATTCCCGCTGTCCCTCTAACAGGCATTCCCTCCATTACCACTATTACCTCCATTACCACCGGAGACACAGCTCACATGGGAGCCGCCACAGATCTTGGTCCTCCAGATGGCATTCCCCATCCAAATCGGAATGGTCCGGCGCATCGGAGAGTCCCGATAGCCAGGCTCGGGCACACGACAGATTCCAGCAGTCACATGCTCCATCATTGGCTGCCAGCCAGGGAGACCCATCCCCATCTCCCAGGGCCTCCAGTCAATTCAACCACCTGACCATCGCCCAAGCAGGAGCTGGAGTTCCTCCATCACCTGGAGTCACCTCTCCTGCAGCAGACAGTGGTGAGTGTTTCGAAGCCAACGAAGATGACGTCTTACATAATGTGGTGCATAACACAGGGGGAACGAGCTAGCCTCAGCTATTAAGGCACTAGTTCAACAGTTGACTCCCCCAGGCGGTTCAACTGACAACAAGGCGACACCTCAGTTAGCAAGCTTACACAAAGATGTGTTAATTAGCCTGCTAAGTTCGCACATAGATCAAGAGACCAGAGATATAAAATCTGGAATAATGATTATGTCAACACATGGTCGTTATTATCAGCTGACCAACAGACGGTAGATAAAGAAAGGAGGGCAAGCAAACGGTTATACAATAGAAATCGACCAAAAATAGCACAATTAATTTTTTTAAATCAGATACATTTTTACTGAACATATTTTAGTCAAACAATATTATTCAACACAACTGAATATCCTGAACAAAATAACAATCTCAGTCATCCCTTCAATCCCTCTCCACCCTCCCCCACCCCTTCCGACAGCATTCCCATCTCCACCTCAATTTTAAGACAGAAACTGCAGATAAGAAAATAATATTGTGTTACTCTTAATGACAAGTATCAAACATCAAAAAAAAAAAAAAAAAAGGAAAAGTATCACATACAGAGGATGATGTATAAAATACAATACAGGTTAGAGACCTATCTCTTACAGTCCTTTATATTGTATCCAAGGCACCCATATTTTTTCCCACATATTCATTTTCTCTCTTTTTTCATAAATACCCTTTTCCAATTGTATAATATGCTTTACTCTTTCAGAGTATTCCTCCCCCTATGGAGGTTTAAGCCCAGTCCAATTTCTTGCGATTAATTTACTAGCACAGTAAAGCAATCTAGCAATAGCTATTTTATTATTATTATTATCAACTAATACTGTACTGTACTTCTTCCACATAGCCCAATAAACACGTAACAGGATCTCCAGAGACCTCACATCCATACGCCCCTTCAATCATAGCGATTACTCCAGACCAAAACGTTCAAAGCCTAGGGCACTCCCACATCATATAGAATATACCCGCCATATCCATTTTGCATCTTGGGCATTCCGAGTTCTCCCTCAGCCCCATTTTGTGTATTATTAACGGTGACCTATATACTCTATGAATTACATAAATATGTGACAATCTTGCAGGTTCGCTCTTAGAGAGCTTGGGTATGTATTCCAATATATTTTCCCATATATCATCTCTTATACTTCCCACTTCTTCCTCCCACTTATGCTTAGCTTTCAGCGGGAACCCCAGAAGAAACATATGCATCGAATCTCTGTACGTGCTTGAAATTACTCCCCTAGTGGTTCCCTCTTGACAGATGTATTCTAGAACCAGATCAGTCTCCACTACCAATCTCTGTTGTGTTCTCTGGGTTCTAATTGCATGTTTAACCTGCACGTAATGATACCATTCAGTGTTTGGCAATAGGAACTGCAAAAAAGGTTTAATTTCTTCCCCTTCCATTATTTGAAACATATACCTTATTCCTCTTCCTGTCCATTCTCTTATAGTACCTATTTTCTGTATTTCCAGTAGGTTGCGATTATTCCATATGGGTGTAAATTAGCACAAACAATGAATAACTGGCTACAGGCGTTTGCAGTCCTAGGCTGCACTATGGGCCAGAAACATCCAGAACGCTGCTCCAAATTATATATATATATCAAGATCTGATATATAATTCATATAAATCCCATGGCGGTTCCACCTGGCGGTGGTATGACGAGGAGTTCCGCAGGAGGCTGGCCCTGCAGCCTGATCTAGGCTGTGGAGTTAAAGCGACGACCACTAACTGCTCTGCAGCTGCAGGTCAACACTCAATGGTCATACAAAAACCCAGGGCCTGCTGGCTATTTAACGAAGGAAACTGCCATTTCCACACGTTACGCAGATATAGAAACGAGTGCTCAGCTTGCGGAGGCGGACAACCAGCAGCAAGGTATACTCTTCCGGCAAACAGAGCACCTACAAGGCATAACCCCGGTGAGCGTAACTGCTATGGGCCCCTGGCTAAACCACTACCCCAATAAAGAAGCGGCATGGCAATTACACTCTGGCTTTACATACTTGTTTTTATCCCCTTCAAATTCAATAGAACACCAACCCTGGCTAATAACCTAAAATCCGCTTGCGAATTCCCTGAAATCTTACACCAAAAAATCCTAAAAGAGGATGAACTAGGTAGAATGGCGGGCCCCTTTCAATTGTTGCCTTTCCAAAATATTTGAATCTTGCCGTTAGGCATTATTCCTAAAAAGGAACCTGGAAAATATCGTCTGATCCATCATCTGTCACACCCAAAAGGCGAATCAGTTAACGACACTATCCCCCCAGAGGAAGCTTCCTTGACATACGCATATTTTGACTAGGCAGTAGAATTAGTCAGCACAGCTGGGCCCGGCGCCTTGCTAGCAAAATCAGTCAGAGTCGGCATTCCGCCCATTACCCATGCACCCTGACTGCTTCCACTTGTTAGGTTGCAATGTGGACCAGCACTATTATTTTGTTATGTGCTTGCCAATGGGATCTTCCATTTCGTATTACTATTTCGAGCTATTCAGTACTTTCCTAGACTAGGCAGTCCATTATGAAACCGGCAGTAATTCTCTGACTCACTACCTCAATGATTTTTTGTTCGTCGGCCCCAAAACTCTGCTCCTTCCTTCTCACAAAATATAAATTTATATCACGGCATTTCTGCGTAACGTTATCACCCGAAAAAACAGTCGGACCATTTAATATATTGCCTTTCCTTGGCATCGAAATAGACACTAATTCAAAGGTTTTTCGCCTACCAGCAAAAAAAATACAGAAAACACTACATGTGTTAAAAGGTTTTTGAGAGGTAAAAAAGGTCACCCTTCAACAGATGCAGTCCTTGCTGGGTCTGCTGACATTTGCCAGCCACGTAATGCCAGTCAGCAGAGCCTTCTCTCAACAATTATTGGCAACAAAGGGCATTTCCCAGCCTGGCCATAGAAGTAGGATCACTCGCTCATTGAAGGCAGACTTACTAGTCTGGAAAACATTCCTACAATTGACATACTTGCGTCATGGCAAAAGAGATGTCAAGCAAGGACCTAGGGCTCACGGTAGGAGAAAGTAACAAAGAGGGTTTTGCAGCATTCTACAACAACCAATTGTGCAAAAGCAGCTAGTCGGTGCTATGGACCACATGAAGCTGGGGGCGCGATTCAGCCCTGTTAGAAATTTTCGCAATAGTATCATCGGTGGAGCTATGGGGTACACCAGTTGAGAAACGCGAACATTCGATTTCAAATGAAAAATCTGAGAACCGCAAGGAGCTTAAACCATATGTATTCTGCATCCCTGCCCTTACTCGCTCTCTTACAACGGCTAGCATTACTATGCTTGAAACACAACATCTGGTGCTGAGCCAGATTAGTGGCAGATATAGACCATAATCTTGTTAACTCACTGTTATCTTCCGATTGGCAGGCCTTCAGAGACCTTCTCCCCAATGAGCAACCATCTGGTGTCCAGTGTCCTCCATCCCTATGAGACACAGTGACCAATCACTGATGCCATTAATCCACGCCTCTGTTACACCGGCTACCTGGCAAGCCTATGGTAAGGCTTGGGAGGAGTGATGCTCTCTAATTCACGGTAGGCCCGTTGATAAGTGCGACCTAGCGAGATGCGAAGTGGCGACGGAATTTTTGATTTTGCTCAAAGAAAGAGGGGCATCGGGTACATCGGCACAATGGCAATTATTGGGAATAGCCTTTTTCTTTCAAATAATGGGGTGGGTCGATGTAACAAAGTTCTTTTTTTTATCAAACAAGCCATTAAAGGCTGGAAAAGGCTTCAACCGAGTCAGGAATGTCATCGCTCCATTTCATTGGGATTATTGTATGACATTATTTCAATATCCCCATCAGTATGCAAGTGACAATACGAGGTGATCCTCATATCAGCAGCCTTCGCTATCGCCTTTTTCGGCGCGCTGCTCATTAGCGAATTGTTGCCACGTTCAAAAACAGCGACTGAAGGTGGTTTAATCAACGAGGACTTAGTCATATGCAGCGACGCTCTGCGCATTCGAGTGCATAAATCCAAGTGCGATCCCGCCGGTAGGGGCACGTGGGTCCTGGATAACTCATCAGATGGCCCAGTATGCCCACTAAAAATAGTCAAACGCTATGTGTTAATAAGACACGCAAGCAGATTTTTCCTCTCACATACAGACCGGTCCCCTCTTGCCAAGTATCAATTTCAGGCAATTTTTAAGCAGTGCTTAGTAAAAACCGGGTCCATTTCAAAGGATTACGGGACGCATTCTTTCCGAATCGGTGCAGCCAGTGAAGCAGCTAGGGCAGGAGTATCGGAGGCCGAAGTGCAGAGAATGGGTCGTTGGAAATCCGTATGGTTCACCAGATATATCAGAGCTGATTTGCTGAAGTAAAACATTTAGTCTCTTACAGGCGAATGTAAGCCCACAGTTTGGATATTAAGACATTCATACTTCTACTGGGTGGCAAAAAGGGCCGAGCTTCGGCCAGGAGGAAAAAAAACTAGGCTTCCCGAGACTAGAGGTCAACTGGAGAGGACATTGGTCTTGACATGTTTCTGTCCAGCTTACAGGAAGGAGTCCAACAGGTCCTAATGGTAATGGGGGGGTCGGAGTCCTGTGTAGGTCATACACATGATCCTCCGTGGTGGAAATGGTGTAGAATGGCAAAAGTTCGTAACCGCTCTGCTTACGGATTTAATAAACTATGACCGTCCTGTTTCAACCCATCTAGGCCTTTATGTGTTTCCATTACGGGACTGGTGGGAGAGGGGAAGGCACTGTTTGAGACACATGGTTCTCCACAGTGTGGCAGGCATGGTACTAAATAAGGAATGTGCCTCTGACTGGGGAGCCCATAAGGCTAAAGTTACCATTCAGTGCCCAATTCCCCCTTCCACCACTCCCCAGGCGAAGCACTAATTGGGATGCCCAACTGACCAATCGGATCAAAGGGGAAGGGGTGTCCAGCCACACCTATATTGGTTAAATTCAGGTGCCCGGGTCAGTGACTTTCTCTTCCCCCGGTTGACCCCTTGCATACTGCCTCCTGCGTGTGAGTGAGCACCATCATACAAGAGAAAAAATTCACTCCCCAGAGAAGAATCTCTAATAATGCTCACTTGGTTATAGTGGTAATTATCATATACAGTTTACCAGCAAATATCTCCACATCAGGGATGAGAATTCAAATAAAATGATGTTTTATTTAGCTTTGGAGACACTATTCTATGATGTGGCCAGTTTAACATGCTAAAACTGCAAAAAGGTCCTGTTTGAATCTATTCTTATACACTGCCTCCACAAGATCAACATATCTAAAGCCTGTTTCACGCAACTGTGAGTACTTACTACGATGCATGGACTGACCTTGGGTCACCCGACCTGAATTTGACAGCACCATGAATTTGTTGACTTTTGGGTCAGAAGATGTATGGCCAGACCATGCATCATGGTCTGTACTTGGACTGTAAGACATGGATGTATGAAATCAGACTAACCCTAGTAGATCAGTTATTCCTGCCAACTTAAATGTCTCCTTTACAGAGACTAAGGGGTAAGGTTTCTCCTTGTGGAGAGTGACATACCAGCTCTGGCGTGTCGAGGTAAGGAGGCTTATTCGCCGTGCAATGCTCCTCTGGGAAATTTTATATGCAAATTGCCTCTTCAAAAAAAGAGGTCTTGTACTCTATAGCGCCACCTATTGGAAGTAGCGATCCTACAAGTCACAATCAACCCTTTAACGAGTCTTGTAATATGACTTAGGATAAAAGCCAAAGCAGTATCTCCATTTGCAGACACGGTGTTTCGGACTATTGGTCCTCGTCAGTGCAAAGTAGGAGAGATCTGATTTGGCTAGATGAGAGGCTCTGGACTAGGGTCTAAGGGGTAAGGTTTCTCCTTGTGGAGAGTGACATACCAGCTCTGGCGTGTCGAGGTAAGGAGGCTTATTCGCCGTGCAATGCTCCTCTGGGAAATTTTATATGCAAATTGCCTCTTCAAAAAAAGAGGACTTGTACTCTATAGCGCCACCTATTGGAAGTAGCGATCCTACAAGTCACAATCAACCCTTTAACGAGTCTTGTAATATGACTTAGGATAAAAGCCAAATCAGTATCACCATTTGCATAGATGGCGCTATAGAGTACAAGTCCTCTTTTTTTGAAAAGGCAATTTGCATATAAAATTTCCCAGAGGAGCATTGCACGGCGAATAAGCCTCCTTACCTCGACACGCCAGAGCTGGTATGTCACCCTCCACAAGGAGAAACCTTACCCCTTAGACCCTAGTCCAGAGCCTCTCATCTAGCCAAATCAGATCTCTCCTACTTTGCACTGATGAGGACCAATAGTCCGAAACACTGTGTCTGATATGCTCATGATACTAAATATCAGAAATATTTAGTATCATGAGCATATCAGGGTAGGACTGCTATTAAGCGACCAGGCTTTAGCTTTGGGTTAATGGTAAGAAACAATATATTAACCCAATAGTCCCAATTAAATTCTGTTTTTAGCAACTTTTCTATGGAAGTTTTCGTAAATATCATTAAAAGTTAATTTTTAGTCTAGGTTTTTTTCAGTGAGCCCTAGCATTAGACATGTCACTAAGCAGCACAGCTGTTTCATTGATAGTTTTGTTTTTACTCATTGCTGTCAATCAGTGGACAAACATGCCATGTAATTTAGACACACATCTTTTAAGAATAGTTCTGTACTTAAATACAGTAGAACAGTCTATCAAAGTTCAAAAACATGTGCTAGTGAAAACATTCCAAGAGAATGAGAAAAGAATTCTAGCAGAGCATGCAACAACAGAGCCCCCCTCCCCCTCCAAAAAAACATATAATAAAAGGCATTTCTATAATGCATTCCTCTAATGGAGACAATAAAGGCTTGATCACCATAAGGTATTTCATTCCAGTGATTGACATAACTGATGTAATATGTGCTGTCATGTATGCTGTCTTTGTGACATAAGAGAAAAAATCCTAAAATCACTTGTTGCTGCAAGTTTGGGAGAAGGGGTCCACAGAGAAAAGAGCATCAAATATGCTATTAAATACTATTTATTTGGGTAAACCTCCTTACTTTGGCTGCCATCATGTATATTACTATATCTCCTCTTTGACTTTTATCAAGTGACTTATTTTTCTCTTGGCATGCCGTTGTGCTCCTAGTATATATATCTAACTATGTTTTGATCAGATCTTACATTACATATTAGCACTTTTTTTCCTCTTGTTAATTGTGTCTATTGTGTTGGAACGAATATTACTTGTTTTTTCTTCACTTTGTAATAAGTTATCCACTTAATTCCTTTTATCATTATTTCTGTCTTGCACTTCATCATTACTAGCTTGGTCCGTGTGAAATTTTCGCACATTGGTCGTTGGGGACCCAGGCAATTTCAGAAAAAGCAAGCTGGTCAAATGTAAATGTATTTCATGAGATGATGAACACAGACAGGTATTTATATATGTAGCTTGGTAATACAATACATTGGTTTGATAAGTAGAGGCTGACGTGCCACCTACAGGTCATTGTGTCTTTCTGTAGGTTAATGAAAATAAATGTTTAAACTGTATTTAGTGATCAAATCGTGAATGTGTGGTTTGTTTGACTTTTTTCTTGCTGAAGGGAGCAAGTTTACCTTTCAAATGGTGCATCATTTGTCTGTGTGGGGTGAAGTAATCAGCGAAAAAGCAGTGCATGTATACAAATGTGTTTGCATATGTGACTCACCTGCAGTGAAGTGTGCAATCCTCCAATGTGCCTGAAATAGGCTGGGCAAGCACTTGAGCAAGCTGGAAAGACCCCAAGGCAATGTTTGGATTTGTTTGTGATGTCTGTAAGCAGCATTGTGGTAGTGTGCTTTGGGATAGTGTGCTGCCACCTGCAGGTAATTTGACCTTTCAAATGGTGCATCATTTGTTTGTGTGGGTGGAGTATGAACGGAGCAAGTGTGCAATTCAATAGGCTGTGCATGTTTACAAATGTGTTTGCATATGTTCCTCACCTGCAGTGAAGTGTGCAATCCTCCAATTTGGCTAAAATAGGTTGGGCAAGCAGTTCGGCAAGCTGGAAAGTCCCCAAGGCAAATGTTTGGATTTGTTTGTGATGTCTGTAAGCAGCTTTGTGGTAGTGTGCTTTGGGGTTCTGTGGTGCCACCAGCAGGTCATTTTGTTGTGAATTCTCTGGATTCTGAGTTGGGGCTCCCTCTGGTGGCTGTTGATATTAATGAACCAGTCTTGACTGACAGAGACCTTTCAGCTGCTGACGATTGGCAATCTGGGAGTCAAGACTGGGGGATTTAATGGAGTAACTTTCCCATGATCCTCGCCTGTGATTAGTTTCTCTTTCTGGTCCAGTTTGGAAGTCAGCTGGTTTTCTGCTGTCTCCTGAGAACATTCAGATAACTTATTTTCTGCTTGCTTCTGTGGTTTTGCTTTTCTTTGTTTTTGCTGCCCTTCTGAGTGAGGTCAGCTGGGTCCCCCTGCTGGGGCCTGCGCTGGTCTTTGCTTCCCATTTATTTCTGTTCATTTTCTCTGTCCCTGTTATTTTAGTGGCTGCTGGGTAGCTGCTTGTTCACACCAGAGTTCTGATATAGCGGGGGCGAGATCGTGTGGTCTCAGCATTTTTAGAATCAGAAGTGTTGGAATTTTTCCTAGGGTTTTGCTGGGTTGCAGACAGTATTCTTTCCTGTCCTGTACTATCTAGATAGTTTTTGGCCCCTGCGTTTGCTTACTCTATTTTCTGCCTGAGTTTGTATTTCATCTTATCTAACCGCCATTATATGTGTGGGGGCTACCTATTCCTTTGGGGTGCTACTCCGGGGAAGTTAGCTTTCCCATTTCTATCTTTAGGATTAGCTAACTCTCCGGCTGTGTCGAGGCATCTAGGTCATCGTAGGTACATCCCACGGCTGATTCTAGTTGTGCGGTTAGTTTAGGGGTCTGCAACCCATTAGTTCCCAACCTCTCTGGGTGTTTGGCTTCTTTGGCTGTTTTTGCTCCTGTCCTCCTCGGCTACCATATCGTAACACATTTTTCCTTACTGGAGGTTTATGAAAATTAATGCTTCAACTGTATTTTGTGATCACATCGTGGATGTGTGGTTTGTTTGGCTATTTTCTTGCTGAAGGGGCAAAGTTTACCTTTCAAATGGTGTATAATTTGTGTGTGTGGGTGCAGTATGAACGGAGATACAAAGTAATCACCGAAAAACAGGGTTTAGAAATAATAGCATAGATTGGTTTGTTGCTGTTTTATACCAGTGCTATTGGGACTCATTATTCTATCCTGATTTATGGTTATTGGTTTATTATAAATAGTAATAGTAAGGATAAGGCCACACAGTGTAGTTTTGTGATGCAGTTAATGTTGACTGCATACAGCTTTTGAATTAAAGGCATTGTCCGTCCTTAGGGAAGTTAGGGAAGTTAGTGCAATGCGCACTGTGAGGATTCTCCGGTGCCGGGTCCTGGTGGGCGCATGACCGCAAGTATGCAATTTGCTTACATGCGGTCACATGCCGAATAGACGTGCAAGTGCATTAAACGATACCAGATACGTCTAGTCAGAATATGGCCGGAAATATGCAAATTGCTTTACTTGCGGTCACATGACCACTCGCATGTGGCGGTAAAAAGTGACTATAGACTTGTACTCCAAGCCTGGACAACCCCTTTAACAAACATGATTTTAACTTTGTTATCTTTTGCATATTGTTTGGCGGGACCATTACCGCATGTTTTACATGTTGATTAGCTTATTAAAGTGAATCTGTCTTGTGCTTTTCTGCAAACTAATGGCATGTATAGTATGTAAAGGGGCTTACCTGATGGTTAAATCCATATCCCGATTGTAGAAATTTATTTTGCAGTCTCTGAGAAATCCAGCATTGAGATTGAATGCAAAATAGCTGCAAGTGCTTCAGGGTGAGAGACAGCTCTTGGAGTTCTTTCTATTCCCTACATGCCACCTACCTGTCTAACAGGTCATCCTTTTCTCTTAGATCTTTCTACACCGAGATTTCTTGCAAGCAGCATCAGTGCCTCTGGTGGTGCCTCGTAAGGTTCTCATCACTGGCAAGAGATCTTAGTAGGGAAAGCAGGTCAATAAAAAATAATAACCTGACAGCTCAAAGTCGGGTCAACAAGTGACCCTACTTCAGGAGGTCTCATGACGATGGAAAACAGACCTAATGATCCCTCCATGAGACTGACTCATCTGTATTCTTCTACAAAATGGGTGAGATCATTCCAAGTGCATTGCTATAAGATGCACTCATCATTTTTTGCTTATATATGGTACTATTAAACTATAGTTACGTGATGACCACTGTCAATATAATGTACTGTGGGTTAGAAAAAGAGATCTAGACCAACTGTGGGAGTCTTGTTAAGAATCCATAAAGGGAAAGAGTTAATATTTGACAAACCCCTTTAAAATAGTCTCCAATTGTTGGATAAATTAGCAAATGTACGTATATCTTGAGCGTACTATCAGAGTGCTTTGTGTATGTAATCTCCTCTCATGCTTACATTTATTTGGTTACCACTAACATTTTTCACCATCAGTAAGGAAGATCCTAAGCCGTGAGCGCTCACAGTGCTAGCGGGGATCTCACCGGATCTAACCGCAGCTCAGACCGGCTGGGAACGGAGCCCAGTGACTGGAGGTAACCTCTATGACATCACCCCCGGTTACTGACGCTGCGTTCCCAGCAGCTCATTCACCAGTGGTTCTCAGCATGGATGGTCACATCTTGGCACCGTCCAGGTTGAAAACTACTGTTTTTATCTTTGTCAGCTGTCACACGCTAAAAGACGCTTTTTATTGCAAAAAATAGTTTTTGCATCACTACATTTTGAGAGCTATAATTTTTCCATACTTTGGCCCACAAAGTCATGTGAGGTCTTGTTTTTTGTGGGACGAACGGATGTTTTTATTGGTACCATTTTCAGAAACATGATATTTTTTGATCACTTTCTATTCTGATTTTTTGGAGACAGAATAAGCAAAAACCTGCAATTCATGAATTTTTTTGTTTTTTTTTTATACCGTTCCGTGTGTGGTAAAATTGCTAAGGCAGTTTTATCCTTCGGGTTAGTACGATTACAGCAATACCTCATTTATATCATTTTTTTGTGTTTTGGCGCTTTTATACAATAAAAAATATTTTATATAAAAAATAATTATTTTTGCATCATTTTATTCTGAGAGCTATAACTTTTTTATTTTTCCGGTGATGGAGCTGTATGGGGGCTTGTGTTTTGCGAGACAAGATGACGTTTTCAGTAGGACCATGTTTTTTATATCCGTCTTTTCGATCGCGTGTTATTCCACTTTTTGTTCGGCGGTATAACAATAAAGCATTGTTTTTTGCCTTTTTTTATAGTGTTCACTAAAGGGGTTAACTAGTGGGACAGTTTTATAGGTCAGGTTATTACGGGCACGGCGATACCAAATATGTGTAGTTTTATTGTTTAGATTTTTTTCCATTCAAATATTTATTTAGTGATAGAATAAATATTGATTTTTTATTATTTATTTTTTAAATATTTTTACAATTATTTAAATTTTTTTTAAACTTTATTCTATCATTTACGCTTTGTCCCACTATGGGACAATCATTTTTTTTTAGGCTGTTCGCTTCTATAGCATGCAGATGAAGCAGCATCTGCATGCTATAGAAGTTGTCAGCGCTGCACGGAGTGCAGCGCGGAGTGTGCGGCTGCATAGAAATACATGCAGCCTAACACTCCGTCCCGAGTGCCTGCGGCACTGCCGGGTATTGAGGTGCGAGACTCGTGCGAGTTTCTCGCAAATGTGACCCCGGCCTTAAACTGAAGGCAATAGAACCACAATAGTATGAGAACAATATGGAAACAAGGAGTAAAGCAACATGAGTGAGACAAGCCAGATTACCTTGTATGTTTTATATGTGTTAAACCTTAAAGAGTAATCGGTTTTTAAATATTATTGCATAAATCAATAAACAATATCATAAGAACTTTAACTGTAATATATCTTATTAGAGAAATATACTTCTTTTTATAGACATCATGACTCATCATTCATTTTAAAAATTCTCAGTTCATAGGTAAAATCTGTATTCAGTGAAGACAGATTGTTATATTGCTGAGATAGGGATGGCAGTTACTACTGATAAGATTCTCTGTAGAGGGGAGAGCTGCATGAAAAGCTCCTACCTCCTCCTCACATCTAAAGTAGGAGATGACAGTTGCTACTGAAAAGATTCTATCTCAGTAATGTAAAAATCTGTCTTTACACAAATTTTACCTGTGTAATAAGAATTTTGAAAATGATTAGTCCTGACAGCGAAAGAATCAAATTTCTCTGATAAGACATTACAAAGTTGCTTATTTTTAAGTGTACTATTGATTTACGAAATAAAAAAGAAACAACAGTTACTCTTTAACCTCTTATTGACCAGGCCAAATTTTTGAAATCTGACCAGTGTCACTGTATGTGGTAATAACTCTGGAAAGCTTCAACGGATCCAAGTGATTTTGAAATTTTTTTTGTGACATATTGCATTTCATAATAGTGGTGAAATTTGCTCAATATGACTTGTGTTTATTTGTGAAAATATCAGAAATTTGGCCAAAATGTCACAATTTTCAAAGTTTTTATTCTCATACCCTTATACCAGTGGGTTATGTTGCACAAAATAGTTAATAAATAACATTTCCACATGTTTATTTACATCACCATCATTTTTTTTAAACTCTTTTATTGAAAGATTCCACAAAGTAATATAACAAGTGTGTGGCATTGCAGTATAAAATCAGAATAATCCATCTAATTACCATCCACAATGTCAGTTATAAAATCATACTTTCAATAGAAAAGTAAGCAAACAAAACAAATGAAATATAACATTAAACAAATGTATTCTCTACAGCATTGCACTTCCAACCAGGAGGGTCTTTATCAGGGTTCTGAGTTTGTAACAATTCAGGTTATAATAAGCAAATACTCCTGAGTCCACATAAATCATCACGTTCATGTACTAAAAAAGAAATACCTCAAAGGTTATCTCACACCTTGAGTCAGCTCATAGAAGAACAAAAGGTTTGCTTGCCATGTGGATCCAAACCATGCTGTCTAACTGCTTTGTTGAGTCAGTTATGATTTCATAAGGAGAATATGGATTTATCGTATGTTCTGGCCACACATTGGTTATATTTCCGAGATCCCTAGAACATGGCGAACGCTCGGCTGGGTCTCGACCCGTTCTAGCACCCATGGGTATCGAGATACATAGAACAGCCAGAAGAAACCAGATAGAAGGTTGTGTTTGGTCTTAATGTGTTGCAGGGGTCTGGCTGGATATGATGGCACAAGAATTGCTGCCCTGGGACCGTCCAGAAAGGCATTATGATCGTTCATAATTTTTGGAGTTTGCAGCTGCAGAGGCAAGGGGAGAGGATTTAGGTTCAGCCCATAGGACAGGACGAGAGTGATCCAAAGGGGATAAAGACTAGTGTATGGTCATGTGGTCCCTCTCTCTGTGATGCATGCAGTTCACTTCAGAAGTGGGGGGCGCATACAGCAACATGCTGAGAAAAGACAAAGGAGACAGCTGGCTGCCCATGACCTCCATGGCCCAGCACACCCATGATCTAACATCACCCATTAATTGACATATATTCTGCTTATATCTTTTGTCCTACCACTATCTGTATTTGCATATTTGACCACGGTATATGTGTAACCATCGTGTATATAGTGTATAGTCTAGTGTGCCCTTAAGACGATTAAATATATAATTAAACCTTGGACTGGTCTTTTATCTTGATCCACGAATCAACACGTCTGTTTCCTGGTTTAACTTCCCATGCTATTGGGGCTGGTTTCTGGCCCAATATAATTCCATTAACGGAATATCTAACAAGGAACTAGTGGCAGTTCTGCCGGGTGTGGCAGCACTCTGTTTCACTGGTGCTAGTGAAAAAAGGCCTCTCAGCATGTCAGGGTTGTGAGCGAGTGTGGTGCATGTCAATGACTGCGTGGGCCACATCCTTTCACTCCCCATGCCTCCCTGGACCCGTGTGGACAGTGTCTGTGTAAAACAGAGCCAAGCTGACCTTACATGTCCCCAGGGGGTGTGTAACGTCACAATGGTACAAGTGACGAGACCACACCACATGATCTCGCTGACGTATTAGTGACATCAGGCGGGATGGTGAGTTGTGGGTTAATCACATGTGGCAGTGGAGGGATTCTGTGTGATATCTCTCTGGTGTCATCCTTCACATATGATTTTTACATAATTAATTTGCATTTTATTGCATGAAATAAGGATTTGATCACCCACCAACCAGCAAGAATTTTGGTTCTCACAGACCTGTTAGTTTTTTAATAAGAAGCACTCCTACTCTGCACTCATTACCTGTCTTAATTGCACGTTTCAACTTATTACCTGCATAAAAGACATAGCAGCAGGATCTGAAAAGTACCTAGGGTAGATGCAGATGGTAGCTAAATACATTGACTAAATGCAGGTTTTAAACAACCACTGATATTGGTCTCATCTGAACACAAGACCTTCTCCCAGGCTCCTCTGGATCATCTAGATGGACATTGGTGAACTTCAAACAGGTCTGGACATGTGCTGGTGTGAGCAGGGGGACCTTGCGTGCCCTGCAGGATTTTAATCCAAGACGGTGTTGTGTACTACTAACATTAATGTTTGAGACTGTGGTCCCAGCTCTATGCAGGTTATTGACCAGGTTATTGACCAGGTCCTCCCATTATGCTTTGGGCTGATTCCTGACCTTTATCAGAATCATCCTTACACCAAGAGGCGAGATTTTGCATGGAGCCCCAGACCGAGGAAGATTGACAGTCATCTTGTATGTCTTCCGTTTTATAATAATTGTGCCAACAGTTGTGACCGGCTCACCAAGCTGCTTGCCTATTGTCCTGTTGCCCATCCCAGACTCGTTCAGGTCTACAATTTTGGTTTTGGCCATGGTGGAGGCGTTGGAGTGTGATTTATTGAGTGTGTGGATAGGTGTCTTTTATACAGGTAACAAGTTTAAACAGGTGCAATTAATACAGGTAATCGGAGCTTCTCATTAACTGAAAATAAAGATTAAACAACCACAAGATGGATTTCAACAACCAAGGTATCATTTTAATCAGTATAATGGAGCCAACCTGACAGTGTCTGTAGGTTACTCAGCAACATCTTCTGACAGATTCCCTTTAAAGAAAAACTAAGGGTATCTGCCATCATCTGGAGTTGTTGTGGGTTTTGACGCTGCGTTCTTATGCAGTGTCAAACCCGCAGCGGCCAGATGTTACAGCATAGTGGATGGGATTTCAAGAAATGCCGTGTACACTATGCAAACACAGACGCTTGCGGATCACCCACGGACACCCACGGAGACAGACATGCGGCTGTCTATCCATCAATTTCTCTTGCGGAGGCACTAGTCTACTGCAAGAGAAATTAAATCCATAAAATGTATTGGACGCGGTAAATCCTCATGCTTCAGTGAACACATGCGGATTCACCTGCGTTCAATAGACGACAGCGCTTTGGACGCAGCAAACATATGCTGCGTTCAAAGCGCTGCTACTTCCAGATCATGGGCAACCGGCTTAACAGGTCTGTGAGAGCCAAAAGTCTTGGTAGGTGGTAGGTGATTAAATACTTATTTCATGCAATCAAATGCAATTTCATAATTTAAAAATCATACAATGTGATTTTCTGTTTTTTTATGTTTAGATTCCATCTCTCTCAGTTAAAGTGTACAGTGGGGAAAAAAAAGTAATTAGTTAGCCACCAATTGTGCAAGTTCTCCCACTTAAAAAGATGAGATATGAGGGGCGTGGCTTCGGGTGCTGCAGATGGCAGTCGTGTGAGCGCTCAGCTCCTGTGACTTCACTCATTGAAGCGACTCATAACCCAGCAAAAAGGCATTTTTTCTCTTAGTTTTATTGATAATTTTATTTCCCTTAGTAATGGATCATTTTGATACCAAAAACATGAAATTCGGTTCAGCAATACTCGAGATATGTCCCTCTGAGGGGAATGGTGCAGCTGCCTGAGGTGATTTTCTCACTTATGACAAACTGCGCTCTGTGGAAGTGTGTACCTTGAAGTGAATGCAGACTTCTGGGCTGATTAAAATGTCCACGGTTATCGCCAGTGCCCTGCCTATATTGTAGCAACTAAAGCCCGGGTCTCACATAGCGATACACCAGCGATCCAGACAATGATCAGGATCGCTGGTGTGTTTCTACATGATCGCTGCTGAGCTGCCAAACAGGCAGCTCAGGCAGCGATCAGGACAGCGACACTGCGGGTAACATCGCTTAGTTACCCGCAGTGTACATTGGATACCAGCGCCCTGAAGCAGGGAGCTGCGCGGTGCCTGGAAACCCGCTGTGTACCTTGGTTACCAGCTCCCTGCATCAGGGCACTGGTATCCAAGGTACACAGCGGGTTTCCAGGCACAGCCCGCGCCTGGAAACCCGCTGTGTACCTTGGTTACCAGCGGATCGCTGGTCTCCCGCCTGTCACACGCAGTGATGCGTGCCTGTCAGCGGGAGACCAGCGATCAAAAAAATGTCCAGGACATTCAGCAACGATCAGCGATACCCAGCAGGGGTGCTGATCGTCGCTGAATGTCACACACAGCGATATCGCTGGGGAGATCGCTGTTGCGTCACAAAACTAGTGACTCAGCAGCGATCTTGCTGTGTGAGACGGGGGCTTAAGAACGGGTTCACCGGCTGCTGTGAGTAAAGATGCAACTGTGAGGAGAGCGGAGGGAAGCTGAGGTGGGAGGCGCCATAGTGATCAGCTGTGTGACTGAATCCACCTTGTCACAGAGCGGGCGCCATTTTTTCCCGTCCCCGCTTAAGCCTAAGCGCCGGTGACTGCCTGAAAGCATCAGAGAAGTGACAGGTCGGTGCACTGAGATTTGGTGAGTTAATAATGGAGTGCCTCCGTCACTGCAGCAGTAACCATTGAAGCGGTGAAGAGCTGAGTGAGACAGAGGGAGAAGGAGCTGCTGCGTATAATCAAGGGGCTGAAAAAGCCTTTATCAGCGCTGACGTCATCTTTCCCCACCTTCATCCAGAGACACAGCATCAGAGGATACCTGACAGGATACACGAAGCATCAGGTTGGTGAAAAGGAAACTGGTGTTATATGGCGACTTAACCAATATAATAGAACGTGACTATTGGATCTCTGCAATATAACAGCAGGTCCTTAAAGGAATAAAGACACTGGGCAATATCTCTATTTTACTCTCTTATTTGGAGAAACTGTACTCTGCTAGTTTGCTGCGACTTAAAGAGGACTGGTGTATTCATAGCAGGGAAGCTATTAAGACATAAAAAGACCCTGGAATCTGGATAATTCAACACAGGACATAATATTCTGAAGGAGCAACAGAGACATTAACGTAACAATATACAAACAAGGTTTGGAGGTTGTGTATGGATAATTGTTTTCTTTTGCAGGGTTCGAGTGTGCTTTCACTATAATAAGATATAGGGGTTAAAGTAATTTAAAGTGCCCTTGCATGGTGAGCTGGTGAATCATACTAAGCTCATTTTATATAACAGTTGTGATAAAATAATTCTAGTTTAATGCTCTCAGGGTTAATCTCTGGAAGATAAGAGATTTGGTATTCACTTGGTATTTATTGGAATACCCGTAAATAAGAGTATATCTTTGTTAAGTAAGGGTTCTTGATATAATTTGCAGATCTGACTTTCATAAGCTTAAAAACGCCATATTAAGATATATTATGGAAACAGGAGGTGCTAGATCCAAAACCAATAATAAAACAGGAGAACACCACTCCAGTAAGACCAAAAATTCAAAAGTGAAAGAAATCCCAAGACAATCAACTACGAACCCAAATGAGGATTTTTCGAACTTACTAAGTCCTCCAGGGTCTCAGCCACTCCCTGAGAGAGAAGACCCGATTATCAAACCGACCAAATTTTCCTCGATACCCATTTTTAATAAAACTTCAAAAAATGGAAACGATTTGAATCATATAGTGTCAAAATCTTACCATCAAAGTACTACTAATAGAGGAAATTATAATATCAAGCCACATATTTCTACAGTGGAAAGCAACATACCAGAAAATATGGACCTTTCAAACACTACTAAAACGAAAGGTTCTGACAGCAGAGCCCCTGATAAAAACTCCTTAAATGCTGATTCAGATAGCTTATCGGATGAGTTTTCCCCTAACATGAGTCCAAATAAACAATTCCCTAAAAAAAATACGATCAGAGCTTACCAGTCCACCAGTTGCTCCATTCCCTAAGATAAGCTATGAGGATTTCATTTCCTCAGATAAATAAGTAACAGAAGGCTTCATGGCCAGACTATGCAAATCTTTTAATGATTCCATCAGGATGGGTTTTGAGGCACAAAACTAAACACTCCAGGAGATACAGGGTTCTTTCTCTCAGAGATTTGAAGTTAATGAAAAAAGAATCTCAGAGGTTGAAACAAAAACCAACTCCCTTTTGGAGGAAAACTCTGTCCTTAAACAAGAAATTCACTCTCTGAGGGTCAAACTCACAGATTTAGAGGATAGGAACAGACGTAATAATTTAAAAATAAGGGGGGTCTCTGAAAACATAGTGCAGACTGATCTGTCTAGTTACATTAAAAACGTATTTAGGAAAGCTATCCCAAAATTGTCGGATCTAGACCTCACTATCGACAGGATCCATAGGCTCCCTAGACCAAGGAATATCAGTCCAGACAAACCAAGAGACATTATACTACACATGCACTTTTTTGACACAAAACAACAAATACTGAATTATATCAGAGAGAGAGGTACTTTCCCGGACCCGCATACAAACTTAAAAATTTTTGTGACCTTTCCAAAATGACGATGCAAGCTGGGAGGGATTTTCGAGAGGTGACCACAAAATTAAGATCTATAGGAGCATTATACAGATGGGGATTTCCCACCAAAATTCTGGTGTGGCACAGGGGTAAGACTACCCCATTTTATACTCCTGAAGAAGGGATGCATTTTATTTCTTCTCTTCAGAGGTCCCACAGAAATAAAGAAAATGGCTGAGCTTTAAATTTCTGATGACCTCGCTTCAATCTGATTCCTAAGTTATAGTGGTTATCACTTTGTTCAACAGTTGGAACAGTCTAATTAAAAGATGGGTGTGTCACGGGTCATGCCCATTTTCTTTGCCCCCAAGGTAGGAGAGACATCACTATAGGTGATATCCTCCAGGGGAATTCACTAATTTGTATTTGTTCTGTTTCATTTTTTATTTTTAGTGATAAGTTTACTTTTTTTTACTCTCATCTTTAGTTGCTATTGTGTGATCAGGAGAGCCAAGAGTAGTCCATATGAAATTAAAAGTTCTCTCATATAATGTTAAAGGTCTAAATAGCCCATACAAACGATTTATCACCTGGAAGGAAATTAAAAATTACCAGGCTGATATCACTGGTTTGCAGGAAGTAAGATTTACAAGAGATAATCATCCAATATTTCAAAATAAGAACTATCCCCATATGTTCAAGTCACTGCGAGAAAACAAGAGGGCTGGGGTTATCACCTTAGTTAACAATAGTTTCCCATTCCAATTGATAAATGAAGTGATAGACCCTCTAGGAAGGTTCCACATCCTCACAGCCAATTTAAATTCTAAGGTATGCACAATTGTCAATGTCTATGCACCAAATAGGAGACAAATCCGCTTTTTCAACAAACTAATAAAAAAGGTCAATGAGGTGAGGAGAAGGGATCTAATAATGACAGGGGACTTTAATGTGGTGCCAGATGCCCTCTTGGACTCCTCCTCCTTGGCACGTTGACAGACACAGTCCCTTAATAGTTGGATCAATAAAAATGAATTGTTCGACATATTCCGCTGTCTCAATGAGTCTTCTAGGGAATTTACGTTTTACTCTACTGTCCATAAATCATTCTCGAGAATTGACTTGTTTCTGACCGATATATTTTCGTTATCCAAATTTACAAAAATTTATATATTAGATAAATCCTTTTCAGACCACTCCCCAATTATAGGTGAATTTATGCTCGGACCCCCCCTCAATAATACTTTTTTATGTAAATCGAATCCAACCCTTTTTAAAATTCCAGAATATAAGGAAATCATAGAGAAGACAATAGTCAATTATTTTGAAGAAAACTCTTCAGAGGATATTGACCCATTTGTCCTATGGTGCGCCCATAAGGCGGTTTTGAGGGGATGCATGATCCAACTTTCATCTAGGCTTAAAAAGAAAAACAGGGAATTGATTACCTCCTTACAGTCTCAATTAAAAATAAAAGAAGATTTACAGAAAAACTTAACAACCCCCTCCTCAGAAACCCACCGTGAGATTCTAGTTTTAAGGCATGTGAATACTTTTCCATCCAATTATGACAAGAGCATTCTTAAGGTGATACCTTTATTGGCTAACCAGAAAATTCTATGTTCGCGAACATATAATTTTCTGGTTAGCCAATAAAGGTATCACCTTAAGAATGCTCTTGTCATAATTGGATGGAAAAGTATTCACATCGATTTTTCTGGCTAACACGGTACCACAATATAATTTATTATTGTACACCATAGTTTTAAGGCAGAAACTCAAGGCAGCCATTCTTGCAGAGTATGACACCGTAATAAGAACCTCAAAATTTAACTATTATTCAGCAATCAACAAACCAACCAAACATATGATGGATAGATTGAAACAAGATTGCATAAGGAAAAAGATTTTTAAAATTAAAACACCCTCTGGGGTCAAAAAAACCACCCTGCAGAAATTGCAAATGTTTTTGCAGACTTTTTCTATAAACTCTATAATCTAAAACAGGACCCTTCAACCCCTACTCCAGATTCAGAATCCATAAATTCCTTCCTATCTGACCTTAAGCTCCCACAGTTAGAGCCCCCTGATTTGGTACTCTTGAATCAGCCGTTCACAATAGAAGAAATTACAAATGTCATCATCAAACTCAAATCTCAAAAATCCCCGGGGCCAGATGGATTCACAAATGACTATTTCAAGACTTTCTCTAACATTATCTCCCCTCAATTAAAATTGTTGTATGATCACGCTTCCTCAACTGGATCCTTCCCCAGAGAAATGCTACAAGTCAATATAATTATGATTCCCAAAGATAAGGGGGAATCAGACATGGTCCAAAACTATAGGCCTATATCCTTAATCAATGGGGATATCAAAATCTACTCCAAAATCTTAGCTGATCGAATGAAAAATCTTCTTCCCTCACTCATTAAAAATGATCAAATTGGATTTATTACTGGAAGGCAGGCCTCTGATGGCACAAGAAGGATATTAAATATATTAAACATAGTAAAATCCCAGAATACCCCTTCACTTTTTGTAATATTAGATGCGGAAAAGGCCTTTGATAGAATTAATTGGAATTACCTAAAAGCAACACTATTTAAATACGGATTCAATGATAAATTTATATCTTCTATTTTTGCACTATACTCAGACCCAAATGCTAAAGTTTATACTAATAATCATCTCTCTAAATTGTTCCCCATAACCAATGGTACAAGACAGGGGTACCTCTGTCACCTTAGCTCTTTGCCCTAGCAATGGAGCCATTGGCTGAAAAGGTTAGATTGAATAATTTGATCACGGGCTTTAATACTTCACACCGCCAACATAAAATTACCTTATTCGCTGATGATATTTTTTTGACAATTAAAGACCCCGTAAAATCAATAATTGCCCTAAAAATAGATTTGGACTCTTTCTCGAAAATTTCTTATTTTAAAATTAACCCCCAGAAATCTAAAATCCTGCATTTTTGCTTAAACCAAGACTTGGCCCAAGAAATTAAACAGCAAACTGACTATCTATGGGAAGACAAAGAGATAACATATTTAGGAATCACGCTAACAAATAAATTCCACTTATTAATTCCTTTGAATATAGACAAACTGATTAAAACTATATCCAAAGATTTTGCCCGCTTTAAACTTTTAAACTTGTCCCTACTAGGTAAGATCATGGTGGTGAAATCCATTATTTTGCCTAAAGTTCTATACTTATTTCGAACTTTGCCACTGGTGATTCATTCTTCCTTCTTAACAAAGATTCAAAATCTAATAAAATCCTTTACCTGGAATAACAAAAAGGCGAGGGTAGCTAATGATGTACTATACAAAATGAAAAGCAAGGGAGGCATAGCCTTGCCAAATGTCCTGGCCTACTACCAGGCTTCTATGATCAAGCATAGCCAAAGCTAGTTTTGTGATAATTCCCAAGTAGCCTGGCTCGACCTGGAAATAGCCCAAACCAATAACACACCTCTACAAGACTCCTATTTTAAATATTTGAAAAATGGATTGATGATGCTCCCTTTGGATTGGTCAAAGGGAGCATCATCAACCCATTTTTCAAGCGGTTCTGTCAGCATGGAAGTTGCCGACTAGGCCGGCGAGGGGAAGTTCGAGACTAAGCTAGATTAAGAATTGTCCCATCTCTTTAATAGCTATAATTTACAAAATTCCAATTCCATCTATTTGGTCAGAAGTTGGAATAAACACTGTAGGCAACATTTACAATGGTGAATCATTCTATTCATACAGTGAAATCAAACGTACTTATAATTTGCCTTCCTCCCAATTTATATTTTATTTAATCTTAAAAGAAAATATCCAAAAAATTATTATCAAGTAGACCACTAAACTTAGACATAGTCTCTTCCTTATTAAAAGATACTAAGCATAAAAACAGATTGAACCTTAAATACATCTATAGCCACTTCAATAAAGATACTAATGAAATTAAAAATATCTACCTACAAAGATGGGAATCTGATTTAAATAGATCTTTTTCAATTGAAACGTGGGAAAATGCCATCAAGCACACCTATGCGTCAAATATTTCCATTCCCCTCCATGAGTCCTTTTATAAACTGATTACGAGGTGGTATCTCACACCGATACGACTTTCACACATAAATGGAGATACCTCCCCTCTTTGTTGGAGAGGATGCGGATCACCCGCTAACTTATATCATATCTTCTGGACATGTCCAAAAATAAAGAAACTCTGGAAAGACGCTATATTACATATCAATTCTCTCCACAGTGCAGCACCCCCCTACATCTCCTCCCTCATTTCTATCTATCGGCCTAACCGACTGCTGCGCTCTGCAAACGACTTTCGACTAACCTCTGCACTAATCCGTACCTCCCACTCCCGACTCCAAGACTTCTCCCGCGCTGCGCCAATCCTCTGGAATGCTCTACCCCAAGAAATTAGGACTATCCACAATTTGCATGGTTTCAGGCGCTCCCTCAAAACACATCTGTTCAGAGCGGCCTATCACATTCACTAATCAAAGTCATTCTATGTGTAAGTGTGTGTGTGTAGCCCATTCACTATCTCCATCCATCCCTCACTCCCTTAAGATGGCTGGACCATCATTGTAAATGCACCATTGTATATACACACCTGTACTTTGTATCTCCCCCACCTCATTGTAGATTGTAAGCTCTCACGAGCAGGGCCGACTTATTTTGCTTTAATTACTGTATTGTTAACGTTGTTACTTATGACTTGTGTTTTGAAACTGTTAAACTGTAAAGCGCTGCGGAATATGATGGCGCTATATAAATAAAGATTATTATTATTATTATTATTACACATATCAAACTCATAGTTACGCCACAAATGGCGCTCTTCTCGATAGGACTTGAGGGTATTGATCCTTCAATTAAACATATAATTATTCATGTCTTCCTGATGATTAAAAATTCAATTGCACTGTGGTGGAAAAAAACCCAAACACCAAAATTCTTAGATATTATTAATACAATTCAACTCCACAGTTTTATTGAAAAAAGGTTTGCTATGAACAATAACTGCCTGCAAAAATACCATATAAAATGGGATTTGTGGAATGCAAAACATCTTGCATTATAGAGAGTACTTGGCTACTGGGCTCTTTAGCTGTTTTAGATTTATAATAGATCTTGAGATTTATTTACTCATCCTGTAACATCACATATACCAATGGGCATAATTGGTTATTCTTTAAATATCTTTAAATATCTTTGTAAATAGTTTGAATTCTCTATTTGTACTATTAAGATACCCTGCCCTTGTTTTACCTCTTGTCTCCCCATTCTCCTCTTCCTTCTATAAAATAGTTTGAAAATTAATAAAAAATATTTGAAGAAAAAAAAAAAAGATGAGAGAGGCCTGTAATTGACATCATAGGTAGACCACAACTATGAGAGTCAAAATGAGAAAACAAATCCAGAAAATCACCTTGTCTGATTTGGCAAGATTTATTTTGCAAATTATGGTGGAAAATAAGTATTTGGTCATTAACAAAAGTTCATCTCAATATTTGTTATATATCCTTTGTTGGCAATGACAGAGGTCAAACGTTTTCTGTAAGTCTTCACAGGGTTGCCACACACTGTTGGTATGTTGGCCCATTCCTTCATGTATATCTCCCCTAGAGCATTGATGTTTTGGGCCTGTCGCTGCGCAACACGGACTTTCAAATCCCTCCAAAGGTTTTCTATGGGGTTGAGATCTGGAGACTGGCTAGGCCACTCCAGGATCTTCATATGCTTCTTACAAAGCCACTCCTTTGTTGCCCTGGTGGTGTGCTTGGGATCATTGTCATGCTGAAAGACCCATCCATGTTTCATCTTCAATACCCTTGCAAGGAGGTTTGCACTCAAAATCTCATGATACATGGCCCCATTCATTCTTTCATGTACACGGATCAGTCATCCTTGTCCCTTTGCAGAGAAACAGAACCAAAGCATGATGTTGCCACCCCCATGCTTCATAGTAAGTATGGTGTTCTTTGGATGCAACTCAGCATTCTGTCTCCTCCAAACACAACGAGTTTTGTTTCTACCAAACAGTCCTACTTTGGTTTCATCAGACCATATGAGATTCTCCCAATACTCTTCTGGATAATCCAAATGCTCTCTAGCAAACTTCAGACGGGCCCAGACATGTACTGGCTTAAGCAGGGGGACACGTCTGGCACTGCAAGATATGAGTCCCTGGCGGTCGTAGTGTGTTTACTGATGGTAGCATTTGTTACGGTGGTTCCAGCTCTATGCAGGTCATTTACTATGGCCCCCCGTGTGGTTCTTGGATTTTTGCTCACCGTTCATGTGATCATTTTGACCCCACGGGGTGAGATCTTGCATGGAGACCCAGATTGAGGGAGATTATTAGTGGTCTTGCATGTCTACCATTTTCTTATTATTGCTTACACAGTAGATTTCATCACACCAAGATGCTTTCCTATTGCAGATTCAGTCTTCCCAGCCTGGTGCAGGGCTACAATTTTGTTTCTGGTGTTCATCGACAGCTCTTTGGTCTTCACCATAGTGAAGTTTGGAGTGTGACTGTTTGAGGTTGTGGACAGGTGTCTTTTATACTGATAACAAGTTCAAACAGGTGCCATTACTACAGGTAATGTGTGGAAGACAGAGGAGCCTCTTAAAGAAGAAGTTACAGGTCTGTGAGAGCCTCAAATCTTGCATGTTTTTAGGTGACCAAATACTTTTTTTACATCATAATTTGCAAAACAAATCTTGCTAAATCAGACAACGTGATTTTCTGGATTTGTTTTCTCATTTTGACTCTCATAGTTGTGGTCTACCTATGATGTCAATTACAGGCCTCTCTCATATTTTTAAGTGGGAGAACTTGCACAATTGGTGGCTAACTAATTACTTTTTTCCCCACTGTACCTACGTTAAAAATTACAGACCTCTCTATTCTTTGTAAGTGGGAAAATGTGCAAAATCAGCAGTGTATCAAATATATATTTTCCACACTGTATATACTTATATACTATGATCGCCACACCATCCCCCTTATATACTATGACCTCCACATCGTGTCCTCTTTTATACTATGACCTCCACTGCATCCTCCATTATATACTATGACCACCACACAATCCTTCCTTATATACCATGACCACCACACCATCCCTACTTATATAGCATGACCACCACACTGTCTCCCCTTATATACCATGATCTCCACACCGTCCTTTCTTATATACTATGACCTCCACACTGTTCCCCCTTATAAACTATGACCACCACACCATCGTTCCTTATATAGAATGACCACCACACTTTCCCCTCTTATATACTATGACCCCCACATCTTCCCTCCTTATGAATTGTACCCACCGCACCCACCTCACTTATGAACTACAATGGCTTGTAAAAGTATTCACACCCTTTTTTTTACCTATTATGTTACATTACAACCTGTGTTTAAAAAATTTTGTAATTCGATTTGTGTGTGATGCATCAGCACTAAATAGTCTAAGGCTAGGTTCACATTTGTGTACAGTCATGGCCAAAAGTTTTGAGAATGACACAAATATTAATTTTTACAAAGTCTACTGCTTCACTTTTTCTAATGGCAATTTGCATATACTCCAGAATGTTATAAAGAGTGATCAGCTTAACAGCAATTACTTGCAAAGTCAATATTTGGCTAGAAAATGAACTTTATCCCCCAAAACACATTTCAACATTATTGCAGCCCTGCCTTAAAAGGACCAGCTAACCTCTTTTCAGTGATTGCTCCATTAACACAGGTGTGGCTGTTGATGAGGACATGGCTGGAGATCAATCTGTCATGATTAAGTAAGAATGACACCACTGGACACTTTAAAAGGAGGCTGGTGCTTGGCATCATTGTTTCTCTTCTGTTAACCATGGTTATCTCTAAAGAAACACGTGCAGTCATCATTGCAATGCACAAAAATGGCCTAACAGGTAAGAGTATCGCAGCTAGAAAGATTGCACCTCAGTCAACAATCTATCGCATCATCAAGAACTTCAAGGAGAGAGGTTCCATTGTTGCCAAAAAGGCTTCAGGGCGCCCAAGAAAGACCAGCAAGCGCCAGGACCGCCTCTTAAAAGTGTTTCAGCTGCGGGATCGGGCTACTAGCAGTGCAGTGCTTGCTCAGGAATGGCAGCAGGCAGGTGTGAGTGCATTTGCACGCACTGTGAGGCGGAGACTCTTGGAGCAAGGCCTGGTCTCAAGGAGGGCAGCAAAGAAGCCACTTCTCTCCAGAAAAAACATCATGGACAGACTGATATTCTGCAAAAGGTACAGGCAGTGGACTGCTGAGGACTGGGGTAAAGTTATTTTCTCTGATGAATCCCCTTTTCGATTGTTTGGGACATCAGGAAAACGCCTCATTCGGAGAAGACAAGGTGAGCGCTACCACCAGTCTTGTCTCATGCCAACTGTTAAGCATCCTGAAACCATTCATGTGTGGGGTTGCTTCTCAGCCAAGGGAATCGGCTCTCTCACAGTCTTGCCTAAAAACACAGCCATGAATAAAAAATGGTACCAGAATGTCCTCCAAGAGCAACTTCTCCCAACCCTCCAAGAGCAGTTTGGCGATCAACAATGCCTTTTTCAGCATGATGGAGCACCTTGCCATAAAGCAAAGGTGATAACTAAATGGCTCAGGGAACAAAACATAGAGATTTTGGGTCCATGGCCTGGAAACTCCCCAGATCTTAATCCCATTGAGAACTTGTGGTCAATCATCAAGAGACGGGTGGACAAACAAAAACCTAAAAATTCTGACAAAATGAAAGCATTGATTGTGCAAGAATGGACTGCTATCAGTCAGGATTTGGTCCAGAAGTTGATTGAGAGCATGCCGGGGAGAATTGCAGAGGTCCTGAAGAAGAAGGGTCAACACTGCAAATATTGACTTGCTGCATTAACTCATTGTGTCAATATAAGCTTTTGCTACTCATATGTTTGCAATTATTATATTTCTGTCTGTGATAAAAACATCTGTCAAACACACATAAAAACCAGAGGGCAGGAGATCATGTGAAAATATAATATTTGTGTCATTCTCAAAACTTTTGGCCATGACTGTATATGTGCGCAGCATATCATCTGCATATGCAAACGCATGCAAAAACGCATGCAAACGCATGTTTACGCAGTGGTTTTTTATTCGCATCATCTTACTCATGAGTCATGACGCAAAAAAATCTGTGTGTGCATGTGTTTTTTGCATGTGTTTGCATTGTTTATGCGCATGCGTTCAATATGACAGACACCAGAAGGGCGTGTCTCATGAAGAATGCATGTGTATCGAATGCGTCCGTACGCATGTCCTTGCGTACCAATGCATTCCCATAGAAGTAATGCGTTGTTTTGACGCATTCATCCACATGCGCATGACTGTGCATATTTGATGGTTTTTGATGCTTCAAAACATGCAACATGTTGTGTTCGCCGGACACCGCCGCACACCATGAAATTAGACCGGTAGTGTGGCGAGCACTCTTGCCTGGAGAGTTCCGAGGTGCTGGTGAAGTGGGATGGCAATCCCCATAGTAGAGAAATGTTCAATCACAGCACACTCTTGATAGATGCTTGTGAAATTTTTCTTTGCACAGATGCAGCAAAAACAGAGTTCAGGTGCAGGGATAGAGGAAATGGTGAGGTGACAAGAACATAACGTTTCGACCCTCACAAGGTCTTATTCATATAGTCGCTGTTGGCAAGGTTCACTGAATGGTATAAAGGATATTCTGATTGCAAAGGACACCTGGGTCCAGGGGAGTCAGGTCTGTTGATAAAAGAAAATAACAGTAAACAGCAAGTGCTAGTAAAATGATGATAAAAAAACAATTTTTTTTTCTGCAAAAAATGTATACAAAGCCGCTCTACCAAATGTCAAGGTAACCCGTATCAGAGCAGTCCCTAACTGATGTATTAAAAACACAGCTTTACAACACAAGCCTCAGATAAAGAGGAAGATGAAAAAAAAATGCAGCAAAAGTGTAATAAACAGAGATGATTGTATAGTTTGGTGCAGATGCCTGCAGAAAAAAAAAAAACACAGTATTTACGTTTTTTATGAACGCGGCCTTACAAGCAAAAAAAAATCAGATGTCATATAGTGAAGCTACATAAAGATGAGAAAGTTCTGGCTGCAACGACTATGAGTGAATGAACAAAAAATAAATGCATAGATCTCAACTAGATATGAGCAGGATACAAAGATGACACTGCGCTGCCCTGTTTAATCATAAACCACATTGGGACACTGGAAGGTAAGAGATTTGTGTTCTCCCATCCAGTAGTCAGGTACCACTGACCTGAAAGCTGGACCGGAGTCCCATGAATCGATCCACTACTCCAAATTGTCCCGAATTCAGAGGGACAGTCCTGGATTTGGGTCTACACACTGCAGTCCTAGGCTGAATGCAGGGCCGGACTGGCCATATGGCAATTCTGGCAAATGCCAGAAGGGCCTGTCTGGTCGTGGGCTGCTTTGTCTGCTATGTTGTTAACAGAATCGGTGTTCTCAATACACCCATAATATTAAGAGTTGTGACGGAGCACAAAGTCACTTACCCCAGCAGGCCATGGGTGTCATTAGAAATATTGATCTTGTAGTAATCTTGCTTTCTTCAATCCAGGGTAATATATCCCATCTGGTGCTTGGGGACGGGGACAGCATGAGCCTGTGTGTTTTCAAAGGGTTGAATTTCATTCCCAGTCCATACCTGGCTGAATGTCCCTCACTGCCACCGTCCCTCTGACATCTGCTCCAGTCAGGATAGAAAGAAATAGTAAATGTGCATGGATTGAGGTGTGGCAAGCAGCGTGGTCAAAATTTGCCATGGTGGGATACATGCATGGCATAATTTGTTCTTCTTTCTGTTCTTCAAAAATTGCAAGGTATGCTCGCAAAAGTTATAATTCAAAATTATATACTAATTTATTTACCCCCCAATCATTTATCTGAGACCCAAATATAGCATCAAACTAGATGGCAATTTGAAGTATAAGATATATCATTAGACCTCTGGGCAAATTAGCTAGAGGTTTCTAACATCTACTATGATCAAAGCCAAAACTCAATTTAGAACTCTAGAGGTTACTAGCCAGATAACCTGGCATTATTTAAAGAAAGCAGAAAACCTTGTATGTGAGCAAGAATCTAGTAGTGACAGGATGAAAAAGAGCAATGAAATCACTTAACATCTCCAAGAGCATTAGGAAGATTAAAAGGGCACGTTCAGTAAGGAGGTGATGCCTGAAGCCATGTACGATTTTCACTTGTGCATTGATACTTTACCTACTGGTATATTTCTTTGTAGACTCCAAATACATTAATTTCAACAGATACTGTAATTTACCAAGATATGAATATGATTCTTTTTCAATGTTTACCATCGTTTTTGCTGAAAAATATTTCTATTACTGTCCCATTAATTTTAATGGTTTTTGCTTATGGTAAATACAATTTGGCTTCTGTTTTTTTCAGATTTCAGTTTTTCTTGGAGTTTGAATGCACGTTATCATTATTGTAAGTGCATCAGTATGTCGAAAAGCAGCATATAGCAGCATATAGTCATGTTCCACCGATAAGTTTTGTTGTTTCCCACAGATCTTTTACTTCTTTCGCATTATCCAATTATTGTTATGGACACATAAAAAACTTTCTTATTGTGGGGCTAAGCTCAAACGTCCATTGAAATTTTTACATCCATGAGAAACAAACCTTTCTCTTTCTCATGTGTCATCCATATTACCTCCTTGTTTAATTAGTTTTTGTATGAAATGGAGGGAATATGGATGGATTACTGAAGTATGTCTTCCATGTTTCATCCATTATACAAGGATCCTTATAGACTTTAATGGACAGGTCTGATCCGCAAAATGGATGAGAATAGGACATGCTATCACCGAAAGGACACCCAGATCTGTTTTAAATCGCGCATGTGCATGGATTAATGAATTGCTATGGGTCAGTGTGCAGTCCGAAAAAAGTAGACAGCACACGAATGTGTCACACGGATGTGTGAATGTAAAAAGTTTTCTCACTTATTTAAAAATTGAGCCAGTTAGGGAAGGAATTGTATAAATTTGACATCACCATCCAGAGGGAGCATCAGGTGACTTCTGCAGCAAATCAGTGGCCGCTGATTGGCTGCAGTGTTCACATTCCATCTGTGGATATCATGCACATTCCATCTTTTTTTGGCTGTTTAGACCAAACTTTTTTACAGCAGAAGATACGTTCCACCAGCTTTTGGGCATCTTTTATGGTTATTTTCTAGACCATTTTTAAAGTCCATTAAACAAAGAAAAAGATGAGTGTTTTTTTTACATGAAAATGCAGACAAAATGCTAAAAAATGTTTCCTGGTGCTATTTTAGGCTTCCCATTGACATATATTGTAAAGCATTGAGCATCTTCATAGCAGAAAATGTCAGTACAGAAGTTTATAATGTTGAGGCATTAAAAAAAAATAATCACATTTTACCTACAAAAATGATTTTTAGCTCCAAATTTTGCATTTTCATAAGGATAACAGGAGAAATTGCACAATAAAATTTGTTTTGCAATTTCTCCTGAGATACCGAACATGTGGAGAAACTACTACTACTACTGTTTGGAATGGAAGGAGCGTCATTTGACTTTTTGAATGCAAAATTTGCTGGAATAATTAGAGGGCACCATGTCATGCTTTGTAGAGCCCCTGGTGTGCCTAAACAGTGTACATTACAAGTACAAGATTGGTTCTTGTTTAGAAGGCATAGAAGCAAAAAGGAAAGAATGCTGAGTTCAATGAGATTTTCTTTCAGTAGAAAGTTCACATACATGCTTTAAATATGTTTTTTTGTTTGTTCTTGGACCTTCAATGATAGGCAGTTTCAAGGACGATCTGCTGCCCATTTTCTCCTAAAACATTAAAAGTTCATCAACAAGCTTATTTCAGGATACATAGGTATATAAGAATCAATTGCAGTTTACGTATTCTCAATGTATTGATAGATCAAACTGACCTCTTGGTTCTCCAGAGGAGAAGGCCAGTTCTACCTGGAAACACGTTGAGAATAGAGATGAGCGACTTTGCCTTTTTTAGGGTCGAGTCAGGTTTCATGAAACGCAAAAGTCGAGTCGAACGAAATCAGCCGACTATCGGGAAAAGTCGGGGGTCCGACTGAAACACGAAACCCAATGCAAGTTAATGGGGAAGCAAAGTCGGCAGGGAGTGGAGGACAGTAAACACACCTACAGTGGCCATTTCAATACCAACGAGATCAATTATTATTACTTAAGCTTGGCAACCTTAATTAACTTTATAATAATAGTACGCATTGAAAACTGGGGATTATTTGGCTAAACTTGTGGGGGGGTTGGGCTAGCTCCCGCTTTTCGTGTGCCCCGGGCCAAAGAGTGTCAATGGGCCCCTTTAACACATACCACAATTCATGATGCTCCAATACGGCACAGAAATACAGGTATAGTACAATGACAAATACTTCACTTCTTACATGACATGACTGATATCTATGTTAAAATCTACAATCGCTCAAAAACCAGACAGTATATTGCTCCATACAGTATTATGGCGACCACATAGTGCGCCATACAGAATAATGAGCCCCATATATTGCTCCATATATAATTGGTCCCATATAATGTTCCATACAGTATATGATGAGCTCCACATACTGCTCCAGTATAGGCCCCATATGTGCCCCATATGATGCTCCATACCCTATATGATGCCCCATAAATAATGAACTCCATCTGATTCTCCAGTATATGATGGGCGCCATGGATGATGCTCCAGTGTCTAATGGGCCAAAATAATGCTCCATATATAATGGGCCCCATTTATAATGCTCCATTGTATAACGGTCCCTGTAAATGCTGCTCTAGTGTCTGTTTTCCCCCTTTTAGAATGCTCCAGTATATGATGGGCCCCATGGATGCTGCTCCAGTGTCTGATCTGCCCCATTTAGAATGCTCCAGTATATGATGGGCCCCATGGATGATGCTCCAGTGTCTTATGGGCTAAAATAATGCTCCATATATACTGGGCCCCATGTATAATGCTCCAGTGTATAATGGGCCCCGTAAATGCTGCTCCAGTGTCTGATGTCCCCCATTTAGAATGCTCCAGTATATGATGGGCCCCATGGATGATGCTCCAGTGTCTTATGGGCCAAAATCATGCTCCATATATAATGGGCCCCATGTATAATGCTCCAGTGTGTAATGGGCCCTGTAAATGCTGCTCCAGTGTCTGATGTCCCCCATTTACAATGCTCCAGTATATAATGAGCCCCATGGACGATGCTCCAGTGTCTTATAGGCCAAAATAATGCTCCATATATAATGGGCCCCATGTATAATGCTCCAGTGAATAATGGGCCCCGTAAATGCTGCTCGTGTCTGATGTCCCCCATTTAGAATGCTCCAGTATATGATGGGCCCCATGGATGATGCTCCAGTGTCTTATGGGCCAAAATAATGCTCCATATATAATGGGCCCCATTATTAATGATCCAGTGTATAATGGGCCCCGTAAATGCTGCTCCAGTGTCTGATGTCCCCCATTTAGAATGCTCCAGTATATGATGGGCCCCATGGATGCTGCTCCAGTGTCTGATCTGCCCCATTTAGAATGCTCCAGTATATGATGGGCCCCATGGATGCTGCTCCAGTGTCTGATCTGCCCCATTTAGAATGCTCCAGTATATGATGGGCCCCAAGGATGATGCTCCAGTGTCTGATCTGCCCCATTTAGAATGCTACAGTATATGATTGGCCCCATGGATGATGCTCCAGTGTCTTATGGGCCAAAATCATGCTTCATATATAATGGGCCTCATTATTAATGATCCAGTGTATAATGGGCCCCGTAAATGCTGCTCCAGTGTCTGATGTCCCACATTTAGAATGCTCCAGTATATGATGGGCTCATGAATGATGCTCCAGTGTCTTATGGGCCAAAATAATGCTCCATATATAATGGGCCCCATGTATAATGCTCCAGTGTATAAAGGGCCCCGTAAATGCTGCTCCGGTGTCTGATGTCCCCATTTAGAATGCTCCAGTGTATGATGGGCCCTATCTATGATGCTCCAGTGTATGCTGGGCCCCATATATAATTTTCCAGCGTATAATGCTCCCCATATATTGCTCCAAACATTAAAAAAAATTACCGCAAATACCTCTCCTCGCTGTGCACTGCTCCACTCTGGACTCCTCAGCGTCACCATCTTACAGCTCTCTGCACTTGGACTGTTCAGGCAGAGGGCGCACAGACATGACGTCATCGCGCTCTCTGACCTGAATGTCACTGTCAGGAAACGCGGAAGACGTCACTGCGGTGGAGCATGGAGAGGTAAGTATTGCAAGTGCCGGGGCCCTGAGCAAGCAGGAGGGGCCGACTAGTGGGCGGTGTGTCTGATGGCGAGAGGGCCCTCCCACTGTCAGAGACACTTTTTGTACTATGAGGGGCCCTGTGCCAGTGCCGTCGCCTACGAGTTGGCCCCCCCACCTGTTCAGGGAACTGGCACTTGCCTGGGTGCGCCAGGTGCTGACGCTGGCCCTGGGTGGGGTATTTGTAGGTTTTGTAGTCCATCCACGCTTGCAAGTGCATGTTCATTAAATGTCTAAGCATGCAACTGGTATTCAAATTTCTGAGATTTTTCCCTCGGCTAAAGGTCCTTCCGCACTTCTTACAGATAACCTTTGCCTCATCAATAGGATTTTGGTAAAAAAAGTGCCACACTGGACTCTTCCTACTATGGTATAAATTTTCAGGGCTTGCAGGCTGTGCTAATTTGACTGTCTAGCCAAGCTGTCCTGCAACTCTTTTTGTTTTTTTAACACCTTTTTGGACTGCTACGAGCCTGCCAGATAACCGCTGCTGCGATGTCGATGCCTGCTGCGGATCCTTCTCTTCTGAGCTATTGCCAGCGGCACCCTCTTCTCCCAATGGATGCCAATCCGGGTCAACAACTGGGTCTTCCATCACCTCCTCTTCAATTTCATCTGCACCTTCCTCTGTGTCACCGTGCAAGGTGGTATAGATGCGGGAAGGGGCACCTGAGTTTCATCAGGGTCACATTCTGTCTCATTAGACTGCAAGGGAAATGTAGTGCTCTGGGTGAACGTACCAGCAGAATCATCTAGCAGTGGCTGTGCATCAGTGCACTCCATCTCTGATTCATGTTGCACTGGGGAATTCAGGATTTGACTTGATAACCCAGGCATGGTATGTGAAAAGAGCTCCATAGAGTAATCAGAAGTGTGGCCTGCCGCATCCTTCACTTTTGCTGGGGGTGAAGCACACAAGGAAAGGTGTTGTTCCTGACCAGGAGCCTGCACTGATGACTCAGTGCTTGCATTTTTTGAAACTTCAGAAGAAGAGGCGATAGAGCTGGAGGCTGTTTCGGCAATGTAAGCCAAAACCTGTTCCTGATGCTCCTGCTTTAAAAGCAGTTTACCTACTCCCAGTAAAGGGATCCTTCCAGGCCTTCTTGAGCCAGACGATGACGCCTGCTCAACACCTCCTGCCTTAGGTGCTATTGTGCTTATGGCACTTCCAGCAGATGCACCACCACCACCACCAGTACCAGCTGGCCCCCCACGCCCACGTCTGCGGCCTCTTCCACCACACTTCCTCATTTTTGTGAAAATGTACTCAAAATACCAGCAGATATATGTTACTTTATCATAGCGTACAGTTGCATACAGTCTAGGGATAATTGTAAATCTCTGTATATATTTCCGGAGTCAGACACAGGCTCTCACAGGCTCAGTATGGATCACACAATAATATAAAAAGTAGAAAAAGGGTAATATATCAGAAGCGTACAGCTGTATACACTATTGGGGTAATTTTTAAATCCCCGTATATATTTCCGGAGTAACAGACAGACTCTCACAGGCTCAGTATGGATCCCACCAGAATATAAAAAGCAGATCCGCAAGAAATAATCACACATGTGGGCCAATGTTCCAGGAGTCAATGATGTAGTTAGAGTGGTGGGTGGAGGAGGACTTTTCTGGCAAAAAGGGCACTGTATCACCAGATGCCAGGTATATTATAGTATGGTGAAAATATTGGAAATCTCCGTATATATTTCAGGAGGCAGACAATGCTGCTCACAGGCTCAGTATGGATTACTGTTGTGAATATGCTGGATGCGGCTTCTGAGCTGGGGCTCCCTCCGGTGGTTGCTGAGAGTAATGAACTGATTAATGAATGGCCTTCAGCTGGCACTGAATGGTAGGATATAAGTGGCCTGAGTTCCCAGCAGCCTTGCCGGTTATCAATTGTTCCTTCTGGTCTTGTTTGAAGCACTGCTAGGTTCCTGCTCTCCTTCAGATAAATGTTTGGTGTCTTTTTTTTCCTCTGTTTGATTTTCATTGCTGGTTTGCTGCTTGCAGTGGACTGCAGCCTGTCCCCTTTTGGGGGTCTGGCGCTGCAATTGTGCTCCGTTTTTGTCTGCACTTTTTCTTTGCTCCTTTGTTACTTTTTATTTGCTGAATAGCGTTTGTTACACCAGAGATCTGATTTAGGTGGATGAGATCGTGTGATCTCAGGTTTTTTGGCAATCAGATGTGTTGGTATTTTTTAGGGTTTTTGTTGGATTGCAGTCAGAATTCTTTCCTGTACTTTTCTGTCTTGACAGATTGGGCCCGAGCGTTTGCTCATTCTATTTTCTGTCTGTGTCCATGCTTTCTTCTTGTCTAACCGCCATTACATGTTTGGGGGCTTCCTATTTTCTTTGGGGATCTGCTCCGGGGCAGATAGCTTTCATCTTTCTGCCTTTAGGTGTAGTTATCTCTCAGGCTGTGATGAGGCGTCTAGGATCAACGTAGGAACGCTCCACGGCTACCTCTAGTTGTGTGGTTAGTTCAGGTTACTGCAATCCAATAGGTTCCAGCCTCTCTGGTGTATTACCGTTTTTGCTATTTACCGAAACATAACAGTATAACCGGCCAGAGAAACTGAAAATTGTATGGTACTCGCAGAAGAGGAAAATAGTAATAAGAAAACTCTGTTTGTTGCATTTTTTTTTTCCCCTTTTTTCTCTGGGTGCTGAGGAGGAATTTTTTTTTTCTCAATGGAGTTTGCACAGTTGTCTGGCCGTGTGGATCAGCTTGCCACTGAGGTTCGGAGTATTGCTACCTATCTTGCTAGGTTGCCAGTTGTGGAACCTAGGATCCCCATGCCAGATTTGTTTTTGGGGGATCGATCTAAATTTCTGAATTTCAAAAATAACTGTAAGTTGTTTTTTGCCTTAAAGCCTAAGTCCTCAGGGAACTCTGGGGCTCAGCGTCATGAGTTTCGTAAGTGCAATGGGTTATGTTTCTACTGTGGTGACGCTTCCCATGCTATTTCTGTCTGCCCTAAGCGGAGAAGACGTTTTGCACGCTCAGTTGTCTTGGGTAGTGTTCAGACTAAATTTCTGTTGACTGTTACCCTGATTTGCTCCCTGTCAACATTTTCTGCTCAGGCTTTTGTGGATTCAGGAGCAGCTATTAACCTGATGGATTTTGACTTTGCCAAACATTGAGGGTTTCCCATGGTACCCTTGCGGAAGTTTATTCCCCTGCTGGGCATTGATTCTACCCCTTTGGCGGAGAATAAAGCCCAGTTTTCTACTCAGGTGATAATGAGGGTTGAACCAGATCATCAGGAGAGTTACAAATTTCTGGTGCTGCATAATCTGCATGATATTATTGTACTAGGTTTCCCTTGGTTACAGTCTCATAATCCTGTTTTGGTTTGGAAATCTGTGTCTGTGACCAGTTGGGGCTGCCAATGTGTTAATACTGACACTCCTGTTTTTTCTGCCTCTCCCCAGTCTCAGGATGTCCCTGACTTTTTGACTGATTTTTCTGATGTGTTTAGTGAAAGTAAATCTGCATCCTTGCCCCCTCACAGGAGCTATGATTGCGCTATTGAATTAGTGCCTGGTGGTAAATTTCCTAAAGGTCGCCTTTTTAATTTATCTGTACCTGAACACGATGCTATGCGATCTTATATCAAGGAGTCATTGGAGAAGGGTCATATCAGACCATCCTCTTCACCCTTGGGCGGCGTTTTTTTCTTTGTGGCCAAAAAGGATGGTTCATTGAGGCCGTATATTGATCATCGCCTCCTGAATAAGATCACTGTTAAATATCAATAATCGCTACCTTTGATTTCTGACCTATTTTCCAGAGTGAAAAGAGCTAGTTTGTTTACCAAGCTTGACCTCAGGGGGGCGTATAACCTTATTCGCATTAAGCACGGGATTGAATGGAAGACGGCGTTTAATACCCCAGAGGGGCATTTTGAGTACCTAGTGATGCCTTTTGGGCTCACTAATGCCCCTTCTGTCTTCCAATACTTCATGAATGATATTTTCAGGGATTTGTGGATAAATTTCTGATTGTTTATTTGGATGATATCTTGATTTTTTCCAATGACTGGGACTCTCATGTGAAACATGTTCGGACTGTGTTCCAGATTTTAAGAGAGAATGCACTGTATGTGAAAGGATCAAAGTGTCTTTTTGGCGTACAGAAGATCTCATTTCTGGGATTCATTTTGTCTCCGTCTGTTATTGAAATGGACCCGGTCAAGGTTCAGACCATCTGTGATTGGGTTCAACCTACCTCATTGAAGGCTCTTCAGAGATTTTTGGGTTTTGCCAATTTTTATCGCAAATTTATTGGTAATTTCTCTGGTATTGTTAAACTATTGACTGATTTGACCAAAAAGGGTTCCGATGTGGTGAATTGAACTCCTGAGGCAGTTTATGCGTTTCAGGAACTTAAGCAGAGATTCATTTCTGCTCCTATTCTACGGCAGCCTGATGTTTCTCTGCCGTTTCAGGTGGAGGTTGATGCCTCTGAGATTGGGGCAGGTGCCGTTTTGTCCCAAAGGGATCCAGAGACCTCTAAGAGTAACCCTTGTGCCTTTTTCTCTCGAAAATTTTCTCCAACTGAATGTAATTATGACGTGGGTAATCAGGAGTTATTGGCCATGAACTGGGCCTTTGAAGAGTGGAGACATTGGCTGGAAGGAGCCAAACATCAGGTGGTCGTCCTCACGGACCATAAGAACCTGATTTATCTCGAATCAGCCAAGCGACTTGATCCTAGACAGGCCAGGTGGGCCTTGTTTTTCACACGTTTTAATTTTGTGGTTTCTTTTCTTCCTGGCACTAAGAATGTCAAGGCGGATGCCCTCTCGAAGAGTTTCTTTACAGATTCTCTTGAGTTATCTGATCCTGCTGTTATTTTGAAAAAGGGTGTGGTTCTTTCCGCCATTTCTGGCTCTGGAAGGGTGTCAGGAGGATAAACCTGAGCGCTGCCCTGTTGGAAAGTTGTTTGTTCCAGACCAGTGGAAAAAGGTGTGATGTCTGAGATTCATTGTTCCGCATTGGTTGGTCATCCCGGGATTTTTGGTACCAGAGACTTGGTGAGTCGCTCCTTTTGGTGGCCTAGCTTGTCTCGTGACGTCAGGGACTTTGTGCAGTCCTGTGGGACATGCTCTCGTTCCAAGACTTGCTCTCGTTCTAGTGGTTTGTTAATGCCATTACCTGTACCCAAGAGGCCATGAACCCATATTTCTATGGGTACTGTATCACCAGAAACCAAGCATATGTAGTATGGTGAAAATATTGGAAATCTCCGTATATATTTCAGGAGGCAGACACAGATGCTCTCAGGCTCAGTATGGATTAGACAAGAATATAAAAAGCTGAGAAAGGGTACTGTTTCACCAGATGCAAGGTATATATAGTATAGTGAAAATATTCTAAATCTCCGTATATATTTCAGGAGGCAGACACAGACGCTCTCAGGCTCAGTATGGATTAGACAAGAATATAAAAAGCTGAAAAAGGGTACTGTTTCAGCAGATACAAGGTATATATAGTATAGTGAAAATATTCAAAATCTCCGAATATATTTCAGGAGTCAGACAAAGACGCTCACAGGCTCAGTATGGATTAGACAAGAATATAAAAAGCAGATCCGCAAGAAATAATCACACATGTGGGCCAATGTTCCAGGTGTCAATGATGCACTTAGAGTGGTGGGTTGGAGGAGTACTTTATGGCAAAAAGGGTACTGTACCAGCAGATACCAGGTACATATAGTATAGTGAAAATATTCGAAATCTCCGTATATATTTCAGGAGGCAGACACAGACGCTCTCAGGCTCAGTATGGATTACACGAGAATATAAAAAGTGGAAAAAGGGAAATGTATCAGAAGCGTACAGCTGTATACAGTGTTGGGGTAATTTTAAATATCCGTATATACAATATTTCCAGAGTCAGACAAAGACTCTCACAGGCTCAGTATGGATTACATCAGAATATAAAAAGTTTAAAAAGTGTACTGTATCAGAAGCGTACAGCTGTATACAGTGTTGGGTTAATTTGAAATGTTTGTATATATTTCAGTCTCAGTAAGCCAGTCCAGACTCTCCGCTACAGGAAACTAGATGGATACAAGTACACACTGAAAGTAGAGTGATTACAGAAATTTGGGAATTCCTAATCACGGTAAAACCTCCCGGTAGAATTCTCAGAGGCGATGCTGACCCTCAATTACTTTATCTGTGGAGACAGCGAAAATGGTTCTTCGTGAAGAAAGGGTTGCTGTATCACAGTAGGGTCGATCCCATCACCTTTATTCGTCTCCATCAAATTGTTATGCCAAGGAGAGATGTAGAAATGGTCCTCACTGCCTATCATGATCAGTCTGGTCACTTTGGAGTGCAAAAGACAGAAGCCACAGGCCGTAGGCGATTCTATTGGATTGGCATGAGAGGAGACGTTGAAAAATGTTGCCAGGAATGTCACACGTCTGTGACTAGTAAAACTATGAAAGCTGATCAGAAAGCAACACTGCATCCGTTTGTGAGTCGACGTTTATTAGAAATGGTAGCCATTGATCATCTGAAGGTAGAGCCCAGCTGGACAGGCTATAGCTACATCTTAACCGTCATCGATCAGTTAACCAAATTTGTAGTGGCTGTCCCTGTGAAGGATTTAACTACCCAGATTCCACAGCGGTGGAGCAGGGAGAGGTAAGTATTGCAAGTGCTGGGGCCCTGAACAAGAAGGGCGGGCCCACTCGTGGGCGCCGGTACTGGCACAGGGCCCCTCAAAGTACACCGCTGTGTCTAACGGCAAGTGGGCCCCCCACCATCAGAGACACTTTTTTTTACTATGAGGGACCCTGTGCCAGTGCCGTCGCCCCAGAGTGGGACCCCCCACCTGCTCAGGGCACCGGCACTTGCCCGGGTGCGCCAGGTGGTGACCCCGGCCCTGGGGGGGGGCAGCACAAATAGGGAGGTGGCAAAAATGGCATATGTTGAGGTGTAGGCTGGACATTCAGCAGCTGCAAATGGAGGAATTGGAGAAGTCAGAGGAAGAGGAGGACAAAGCGAGCTATTTTGCTGGCAATCTATGTGTCATCAGGGGATGGTGGGGCAAAATCCTTTGAAACCCATGCATGATTAATTTTAATAAAGATTAGATCATCAACATTTTGTGTCGACAGACGGGTCCTTCTTTCTGTCAGGATTGATCCAGCAGCACTGAAGACTCTTTCTGATAGCACACTACCAGCAGGGCAAGCGAGCTCCTGTAAAGCATATTGTGCCAATTCAGACCAGGTGTCCAGTTTACAGGCCCAGTAATCAAAGGGGAATGACGTGTGAGGGAAAACATCGATAGGTGAGGAGAACTAATTTTTAACCATAGTTGACAACTGCTGTCTCCTGTCACTTTCAATAGATTCAGTATTACCGGGCGTGTGAGCGGTCCTCGAGAAATCAGTCCACAACATGGTCATGTAACCCCTGTCTCCAACGCCACTTCGGCTGTGTGCACCACGAACACCTCTTCCATTTGGTCCAGTACGGCTCGTGTTAGAACCTGCACTGCTGCTGTGTGCTGGGAATGCCTCTAACAAACGGTTTAAAAGAGTTGCTTGTTTGTTCGCCAATATTACCTCTAGGTTCTCCTGTGGCATGATGTTCTGTAATTTGCCTTTATAGCGTGGATCGAGGATGCTGGCCAACCAGTAGTTGTCATCCTTCATAATTTTGGCAATGCGGAGTCCCTTTTTAGGATCCGCAAGGCATAATCACACATGTGGGCCAATGTTCCAGGTATCAATGATGCACTGCCAGTGGTGGGTGGAGGGGCACTTTCTGCCAAATCCACATCCCTCCAGTCACGCACAAACCCTGTACCTGACCTTGGCAAGCCAACATTTTCTCTTGCCCCCTGAGAAGCATCCTCCTCCCCAAAATAATCATCCCCCTCATCCTCCTCCTCCTCTTCCTCTTCTTCCTCCAACTTGTCCAGGACAGTTCCCTGAGCAGACAATGGCTGACTGACATCAAGGCTTCCTTCCTCCTCTTCCTCCTCTTCCTCCTCCACTGCAGACGCCTGATCCTTAATGTGCGTCAAAGTTTGCATGAACAGACACATAAGTGGGATGTGTTGTGAATGTTTTGGAAATGAATTCTGAGCAGAAGCTCCCTCTGGTGGTTACAAACAATACTGAACCATTCAATGAGGATTGGCAATCAGGAGTCACAGACTGGCTTGATATAAGGGAGGTTCCCTCCCATCATGGTTGCCGGTGATCAATTTTTTCTTGTCTCAACTGTGGTTCCTGGTTCACTTGGAATCTTGCTGAGTCTTGCCTCTTCTTCTGCTTTCAGATAAGATATTTTCTGTTTTTGTTTTTGTGCTTACCATTTGCATATTTCTCTGTATTTCTGTGAGGTTAGCCAGGTCCCCCCCGGGGGGCTTGTGCTCCTCTCAGTTTGTCTGGAGCCACTGTTATTTGTTCATTTGCCTTTTCCAGTTTTTTCAGTGGCTGCGGCTTAGTTTTGTTACACCAGAGAACTGATTTAGGTGGTAGAGGTCGTGTGATCTCAGGTGTTTTTGCAATCAGTAGTGTTGGCATTTTTTAGGGTTTTTTTGGATTGCAGTGAGTATCCTTTCTATCCTTTTCTGTCTAGGCAGATTGGGCCCCAGCGTTTGCTCATACTATTTTCTGTCTGTGTCTGTATTTCCTCTTGTCTAACCGCCATTACATGTTTGGGGGCTTCCTATGTTCTTTGGGGATCTGCTCCGGGGCAGATAGATTTCCTCTTTCTATCTTTAGATGTAGTTAATCTCTCAGGCTGTGAAGAGGCGTCTAGGACCAACGTAGGAATGCTCCACGGCTGCCTTTAGTTGTGGTGGTTAGTCAGGGTACTGCAATCCAATAGATTCCAACCTCTCTGGTGTATTGCCGTTTTTGCCTGCTCTCCTCAGCTACCAAAACATAACAGGGATGCTCATGCTTATGATGGCGTCATCTGCGCTTACCAGCCGTGTGCATTCCTTAAAACACTGAAGGACTTTACAGAGGTCTATCAGCTTTGACCACTGCACACCCGACAACTACATGTCTGCCCTCAAACTGCCTGCCCAAGTATCCTCCCATAAATGCATTACAGCCTGCCTCTGTTCGCACAGCCTCTCAACCATGTGCATGGTGGAGTTCCACCTTGTTGCAATGTCTATGATTAGGCGGTGCTTGGGGAGGTGGAGCGATCGCTGCAGCTTTTGCATACGACTGGAGTCTACGGGCGAGCGACGGATGTGCGAGCACAGTCTTCGCACTTTATGGAGCAGGGCTGTTAACTCCGGATAATTATTTAAGAAGCACTGCACCACCAGGTTCAAGGTGTGAGCCAGGCAAGGTATGTGTCTGAGTTTTGTCAGGGCTATGGCCGCCACAAATTACTGCCGTTATCACTGACTACCTTGCCTGGCTCAAGATGTATACTGCCCAGCCATAACTCAGTTTCTCGCTGCAAGTAGTCGGCCAGTACCTCCGTGGTGTGTCTGTTGTCGCCCAAAAACATCATTTTTAAAACAGCCTGCTGACGCTTACCACTAGCTGTTCGATAGTGGGGCACCTCGTGTCACTTCTGGAGGAGGAAGAGGAGGGTCGAACGCCTACAGCCAACTGTTGCCTATACCGTGGGCTAGGCAGCACTGTCCCACCACCGCTGTACCCTGTGGACCCTGCATCCACCACATTAACCCAGTGCGCAGTGATGGACACGTAACGGCCCTGGCCATGCCTACTGGCCCATTCATCTGTTGTGAGGTGCACCTTTCCCCTCACTGTTTGAGTGCATGGACAATGCGGTCTTTCACATGCAGGTGGAGTGCAGGGATGGCTTTTCTAGAAAAGAAGTGCTGACTGGGTAGGTCATAGCATGGGACAGCGTTGGCCATGAGGTCTCTGAACGCTGCGCTTTCAGCCAAATGGAGGACATCATCTCTAATGAGATCAGTTTGGCAATGTAGGCGTTCAAAGCCAGTGTACGTAGATCAGAGGATGAGTACTTTCTTGTCCTACTCAGAGTGTCTGGTAGGGTGAGCTGGACTTGAGAGCTGCATATGGGGGAACTAGCGGTGGACATGACGGACTGAGAGGGGGTTGGTGAGGGTGATGGTGGTGGTGATGGCCTAGATGCAGTGCTTCGTTGGAAAAACATTGTGATTCCCTGACTGCTTTGGCCTTGCGACGACATCTCAACATTTCTTGTTAGTGGTGTGCCAACCGGTGGGGAAGTGATGGAGCGTTGCTGGCTAACTTCAGTCGGAGCAGGTGCACATATGCTACCTGAGGTTTTGTAGTCCATCCACGCTTGCAATTGCATGTTCATTAACCCCTCTCTGACATTAGACGTACTATCCCGTCCATAAAACCCGTGCCATTCTGCCCATGGACGGGATAGTATGTCATAGGCGATCAGCTGCGCTCCTGAGGGGAGCGCAGCTAATCGCCGCCGGGTGTCAGCTGATTATCACAGCTGACACCCGTGACTGTGTGTCAGGAGCGGTCACGGACCGCTCCCGGCACATTAACCCCTAGCACACCGCAATCAAACATGATCGCGGTGTACTGGGGGCACAGGGGAGGATCGCGCAGGGTGGGGGCTCCCTGCGCGCCCCCTGAGACCCTCAGACCAGCGCAATGTGATCGCGCTGTTCTGAGGGCTTCCTCACTCCCAGGACCCGGATCCAAGATGGCGCCGGGGTCCTGGAGGGAGGCGGCTTCCTCAGTGCCTGCTGAGAGCAGGCACTGAGAAGCCTGCTGCACTGCCTGAGCGATCGCTGGTGTGACAGTGTGCTGTGCACACTGTCACACCAGCGATTTGATAAAATACAGTGATGTCCCACCCTGGGACAAAGTAAAAAAGTTAAAAAAATAAAAATAAACATGTTATAAAAAAAAAATCCAAAATAAATTAAAAAAAAAAAAAATATTCCCCAATAAATTCATTTCTTCCTGTAAATAAAAAAAACAAAACAATAAAAGTACACATATTTGGTATCGCCGCGTCCGTAACGACCCCCCCTATAAAACTGTCCCACTAGTTAACCCCTTTAGTGAACCCCTTAAAAAAAAAAAAAAAAAAACGAAGCAAAAAATCAATGCTTTATCATCATACCGCCGAACAAAAAGTGGAATAACGCGCGATCAAAAATACGGATATAAATAAACATGGTACCGCTGAAAACGTCATCTTGTCCTGCAAAAAACGAGCTGCCATACAGCATCATCAGCGAAAAAATAAAAAAGTTATAGCTCGCAGAATAAAGCGATGCAAAAATAATTATTTTTTATATAAAATTGTTTCTATTCTATAAAAGCGCCAAAACATAAAAAAAATGATATAAATGAGGTATCGCCATAATCGTACTGACCCGAAGAATAAAACTGCTTTATCAATTTTACCACACGCGGAACAATAAAAACGCCTCCCCCAAAAGAAATTCATGAATTGCTGATTTTTGTTCATTCTAACCTCCCAAAAATCGAAATAAAAAGCGATCAAAAAATGTCACCTGCTCAAAAATGGTACAAATAAAAACGTCAACTCGTACCACAAAAAATAAGACCTCACATGACTCTGTGGGCCAAAATATGCAAAAATTATAGCTCTCAAAATGTGGCGATGCAAAAAACTATTTTTGCAATAAAAAGCGTCTTTTAGCGTGACAGCTGCCAATCATAAAAACCCGCTATAAATAGTAAATCAAACCCCCCTTTATCACCCCCTTAGTTAGGGAAAAATAATAAAATTAAAAAAATTTATTTATTTCCATTTTCCCATTAGGGTTAGGGTTGCGGCTAAAGTTAGGGTTAGGGTTGGCACTAAAGTTAGGATTAGGGTTAGGGTTGGGATTAGGGGTGTGTTAGGGTTAGGTTTGTGGTTAGGGTTGGGACTAGGGTTAGGGGTGTGTTGGGGTTAGGGTTGGAGTTAAAATTGGGGGGTTTCCGCTGTTTAGGCACATCAGGGGCTCTCCAAATGTGACATGGCGTCTGATCTCAATTCCAGCCAATTCTGCGTTGAAAAAGTCAAACGGTGCTCCTTCACTTCTGAGCTCTGCCATGCGTCCAAACAGTAGTTTATCCCCACATATGGGGTATCAGCGTACTCTGGACCCCAAGAGTTATTGTGCAATTTGTCCTATTTCTTCTGTTACCCTTGGGCAAATAAAAAACTGGGGCGAAAATATCATTTTTGTACAAAAAAAAATATTTTTTTGTTTTTACGGCTGTACATTATATACTTCTGTGAAGCACTTGGGGCTTCATAGCGCTCACCCACACCTAGATAAGTTCCTTGTGGGGTCTATTTTCCAAAATGGGGTCACTTGTTGGGGATTTCCACTGTTTAGGCGCATCAGGGGCTCTCCAAATGCGACATGACGCCCCCAGACCATTCCATCAAAGTCTGCAATCCAAAACGTCACTACTTCCCTTCCGAGCCCCAACGTGTACCCATACAGTAGTTTTCTCCCACATATTGGGTATCAGCGTACTCAGGACAAATTGGGCAACAACTTTTGGGGTCCAATTTTTCCTGTTACCCTTGTAAAAATAAAATATTGGGGCGAAAAAATCATTTTTGCAAAAAAAAAAAAAGATTTTTTATTTTTACGGCTGTGCGTTATAAACTTCTGTGAAGCACTTCGGGGTTCAAAGTGCTCACCACACATCTAGATAAGTTCCTTGTGGGGTCTATTTTCCAAAATGGGGTCACTTGTGGGGGGTTTCCACTGTTTAGGCGCATCAGGGGCTCTCCAAATGCGACATGACGCACCCAGACCATTCCATCAAAGTCTGCAATCCAAAACGTCACTACTTCCCTTCCGAGCCCTGACGTGCGCCCATACAGTAGTTTTCTCCCACATATTGGGTATCAGCGTACTCAGGACAAATTGGACAACAACTTTTGGGTTCCAATTTCTCCTGTTACCCTTGTGAAAATAAAATATTGGGGGCGAAAAAATCATTTTTGTAAAAAAAAAAAGGATTTTTTATTTTTACGGCTGTGCGTTATAAACTTCTGTGAAGCACTTCGGGGTTCAAAGTGCTCACCACACATCTAGATAAGTTCCTTGTGGGGTCTATTTGCCAAAATGGGGTCACTTGTGGGGGTTTCCACTGTTTAGGTGCATCAGGGGCTCTCCAAATGTGACATGACGCCCCCAGACCATTCCATCAAAGTCTGCAATCCAAAACGTCACTACTTCCCTTCCGAGCCCCGACGTGTGCCCATACAGTAGTTTTCGCCCACATATTGGGTATCAGTGTACTCAGGACAAATTGGACAACAACTTTTGGGTTCCAATTTCTTCTGTTACCCTTGTGAAAATAAAATATTGGGGCGAAAAAATCATTTTTGTAAAAAAAAAAAAGATTTTTTATTTTACGGCTGTACGTTATAAACTTTAGTGAAACACCTGGGGGTTCAAAGTTCTCACCACACATCTAGATAAGTTCCTTGAGGGTCTAGTTTCCAAAATGGTGTCATTTATGGGGGTTTCTACTGTTTAGGCAGATCAGGAGCTCTCCAAACACGACATGGCGTCCAGCCAATTCTGCGTTGAAAAAGTCAGACGGCGCTCCTTCCCTTCCAAACTCTGCCATGCACCCAAACAGTGGTTTACCCCCACATATGGGGTATCAGCACACTCAGGACAAATTGCACAATAACTTTTGGAGTCTTGTTACCCTTGGAAAAATAAAAATTGGGGTGAAAAGATCATTTTTGTGGAAAAAATATGATTTTTAAATTTTACGGCTCTACGTTATAAACTTGTGTGAAGCACTTGGGGGTTCAAATTGCTCATCAAAAATCTAGATAAGTTCCTTAGGGGGTCTAGTTTCCCAAATGGGGTCATTTGTGGGGGGTTTCCACTGTTTAGGCACATCAGGGGCTCTCCAAATGCAACATGGCATCCAAACTCAATTCCAGCCAATTTTGGTTGGAAAAAGTCAAATGGTGCTCCTTCCATTCCGAGCTCTGCCGTGCGCCCAAACAGTGGTTCCCCCCCACATATGGGGTATCAGCGTACTCAGGACAAATTGTACAACAACTTATGTGGTCCAATTTCTCCTGTTACCCTTGGGAAAATAAAAAATTAGTGACTAAAAGATAATTTTTGTGGGAAAAAAATAGGATTTTTTATTTTCATGCCCGGGCATTATAAACTTGTGTGAAGCACTTGGGGGTTCAAAGTGCTCGCCAAAGATCTAGATAAGTTCCTTAGGGGGTATAGTTTCCAAAATGGGGTCACTTGTAGGGGGTTTCCACTGTTTAGGCTCATCTGGGGCACTGCAAACGGAACATGACCCCCATTAACGTCTGCATTCCAAAACTTTACTACTTCCTTTCCAAGCCCTGCCGTGCGCCCAAACAGTTTCCCCCCCCCACATATGGGGTATCAGCGTACTCAGAACAAATTGGACAACAACTTTTGGGGTCCAATTTCCTTGGGAAAAATCAAAAATTTGGGACTAAAAAATCATTTTTGTGGAAAATTGATTTTTTTTTTTTCACACCCAGGCTTTATAAACTTTTGTGAAACACTTGAGGGTTCAAAGTGCTCACAACAGATCTAGATAAGTACCTTAGGGGGTCTAGTTTCCAAAATGGTGTCACTTGTGGGGGGTTTCCACTGTTTAGGCGCATCAGGGGCTCTCCAAACGCGACATGGCATCCAATCTAAATTCCAGCCAATTTTAGTTTGAAAAAGTCAAGCGTCGCTCCTTCCCTTACGAGCTCTGCCGTGTGCCCAAACAGTGGTTTTCCCCCACATATGGGGTATTGGCATACTCAGGAGAAATTGCATAACAACCTTATCTGTCCATTTTCTCCTTTTACCCTTGTGAAAAAAAAAAAAAGTTTGTAAAAGATAATTTTTGTGGCTAAAAAGTAAAATATTCATTTTTTCCTTCCACGTTGCTTTAGTTACTGTGAAGCACCTGAAGGGTTAATAAACTTCTTGAATGTGGTTTTGAGTACCTTGAGGGGTGCAGTTTTTAGAATGGTGTCAATTTTTGGTATTTTCTGCCATATAGACCCCTCAAAGTGACTTCAAATGTGAGGTGGTCCCTAAAAAAAATGGCTTTGTAAATTTTGCTGTAAAAATGAGAAATCGCTGGTCAACTTTTAACCCTTATAACTTCCTAACAAAAAAAAATTTTGTTCCAAAATTGTGCTGATGTAAAGTAGACATGTGGGAAATGTTATTTCTTAACTATTTTGTGTGATATATTTCTCTGTTTTAAGGGAATAAAAATTCAAAGTTTGAAAATTGCAAAATTTTAAAAATTTTCGCCATATTTGCGTTTTTTCAAAAATAAACGCAAGTTATATCGAAGAAATTTTACCACTAACATGAAGTACAATATGTCATGAGAAAACAATCTCAGAATCGCGAAGATCCGTTGAAGCGTTCCAGAGTTATAACCTCATAAAGAGACAGTGGTCAGAATTGTAAAAATTGGCCCGGTCATTAACGTGCAAACCACCCTTGGGGTGAAGGGGTTAAATGTCTAAGCATGCAACTGATATTCAAATTTGTGAGATTTTTCCCTCGACTAAAGGTCCTTCCGTACTTCTTACAGATAACCTTTGCCTCATCAATAGGATTTTGGTCAAAAAAGTGCCACACTGGACTCTTCCTACTATGGTATAAATTTTCAGGGCTTGCACCCTGTGCTAATTTGACCATCTGGCCAAGCTGTCCTGCAACTCTTTTTGTTTTTTTAACACCTTTTTGGACTGCTACACGCATGCCAGATAACCCCAGCTGCGATGTCGATACCTGCTGCGGATCCTCTTCTGAGCTATTGCCAGCGGCACCCTCTTCCCCCACTGGATGCCAATCCGGGTCAACAACTGGGTCATCCATCACCTCCTATTTACTTTCATCTGTACCTTCCTCTGTGTCACCGTGTAAGGTGGTATAGTATGCAGGAAGGGGCACCTGGGTTTCATCAGGGTCACATTCTGGCTCAGTAGACTGCGAGGGCAATGTAGTGCTCTGGTTGAATGTACCAGCAGAATCATATAGCAGTGGCTGTGCAACAGTGCACTCCATGTCAGATTCATGTTGGACTGGGGAATTCAGGATTTGACTTGATAACCCAGGCATGGTATGTGAAAAGAGCTCCATGGAGTAATCTGAAGTGTGGCCTGCCGCATTCTTCACTTTTGGTGGGGGTGAAGGACACAAGGAAAGGTTTTGTTCCTGACCAGGAGCCTGCACTGACGACTCAGTGCTTGCATTTTTTGAAACTTCAGAAGAGGTGGCGATAGAGCTGGAGGCTGTTTTGGCAATGTAAGCCAAAACCTGTTCCTGATGCTCCGGCTTTAAAAGCGGTTTATGTAGTCCCAGAAAAGGGAGCCTTCCAGGCGTTCTGGAGCCAGACGATGACGCAGGCTCAACACCTCCTGCCTTAGGTGCTATTGTGCTTTTGGCACTACCAGCAGATGTACCACCACCACCACCATCAGTACCAGGTGGCCCCCCACACCTACGTCCGCGGCCTCTTCCACCACACTTCCTCATGTTTCTGAAAATGTACCCAAAATACCAGCAGATATATGGTACTGTATCAGAAGCGTACAGCTGTACACGGTGAAGATGAAAAATTTTAATCTCCATATATATTTGCGGAGTAACAGACACAGACTCTCACAGGCTCAGTATGGATTACACCAGAATATAAAAAGCTAAAAAGTGTACTGTATCAGAAGCGTACAGCCGTATACAGTGCTGGGGTAATTTTAAATCTCTGTATATATTTCAGGAGTAACACACACGCTTACAGGCTCAGTATGGATTACACCACAATATGAAAAGCAGAAAAAGTGTACTGTATCAGTAGCGTACAGCTGTATACCGTGCAGGGGTAATTTTAAATCTCTGTATATATTTCAGGAGCAACATACATGCTCACAGGCTCAGTATGGATTACACCACAATATGAAAAGCATAAAAAGTGTACTGTATCAGTAGCATACAGTTGAAAACAGTGTTGGGGTAATTTTAAATCTCAGTATATATTTGAGGAGTAACACACAGACTCTCTCTCAGTATGGATTTGACCGTAATACACAAGGCAGAAAATCGGTACTGTATCAGAAAATGCCAGCTGTATACTGTTTTGGGGAAAATTGAAATCTCCGTATATATTTCCGGAGTTACACACAGATAGTCAGCATGTATTTGTCCATGATACCAGCCGGTACACGGTAGTGTGAGGAGCGTACAGCTCTATACACTGTGGGAAAAAATGAACGCCCGGTAACTGTGCAGAAAAAAATAAAAGTATTAGTACTATGTAGGTGCTGTGTTAAAAAGCACTCTGCACAGCAGTGTACACACAGCAATACAGCTAGCAGGCAGCCTAATAATCAGCTCTGCTGCTGCACACAAGAAATTCCTCCCCTGTCACTGTCAGGCAGCCTAATAATCAGCTCTGCTGCTGCACACAATAAATTCCTTCCCTCTCAATGGCAAACAGCAGCCTAATAATCAGCTCTGCTGCTCCACTCAAGCAATTCCTCCCCTGTCACAGGCAGGCAGCCTAAGGACCAGCGCTGCGGCACACAACAAAATCCTCCCCTGTCACTGCACACTAACTGTACAGTTAATCTCTATCAGCACAAGCACAAAATTATTGTTTTTTTTACTGCCTAACGCTCTCCCTACTGAGAACCAGCGCCAGCAACCTCTCCTTACGCTAAGATCGGCAGAAGTAAAACGGTGGTCGGCGGTGAGGGCTTTTATAGGCACTGTGATGCCACAAAAAGCAAGCCAATCACTGCAATGTCCTTCTCTAAGATGGTGCTGGCCGCTGCCCATGTCATCGTGTTGCCCACAGTGTGTGTCCTTGCTCATTGGCTGAGAAAAGGCCCTTCAAGCATTATGGGAAAACCGACTTTGACGCTCGGGTCGCCGAATGCATGGCCGACCTCACGCTTTGGCGAAAGTCGGTCTTTTTTTAATCTGACCGACCTGTTTTGCTCAACTCTAGTTGAGAATAAACTACAACTGATTCTTTTACATCTGTATTCTGAAATTTCTTCACCAGCAGCACACTCTCATCCCTTTGAATATAATTTTCTTTATCACCAGTTATCAGTTTCTTTAAAAACCCTCACTGTAGCATAGATCCACTCCAGCCTGGACTACTGCAACACTCTATTACTTGGCCTCCCCATTACTCGACTATCCCCTCTCCAGTCCATCCTTAATATAGCAGCAAACGACTTTTGACTAACCTCTGCACTAATCCGTACCTCCCACTCCCGACTCCAAGACTTCTCCCGCGCTGCGCCAATCCTCTGGAATGCTCTACCCCAAGAAATTAGGACTATCCAAAATTTGCATGGTTTCAGGCACTCACTCAAAACACATTTGTTCAGAGCGGCCTATCACATTCACTAATCAAAGTCATTCTATGAGTAAGTGTGTGTGTGTAGCCCATTCACTATCTCCATCCATCCCTCACTCCCTCAAGATGGCTGGACCATCATTGTAAATGCACCATTGTATATACACACCTGTACTTTGTATCTCCCCCACCTCATTGTAGATTGTACAGTCATGGCCAAAAGTTTTGAGAATGACACAAATATTATATTTTCACATGATCTGCTGCTGCCCTCTGGTTTTTATGTGTGTTTGACAGATGTTTTTATCACAGACAGAAATATAATTGAAAACATATGAGTAACAAAAGCTTATATTGACAGTTAGAATGAGTTAATGCAGCAAGTCAATATTTGCAGTGTTGACCCTTCTTCTTCAGGACCTCTGCAATTCTCCCTGGCATGCTCTCAATCAACTTCTGGACCAAATCCTGACTGATAGCAGTCCATTCTTGCACAATCAATGCTTTCATTTTGTCAGAATTTTTAGGTTTTTGTTTGTCCACCTCGTCTCTTGATGATTGACCACAAGTTCTCAATGGGATTAAGATCTGGGGAGTTTCCAGGCCATGGACCCAAAATCTCTATGTTTTGTTCCCTGAGCCATTTAGTTATCACCTTTGCTTTATGGCAAGGTGCTCCATCATGCTGGAAAAGGCATTGTTGATCGCCAAACTGCTCTTGGAGGGTTGGGAGAAGTTGCTCTTGGAGGACATTCTGGTACCATTCTTTATTCATGGCTGTGTTTTAAGGCAAGACTGTGAGAGAGCCGATTCCCTTGGCTGAGAAGCAACCCCACACATGAATGGTTTCAGGATGCTTAACAGTTGGCATGAGACAAGACTGGTGGTAGCGCTCACCTTGTCTTCTCCGAATGAGGCGTTTTCCTGATGTCCCAAACAATCGAAAAGGGGATTCATCAGAGAAAATAACTTTACCCCAGTCCTCAGCAGTCCACTGCCTGTACCTTTTGCAGAATATCAGTCTGTCCATGATGTTTTTTCTGGAGAGAAGTGGCTTCTTTGCTGCCCTCCTTGAGACCAGGCCTTGCTACAAGAGTCTCCGCCTCACAGTGCGTGCAGATGCACGCACACCTGCCTGCTGCCATTCCTGAGCAAGCTCTGCACTGCTGGTAGCCTGATCCCGCAGCTGAAACACTTTTAAGAGACGGTCCTAGCGCATGCTGGTCTTTCTTGGGCGCCCTAGAGCCTTTTTGGCAACAATGGAACCTCTTTCCTTGAAGTTCTTGATGATGCGATAGATTGTTGACTGAGGTGCAATCTTTCTAGCTGCGATACTCTTCCCTGTTAGGCCATTTTTGTGCATTGCAATGATGACTGCATGTGTTTCTTTAGAGATAACCATTGTTAACAGAAGAGAAACAATGATGCCAAGCACCAGCCTCCTTTTAAAGTGTCCAGTGGTGTCATTCTTACTTAATCATGACAGATTGATTTCCAGCCATGTCCTCATCAACACCCACACCTGTGTTAATGGAGCAATCACTGAAAAGAGGTTAGCTGGTCCTTTTAAGGCAGGGCTGCAATGATGTTGAAATGTGTTTTGGGGGATAAAGTTCATTTTCTAGCCAAATATTGACTTTACAAGTAATTGCTGTTAAGTTGATCACTCTTTATAACATTCTGGAGTATATGCAAATTGCCATTAGAAAAAGTGAAGCAGTAGACTTTGTAAAAATTAATATTTGTGTCATTCTCAAAACTTTTGTCCATGACTGTAAGCTCTCACGAGAAGGGTCGTCTTATTTTGCTTTAATTATTGTATTGTTAACGTTGTTACTTATGACTTGTGTTTTGAAACTGTTAAACTGTAAAGTGCTGCGGAATATGTTGGCACTATATAAATAAAGATTATTAATATTATCACCACCACAAAAGTATGTAAAATTAGTAATCATGCCTCTGTTGCAAAAAATTCTATTTTTTGTAACAGTGATTGGTAATTATAAATGTCATACACCATATGTATACAACAAGTCCACTTCAGAAAATTGATTGTTCATGTTGTAAATATTGATGAAAATGTTAGAGTGCTTAGGCTGAAGTAGCATGGACAATTGTTTTATAATTATACAATTGTAATATTTGGGGATGGACATAGTGGTATAATAAGAGGTACCATAGATAGTGATATATATTTTTTTCATTGTGATTTAAGGTCATCTTTTGACATTTGTATCATTATGTTACATGCCACTGTGATAAACTACTATCTACTGTAGTGTATTTAGCAAAAAATATATTATAATAACCTGTCACAGAATAACCTGTCACAAAAAATATATTATAATAACCTGTCACAGAATAACCTGTCACAGAAGTATGTATGTATACACTACACAGTAGTATGAGCAGTTGAATTACATTATGTAATTACTACATGCCGAAGTTCTACTAGACTATGGGACTGATTTATTAAGACTTGCGTTGAGCATGCCTGTCTTAATGAACTCAGCTCACTGGACTATAATGTTATTATTATTAATGTATTTTTGGAGCACCATTGATTCCATGCTTCTGTACATGAGAAGGGGTTACATACAAAATACAAATATAAATTACAGTGAACAAACTAATAATGACAGACTGGTACAGTGGGGGGAGGGACCTACCCTTGCTGGCTTACATTCTATAGGATAATGGGGAAAGAGACAATAGGCTGGGGGTGTTGCGGCGACTCAGGTGGTGCTGAGGTGTCAGCAAGGTCAGTGCAGGCTGTAAATTTGCTTAAAGAGATGCGTTTTCAAGTTCCGTCTGAAAGTTTCAAAACTGGTGGATAATAGAATATGTTGGGACACAGAATTACAGAGTATGGGGGAAGCTCAGGAGAAATCTTAGAGGTGATTGGGTGAGGAGAAAAGAAAGTCTTGAGATGACTGGAGCTTATGTTTTGGAAGATAACGGAAGACTAGTTTGGAGATAGATGGAGGGGACAGATTATGAACAGCTTTGCAGGTCAATGTTAATAATTTGAACTGGATAGGTTGGGCAATTGGTAGCCATTGAAAGGACTTGCAGAGGGGAGATGCAGTGGAATGGCAAGGCGAGAGATGGATTAGTCATTAGAGTTAAGGACAGACTGGAAAGGTGCGAAAGTGTTAGCAGGGAGGCCACAAAAGAGAATGTTGCAGTAGTCGAAGTGGGATATGATGAGGGCATGCACTAACATTTTAGTAGATTCAGGGTTGTTGAAAGGACGGATTCTGGAAATGTTTTTGAGTTGGAGGGGGAAGGAAGTGGCAAGAGCTTGGATATGCGGTTTGAAGGACAGGAGAGAGTTGACAGCTATTCAGAGGTAGCGGTGTGAAAGCTGTAGTTTTAAATGCGGTGAAGTCTTCTTGAGAGTGTTTTTTTCCAACGCCACAGCACAACCCAGGACACTTGCTGAAACTTTTTTGTTAGTTTGTTGTGCCAGGGTGGTCTAGAGATTCATCACACTCTGCTATGCACGAGAGGGGTGACTGAGTCAATAGCTGATGCCAGTGTGGTGTTGTAGAAAACTGTGGCACTGTGTCGTGGAAGGAAGATATGGAGGACAGTAGTAGAATAGAGTTGGAGACCATGTGAATGTCTAGGTTTGTGAGGTTTCTGCAGGGGTGTGCTAGTTTCTGAATATGAGGCAGTTAAGGAGGACAGGGATGAGAAAGTGAGTAGATGGTGGTCAGGTAGGGGGAGAGGTGAGGTTGTGAGATTATATAGGGAGCAGAGGTGAGTGAAGATAATCTAATGTACAGTACAGACCAAAAGTTTGGATACATCTTCTCATTTAAAGATGTTTCTGTATTTTCATGACTATGAAAATTGTACATTCACACTGCAGGCATCAAAACTATGAATTAACACATGTGGAACTACTGTATATACTTAGCAACAAAATGGGAAACAACTGAAAATATGTCTTTTATTCTAGGTTCTTCAAAGTAGCCACCTTTTGCTTTGATGACTACTTTGCACACTCTTGGCATTCTCTTGATGAGCTTCAAGAGGTAGTCACCAGAAATGGTTTTCACTTCCGGTGACTACCTCTTGAAGTTCATCAAGAGAATGCCAAGAGTGTGCAAAGCAGTCATCAAAGCAAAAGGTGGCTACTTTGAAGAACCTAGAATATAAGACATATTTTCAGTTGTTTCACACTTTTTTGTTAAGTATATAATTCCACCTGTGTTAATTCATAGTTTTGATGCCTTCAGTGTGAATTTACAATTTTCATACTCATGAAAATACAGAAACATCTTTAAATGAGAAGGTGTATCCAAACTTTTGGTCTGTACTGTATGTCTGTCTGTGTGGGTGGCTGTGGAGGACCACTGAGTAAGACAAAAAGATGAAGCTGCAGACTGGTGGATGTCAGGAATGTGTTTGATGTTGTAGAGATTTTGGTTGTTTTAGTAGGTGGAGAGTGATATGAGGGAGAATTAATGAGGGGTATCAGCTGTGGAGGTCCAGGATTGGGGGATATACCACCATCAGTGAGGAGAAGTAGAGAATAGGAGATGAGGTGAGAAAACGAGAGCATCCAGTTTGTTTTTAGTTTTAGTAGAAGCAATCTGAGGTTATGGAGCAGGTCTGCAGATGAGTTTAGGTGAGGAGGTAAAAGGCAAGGTGAGATAAAAAGAGAAAGAATGCTGCGGTTTGGGGCTAGCGAAGTAGAGTAAGGATTATAGGAGCAAAAACTGGAAGAGTATATGTAATCATGGTGAAAAGTAAGTGTGGGAGATAAAGAGGAAAGCGCAGTTCATACACAGTTGTAGCTCTTACTTTCTGGTCACTTCTGGGACATTTCTGGTATATTTCTGATGTGTACTTAACCCCTTAACGACCGCCGATACGCCTTTTAACGGCGGTCATTAAGGGTACTTAAGAAACTTGTAGGGACTTGTGGAAAAAGTGAATAGCGCCCCCCAGAGGCGCATTTTCTCCGGGGTCTCGGCTACCGGGGGTAGCCGAGACCCCAGAGAACATGAATCGGGTCGGTTTTTACCGACACCGATGTTGCGATCGCCGTTATTAACCCTATAACGGCGACCGCAACAACAAAAAAAAAAAGTTGTGCCATTTAATTTCTCTGTCCTCTGATGTCATCGGACATCAGAGGACAGAGAAAAAGGGTCCCGGGACCCCATGTGGCCCCCGATGTCCTGTATGTGGCCCCAGGGCCCTCCGGTGTCCCCGGGGCCGGCGCAATGAAGAAAATGGCGGGCGCATGCTCAGTGCGCCCGCCGCTATGTGCCGCTGTGTCCTGGGGGGGATGGGAAAATATTCTCTGGGGTCTCGGCTACCGGGGGTAGCCGAGACCCCAGAGAACATGATCCGGGTCGGTATTCACCGATCCCGGTGTTGCGATCACATCTATGCAAGCATAGATGCGATCGCAAAAAAAAAAAAAAAAAAAAAGATTTCTCTCCCCTCTGATGTGATCGCACATCAGAGGGGAGAAAATGAGGGTCCCCTGGTCCCCCGATCGCCCCCCGTATACTTACCGGTGTCCTCCGTCCTCCCGCAGGCCCCAGGATCCCGGCGTCTTCTTCCAGCAAAATAAAAATGGCGGGCGCATGCGCAGTGCGCCCGCCGATCTGCTTGGCCGCAGATTCAAAAATGATTTCATTCATTCTCCATAAAGTGCATTTTGATCACTGTGATAAACTATCACAGTGATCAAAATAAAAAAAAACAGTACATAACCCCCCATTTATCACCCCCTTAGTTAGGGACATATAATAAAAAATAGAAATTATATTTATTTTCATTTTTCTGTTAGGGTTAGGGTTATAATTAGGGTTAGGGTTATAATTAGGGTTAGGGTTAGCATTAGGGTTAGGGTTAGCATTAGGGTTAGGGTTATAATTAGCGTAAGGGTTAAGCTGGGTTCATACTGCGTTATGGCAGTCCGTTAGACGGACTGCGTTACACCGCGGTATAACGCGGTGTAACGCAGTCCGTTAACGCTGCCATTCACCCCCATTTGAGGGCGCATCGCGACGCATGCCGTAAAGCGGGATGCGTTTGCGACGTGCCATCATTCAGTGACGGAGCCTCGGACGCGGGCTGCAGCGTCTGGGCTCCGTCACCGCTAGCGCAGATGAATCATCTGCTGATTCCTCTGCGCTAGCGGGTATAGCATAACGCGATCGTGTTATGCTATACCGTTACCAGCCCGTCAACGCTATGTGTTGAACGGGCTGGTTAAAACGCAAAATGAACCTAGCCTTAGGGTTAGGGTTATAATTAGGGTTATAATTAGGGTTAAGGTTACAATTAGGGTTAGGGTTACAATTAGAGTTAGGGTTATAATTAGGGTTAGGGTTAAAATTAGGGTTAGGGTTACAATTAGAGTTAGGGTTACAATTAAGGTTAGGGTTACAATTAGGGTTGGGATTTAGGTTAGGTTTAGGGTTGGGATTAGGGTTAGGGGTATGTTTGGGTTAGGGTTGGAGCTAGAATTGAGGGATTTCCACTATTTAGGCACATCAGGGGGTCTCCAAACACGACGTGGCGTTCAAAAAGTCAAATGGTGCTCCCTCCCTTCCGAGCCCTGCCGTGCGCCCAAACAGTGGTTTACCCCAACATATGGGGTATCAGCGTACTCAGGACAAATTGCACACCAATTTTGGGGTTCTAATTTCTCCTGTTACCCTTGGGAAAATAAAAAATAGCTGGCTAAAAAAATCATTTTTGAGAAAAAAAATGATTTTTTATTTTCACAGCTCTGCGTTTATAAATTTCTGTGAAACACTTGGGGGTTCAAAGTGCTCACCACACATCTAGATAAGTTCCTTAAGGGGTCTAGTTTCCAAAATGGGGTCACTTGTGGGGGGTTTCCACTGTTTAGACACATCAGGGGGTCTCCAAACACGACGTGGCTTTCAAAAAGTCAAATGTCGCTCCCTCCCTTCCGAGCCCTGCCGTGCGCCCAAACAGTGGTTTACCCCAACATATGCGGTATCAGCGTACTCAGGACAAATTGCACACCAATTTTGGGGTTCTAATTTCTCCTGTTACCCTTGGGAAAATAAAAAATAGCTGGCTAAAAAAACATTTTTGAGAAAAAAAAATGATTTTTCATTTTCACGGCTCTGTGTTTATAAATTTCTGTGAAACACTTGGGGGTTCAAAGTGCTCACCACACATCTAGATAAGTTCCTTAAGGGGTCTAGTTTCCAAAATGGGGTCACTTGTGGGGGGTTTCCACTGTTTAGACACATCAGGGGGTCTCCAAACACGACGTGGCTTTCAAAAAGTCAAATGTCGCTCCCTCCCTTCCGAGCCCTGCCGTGCGCCCAAACAGTGGTTTACCCCAACATATGGGGTATCAGCGTACTCAGGACAAATTGCACACCAATTTTGGGATACTAATTTCTCCTGTTACCCTTGGGAAAATAAAAAATAGCTGGCTAAAAAAAACATTTTTGAGAAAAAAAATGATTTTTCATTTTCACGGCTCTGCGTTTATAAATTTCTGTGAAGCACTTGGGGGTTCAAAGTGCTCACCACACATCTAGATAAGCTCCTTGGGGGGTCTAGTTTCCAAAATGGTGTCACTTGCAGGGGGTTTCTACTGTTTAGGTACATCAAGGGCTCTGCAAACACAACATGACACCTGCAGAACATTCCATCAAAGTCTGCATTACAAAATGGCGCTCCTTCCCTTCCAAGCACTCCCATGCGCCCAAACAGTGGTTTCACCCCACATATGGGGTATCAGCGTACTCAGGAAAAATTGCACAACAACTTTTTGGGTCCAATTTCTCCTGTTACCCTTGGGAAAATAAAAAAAATAGCGGGCTAAAGAATCATTTTTGAGGAAAAAAATGATTTTTTATTTTCACGGCTCCACGTTTATTAATTTCTGTGAAGCACTTGGGGGTTCAGAGTGCTCACCACACATCTAGATAAGTTCCTTAAGGGGTCTAGTTTCCAAAATGGTGTGATTTGTGGGGGGTTTCGACTGTTTAGGCGTATCAGGGGCTCTCCAAACGCGACATGGCGTCCAATTTCAATTCCAGCCAATTTTGGTTTGAAACAGTCAAACGGCGCTCCTTCACTTCCAAGCCCTGCCGTGCGCCCAAACAGTGGTTTACCCCCACATATGGGGTATCGGCATGCTCAGGACAAATTGCACAAAAACTTTTGGGGTCTTGTTACCCTTGGGAAAATAAAAATTGGGGTAAACAGATCGTTTTTGTGGAAAAAAATATGATTTTTTATTTTCACGGTTCTATGTTATAAACTTCTGTGAAGCACTTGGAGGTTCAAAGTGCTCACCACACATCTAGATAAGTTCCTTAGGGGGTCTAATTTCCAAAATGGGGTGACTTGTGGGGGGTTTCCACTGTTTAGACACATCAGGACCTCTACAAACACGACATGACGTCCAGACAATTCTGCGCTGAAAAAGTCAAACGGCGCTCCTTCCCTTCCAAGCTCTGCCTTGCACCCAAACAGTGGTTTACCCCACATATGGGGTATCAGCATGCTCAGGACAAATTGCACAAAAACTTTTGGGGTCTTGTTACCCTTGGGAAAATAAAAATTGGGGTGAAAAGATTGTTTTTGTGGAAAAAATATGATTTTTTATTTTCACTGTTCTATGTTATAAACTTCTGTGAAGCACTTGGAGGTTCAAAGTGCTCACCACACATCTAGATAAGTTCCTTAGGGGGTCTAGTTTCCAAAATGGGGTCACTTGTGATGGGTTTCCACTGTTTAGACACATCAGGGCCTCTACAAACGCGACATGGCGTCCAGCCAATTCTGCGTTGAAAAAGTCAAATGTCGCTCCTTCCCTTGCAACCTCTGCCGTGCGCCCAAAAAGTGGTTTACCCCCACATATGGGGTATCGGCTTAATCAGGAGAAATTGCACAACAAATTTTGTGGTTCATTTTTTCTTTTAACAGTTGTGAAATAAAAAAAAATAGGTTCCGAAGTAAAGTTTTTGCAAAAAAAGTTAAATGTTAATTTTTTCCTTCCACATTGCTTCAGTTCCTGTGAAGCACGTAAAGGGTTAATAAACTTCTTGAATGTGGTTTTGAGCACCTTGAGGGGTGCAGTTTTTAGAATGGTGTCACTTTTGGCTATTTTCTATCATATAGACTTCTCAAAGTGACTTCAAATGTGAGGTGGTCCCTAAAATAAAAATGGTGTTGTAAAAATGAGAAATCGCTGGTCAACTTTTAACCCTTATAACTTCGTAAAAAAAAAGAATTTTGGTCCTAAAATTGTGCTGATGTAAAGTAGACATGTGGGAAATGTTATTTATTAAGAAATTTGTGTGACATATCTCTCTGATTTAAGGGCATAAAAATTTAAAGTTTGAAAATTGTTAAATTTTCAAAATTTTCGCCATATTTCCGTTTTTTTCATAAATAAACACAAGTCATATCAAAGAAATTTTACCACTAACGTGAAGTACAATATGTCATGAAAAAACAATCTCAGAATCAGCTGGATTCGTTAAAGCATTCCAGAGTTATAACCTCATAAAGTGACAGTGGTCAGAATTGTAAAAATTGGCCCGGTCATTAAGCTGCAAAATGGCTCTGTCACTAAGGGGTTAAAAGCTATATTTCACAATTCAGAGAGATCGAGGTCAGAGACATCTTGTTCAAAATGTATACACTGTTGATTGCACATGAAAGATACCACGTGAGACCAGAAGGGAGGAATCACAGGACATGTAGTAAAATTAGAGAGAGATGATAAATTGACAGGAGTGAATGCAAAACTTTGATAATTACACAGAAGGGAAGCAGCAGACATACCAAAGAAAGCATGTCTATGTGTGAATAGTGATCAATAGATGTTCTTAATTCAATGAGAGGTGCACGCTAATCTCAGGTTTATCTGCAGAAATGTTCTTTAGTCAAGGACCATTACTGCCATGCTATTGTCCTTTTGAAGTAGTTGTTCAGCACTGGTGTGTAAATGCCAGTCGCAATATTTTTGCCAAACCTCCAGGTTCGGCAAAAATATTGAAACTTATTAAGGTATTTTACATTAGAATTCTAGTGTACACACCTTAAATTGGTATTCTTATGTTATTAAATTGCTTTAGTTTGTTAGATAGCATGAAAATAAGTAAATTGGCAACTGACTTGCTTTTTCTATCTGTTTTCATTCTTCTGCTGTGAGAAGTTATACCCTACCAAGTGAACAGCTGGTTTTTCATTGAGTGTTACCAACAAAGCCTAGCTGAGTGTATGCAACAGTTACATTCCTGTAAAGGAGTTAACTCTTAACATCATAGTCAGCTTTCTTATGCTCATTGATTTCTATGCACCAGTTAGTTGCTCAACGCCCCCCCCTCAATTTCAGCTCCTAAGAGGGCTCTTGTCAGTCCTGCTTAATCACAACCTTAATCACAACCTTAATCTTTCCATATGTCAATTTCCAGAGCAGTTCTCCTAATCACGGCTTTCATTTTCAAGATCCTTGTACGTGTACAAATGCCCTGCTATCTCTATATGTAACAGTGATAACAGTGTAGACTCAGAGGAAAATGATGACAGACTATTAATATGTAGTAACAGGACAAAGCTCTTGTATCAAAACTGTCATTCAAAGAGGAGAACCCACCTCCCAAACAACCAGGAAATACAGAGACTGCATAGCTCTGAGCTGCTTAAGTGATAACTTCAGTATACCCCTTTAATGAATCTAGGACTATATTTTTCCCTGGTTATGTGGCACTGCCAACATTGCTTTATACGCACTATTGTGAGAACGGTGTAATTGCTAGCACTATTTTGTAGTGAATGTGAATGTTATGGGAGCACTAGCACACTGGTTAGTACTTCTCTTGAAAAGACATTATGGGTCTCATAGCTATTTTACCCATGCAGATCCGTTGATGAAACGACTTTCAATCACAATTTGCAGGTCAATGAACATGGTACGTGTACAGAACGATTGTTAATGCGATCAATCATTGGGATAGAATTCATGTTATTGGCAGCACAAGACCGGTCATGCGCTGCTATAACTGGCAGCCATGGACTGACTGCAGAGGGCTCAAATAGACAGGAACCCCACAAATGGCTCCTGCAGAAAAGCAATCAAGGTTAACCCCTAAACTGCCTCCTTAATGCCGCACTGCCTAGTAAACTTGGTCGGCATAGCTGGAGCATGTTCACACATGGATGTTACATAATGTTTTTTTTTGTTTGTCAGGTGATGACCTGTTGGGTATAAATGTTCCTGCAAAAGGTTGTTTTCTGATGTTTGGCTCATCTAAATGGCCCATTAAAAGATGCGTATTACCTTCTGTTCTCTTATATTATTAGCAAGCTAAGGTTAGAGAATGCTAGAGTATAATCCCATGTAAAAGTTTTCAGGATTGTATTGCTTCTGTTTTGCCTAAAGAAGTGATTCTGTTGATGAAGGTAGATTAGAACCTTTTTTTATTATGCTCTGCTTATATAGCACCATAATATTCCACAGCGCTTTACATACATTGTTATCACTGTCCTCATTGTGGCTCACAATCTTAATTCCCTATCAGTATTTCTTTGTAGTGTGGGAGGATACTGGAGTACCTGAAAGAAACCCACGCAAACACGGGGAGAACATACAAACTCCTTAGATATGTTGTCCTTAGTGTGATTTGAACGCAGAACCCCAGCGCTGCGATGCGTCAGTGCTAACCACTAAGCCACTGTGTTGCCACCTTTGTGTAAAATGTAATTCTGTAAAATTTTAGTTTGTGAATAACCAAACCAGAAGTTCACTCACTGACCGGATACAAGCCAACTATAATGCATTTTTTTTTAGAACTTGTAATATAAGAAGAAATAAAACCAAGATCAATGAAATAACTGGATGTTATGATGATATTACTACAGTTAAGAATTATCACCCTCACAATTCTTTTGAAGAAATGGACATCGATGGCTCAGTTAGAAGGTATGGCAACCAAGATGATTTTAGAAGCAGATGTGATGTAAGCTGTGTGGCATAAGATCAAATGCCGATTGATTGTGAATGGACTGATTCAGGTCATCGGAAGAGTACATTTACTAGCCTTGTAGTAATGTTTTTTGTTTATTAAGACCATGTGAGCTCGAATGGAAACAATATTCTGTAATTTGTGTAATGCTCTTGTTATTGATAAGTCTGCAAAAAAGGAGGTTCGACATTTTATAATTTAAAACATAAAATCAGTGAATTTCCTTTAGTACAAAGTGACTTTAGTTGTCTTAAATTTAGAAATTCCTGTATTTGTAGACTAAGGGTATTGTAACCACCACAAGGGTCGGTCCAGCGGACGCCACCACGAACATCAGCAACGGGATGGGAAAAGGGGGAGAAAGGCCCTAATAGTAAGGAGCGAGGGATGGGGCAACTACTAACTCAGCGTATGCCTATCCCTAAGCTCCCCTAATGCCCTAAGGGGGTCCTTCCCCCCGCTGCCGCCACAACCTGGTCCCTAGCTGTCACCTCACTTAACCCTGG
>JARQOD010000004.1:326294173-326332679 GCA_033576555.1 Oophaga sylvatica
AATCCCCCTTTGCAAACAGACCCCCAAGGAACTTTCTTGGGGCAGCACTTTGACCCCCAAGGGCTTCACAGAAGTTTATAATGTAGAGCCGTGAAAATAAAAAAAATCATTTTTTTTCCACAAAAATTACCTTTTTCCCCCAAATTTTATTTTTCTAAGGGTAACGGGAGAAATAGGACCCCAAAAGCTATTGTGCATTTTGTCCTGATCGCTGAACCCTTATGTGGGGGGGAAACCACTGTGATCGCCTTACTGCGATCTTGGGAGGCACAATGAACAAATCCACAAAAGGTGAAGAATTGGTTTTCTTTTTTACGCCGTTCCTCGTGCGGTATTAGTGATTAGGCGACTTTATTCCTCGGATCGGTGCGATTACAGCGATACCAGATTTACACCCTTTTTTCATGTTTAGCTTCTGTCACACACTAAAAGATGCTTTTTCTTGGAATAATTTTTTGTAAGAAATTTTTGCATCGCCGTATTTTGAGAGCTATAATTTTTCCATATTTCGGCCGACAGAGTTATCTGTGGGCTTATTTTTTGCGGGACGAGCTGACGTTTTTATTGGTACCATATTCAGGCACATAACGTTTTTTGATCGTTTCCTATTCCGATTTTTGTGGAATCAGAATGAACAAAAACCAGCAATTCAGGAATTGTTTTTTTTTTTTTTTTTTCCTCCGTTCCGTGTGTGGTAAAATTGATAAAGCAGCTTTATTCTTCGGGTCACTACGGTTATGGCGATTCCTCATTTATATATTTTTTTTTATGTTTTGGCGTTTTTTTACAGAATAAAAAATTTTATAGGAAAAATAATTATTTTTGCATCAGTTTATTCCGCGAGCTATAACTTTTTATTTTTTTCGCTGATGATGCTGTATAGCGCTTGTTTTTTGCGGGACAAGATGACGTTTTCAGCGGTACCATGATTATTTATATCTGACTTTTTGATTGCGTGTTATTGCACTTTTTCCAAGCGGTATAATGATACCGCTTGGAAAAAGTATAATTTACTACTTTTTTGTGTTTTTTTTTACGGCTTTCACTGAAGGGGTTAACTAGGGTTACGCTTTTATAGATGGGATTTTTATGGACGTGGCGATACCTAACATGTGTATGTTTTTTGTTTTTTATTTTTTTTATTACATAAAAATGTGTATTTTTTAGGGGATTTTTTTTAAATTATTTTTTAAATTTTTTTTTACAATTTTTTTTAAAAAATAATTTTTTTAACTTGTCCCTTTATGGGACTTTCACTTTTTTTACTTTTTATTGCAGTTACAATGCATTGCAATGCTCTGGCATTGCAATGCATTGCAACTATAGTGGAAGCTGCTGTGACATGATCACAGCAGCTTCCCGTAGCTAAATGACCCGGAGGTTGTCATGACAACCCCCGGGTCATCAAGGCAGAGATCGGCCCCTGCAAATACATTGCAGGGTGCCGATCTGAGGCAGAGGGAGCTCCCGACCCTCTGCCTCCCCCCCTGAGCTCTGCGATCGCGCTCGATCGCAGCAGTCAGGGGGTTAACAGCCAGGGGCGGTGGGGGCTCCGCTCCTGGCTGTCAGTGCAGGAAGCCTGGCCACTGCAGCGCCGGCTCCTGCACTGATCGCGCTGGAGAAGCTGAAATTTCAGCTTCTCCTGCACGATCGCTGCTGTGTTTGGTCAGTCAGATTGACTGACCAAGCACAGCGCTGTAGGTGCGGGGACCGACGGCAAAGGTCCCCGCACCGCTTGCCATGCCTGTCAGCTGTCTGTGACAGCTGTCGGCACTGATCTACCACTGCGTGTTTACACGCAGTGGTAGATCAAAGCCATGACGTGCAGAGTCCGTCCTGGTGCCGGAACTGACACCTTGCCATGACGGACTCTGCACGTCAGTGGACATTAAGGGGTTAAGGGAATAAAAATTCAAAGTTTGAAAACTGCAAAATTTTCAAAATTTTCGCCATATTTGCATTTTTTTCAAAAATAAACGCAAGTTATATCGAAGAAATGTTACCACTAACGTGAAGTACAATATGTCACGAGAAAACATTCTCAGAATCGCGAAGATCCGTTGAAGCGTTCCAGAGTTATAACCTCATAAAGAGACAGTGGTCAGAATTGTAAAAATTGGCCCGGTCATTAACGTGCAAACCACCCTTGGGGTGAAGGGGTTAATAGTATACATGAAAATTAGAACCTTTGTAATTTATCTTATCAAAACAAATCAGTAGCAAAAAAAACCATTTCTTTTTGGTATTTTGCTACTTATGTCAAATACTGACTAAATTATAGTGCATAAATAAGACTATTGTGCTACATCCAAATTATGTTAAATTGTCATTAATGGAATTTGCGAGAAGTTAAAAATTATGTTTAGATTTGTTTTTAAACTTTTTTGTTTCACAAAGTATTGGAAAATATTGTGCCACATTTTCTGGCTTACATAAAATCATTCCAGGGTGAGACTGAAGTACATTTGAGAAAAAAGTTTCAACTTTTTGAAAAGTTGCAGTAGATGAATCAGTTGAAAACATCTAGATCTGCCTACAATGACAAGCATAAAAATAAACAGGCGAACACATAAAGTAGACATTTTTAAATGGGTGCAAATTAAAAGAATAATACGCAACAAATGAAAAATTGGTGAAAAACACAAAAAACGAAAGAAAATATAAGCACGAATACAATAATGAATTGGGCTCATATTTTCTAAATAAGCATATGCTGCAATTTATTTTTTTGCGTTTCATATACACTGAGCAGTTTTTATTCATATGCATGCATGGCCCTGTGTAAATATGTACCCCCAAGTTTCTTTTATCTAAATCTGTGTGTATGTGCATGTAGTGTAGTTTCTATGTGTTACATACCTTACCATCACCTTCCCCGAGATTCAGAGCTGTTCCGATCCTCTTCTCAGTGACGTCACTGCCCTTCAGATTAGACAGTTCACTCTATGCTTAAGTGTGAGCCAGAAATCTCTTTTACAATTAAAGCCTATGAAGCCTTGTTCTGATGCTCTACAAACATAGACTGTAAAAGTCAATGAGGGGTCAAGGCTAGCATAGCATAGTGTGTCCCAGAAAGTTTGAAGAGCGGTGATGTCACTCAGAAGAGGAGAACAATGCTAGTCCCACAGAAGGCGATAGTAGATGAGTATATTGATACACTCCCACTACATTACATACACAAATACACAGGATTTGTAAGTAAAAGACTATATGAGAGCTTTGCTTTAAATATACAGTAGCCAATTACATTGTATCAGAAAGAACAGTAAAATTTTCTAATAATATTAAACTTTAGAAATCTAATATTTGCACCTGACATGATGAAATGTATCTGTTACTTTGTATTTTATTAGATTACGTTGGACAGTAGCAAGCACACAGAGTTGATAACTGATCTGAAGCCGACAACTGAATATTTATTCACAGTCCTTGCCACATATTCAAACGTCCTTGGGGAGTCAGCAACCGTTATAGGGAAGACAAGTATGTGTCCAGCCTGAGGTTTTGTGTATATATGTGGTGCAAACAGTGTAAGGTTGTGTGCATACGTTCAGCTGCACCAAAAATCTGCCTTTTACAATACCAGCAGAATGAGTGAGAATAGTGAAATCTCATGTATATGCTGCTTATTTTTAACTTGAAGATTTGAAGCAGTTTCAAATCTGCAGCAGGTCAATTCTTTGAGAGTGTTTGCTGTGATTTTCAACTACGGTATCTAAATGCAAATGCAAAACCTTGTAAAAATGCACATGTTTTATGCATATAGGAAAGATGTGTATCTTCGTACCGTGTTAGCCAGTAGATAGAAAAATATTTAGACTTGAGAGTCCTCAGTGGTTTCAGTTAGCCATTAAAAGGTATCAACCACTGAGGACTCTCAAGTCTAAATATTTTTCATGTTTTATGCAGCATTTTTCCTGCCAACTGTTGCATTTTTGGCGTAGAATTTCTGCTGCAAATACATGATGTGTGCATTTAACCTACAAGGTATTAAGCCTTAAAGAGAATCTGTCATTTTCAAAACAAAGTGTAACTACTTATACGGCCTACAGGTGACTTAAATCTTAAATAAAGTTGATACCTGCAGTATACTATGTACTTTTTAGTTGGACATAAAAATTGCTTTATTTCATTTTATGTAAATAACAGCTCTTCAGAGCACAGTTGACGTGACTTTGTAAGAAGATGTGTTACCCACGTTCCCCCTTAAAGACACATGTATTATAATGCATTTAAATGTTGTAATGACACCTATGGTGTCACTGGTGCTGCCTAGGGGCGCTATCAGGGGGCACGTGAATGAGCGCAGGGAGTGCAAGAACCTGAGACTCATGCAGTGAGAACAAGACCTGCAACTAAGCAGTCACATGACCAGGGGCGGAGTCTCCGCACGTGAGTACAGTCAAGGAAACTGAGCACGCAGAGTGCAGAGCACAGACAGTAAACGTGATCAAAGAGAGCCGAGGGTCAAAGGCCAGACGAGAGCATAGTACCCAAGGGATAAGACAAAGAGTAAACGGAGACAAGCTAAGGGGTCAGATAACCAGGAGGGACAGGGCAGTACAAAGCAGAATGCAGAGGCAAAAGTCAGGGGACAAACCGGGTCATACACAGCAAAGCACACAAGCAGAGGCCCAACGTTTACGGACGAGTAACCTGGGTCAGCAACCACAAACCGAGTATACGGAAAGAATCACCGACACCAAATCCAGGAACTGCCAACATTAAATAGCCACCCCAGAACCAAAGAGAGGCGGACTGAAATTAACCCTGACCTGACCAGGATGGAGGCGGAACCATCCTGTCAAGAGTCATGACAAATGTGTAATGTGTTTAGTGACATGTTATTAGTACTAGACATATAGTCTGCCCATAAGTAGGGAGTTAATAGGGACAGTTAGGGTTTACGGTTGGGACTAGCCCAGAGTGTGTTTGGGGGGGATTGAAGGGACAGAGGGAGTTTCCTATTAGAAAGGCCGATAAGGCCCAACACACGGTAGAAGCAGACTTATGACCTGATCAGTGAACAGAGTCTCATGAATTGGGTGTCCCTAAAGTGAGAGGAGACTGAAGTAATGGATAGCAAGATCCAGAGTAGAGACAGAGGCAAAGTGATGGTTGAAGTGAGTGATTTACCGGAGATGGAATCTGTCTTCATCAGTTGAAGCGGTAATGGAATGAATCAGAGCAGGGAATGTGAGACAAAGAGAGTGTCCCAAGTAGTTTCAAGGTGTCAACAAACAGAGAAGCTAAGTAAAAGCCATAGTGGCATAAGTCGCTCCCCTAAGGGGAAAAGGACGCAGAGCCGCAGGTTGAAGTACAGGACTTTCACCAAGTGAAAGGGAAGCTCCTGAAGCACTGTACTGGGTAGTAGTGAAGACAAAGGAAATAATTAAGTTAAAATTTGGGTGACTTTAGGAGAGGAAGGAGAGAATTTCTGTGAAGTTATTCTGTGTGTTAAGATAAATGTCCATGAAGATTTGAACCTGCTATCCACTGTACATACCCCTTCTTACATTGATGTTCAGTAAAAGATGGTTTATTTTTGAGTGGTGGTCTCACTTACTGAACTTACAACATCCGTTCCTCGCCAACTGAAGTCACCAGCATCGTGTGGCCTGCTATTACGTAGCGCCCCGTAGACAAAGCCCACACACCCATCCAGGACCCCATCTTCATGTAGGGTGCTGGGGAGTGGAAATCGAGTAGCTCGGCCATGGTTGCCATCTCGCCCACGGTTACCACCTCATTCCACATTAAACGTCCGCTTTTATACTGCAAGAGCTTAGCAAGTGTGCACAACGTCAGTGTGACATGTGCTCTAACCCCTCTTTCCTGCCTGTAGCATCTACTCGCTATTGTGTGATCCTGTTTGCAGACAGTGGTTGTTGTATACAGGAGAGAGGGATGAGAGAACCCCCATTACTGACACTCTGTGTGCCCAGCTCCTGCAGTGCCAGCACAGACATGCAAAGTTAGGATTCAATTCACACAGCACTCGCTCTGGGCAAGTGGGCACTTTCAATCAAGCTAAGGGGAGGTGCAAGGCATATTGCTTTAGGTCATGCCAAGGTTGCACTCAGGGCCCTCTTTTACATATTAAATAAAATAGATTTTTTGCCCAATTAAATAAGTAATATCTCTACTGCAGGTATGAGTTTTCTTAGGGAAAAGTAGCTACTACATAAGTAATTTAATTATTTGGAAGTTCCAGGATCAGGTATTGGCAGACCATGCAGCTGCTATGGGGCCCTGAATCTGTGAAGAGGTGCCTGGTACCAAACGGCATCACCTCCCCTACCAAGCAACTAAATTGGAATCTTTCTGCATTCACAGGATGTTAATAGAATTGAATACAATGGTAGAACAGGGAGACGTCAGATATCTGCTCCACCATTCAGCCTGTGTGTCCCTGTCCTCTGAGTCTGTGAGTCCTAGCACAGTAGTTTCAAGGTTGCACAGAGCTGAAGCTTCCACACACTGCACAGACTGAAGCCTCACATCAGGGAAACAGGATTGAGTGAGTAGTTTCAGTTTTGCTTTTTGTTTTAGTTTGGCAATCTGTAGACATGGTAGAAAATTTGTTGGGGGTCATGATATGTTTGGTGAATAGCAAGGCCATCGTACTGCGTGCTGTACTGTGAGGGCTGTCATTCTGTGTAGGGGTGCTGTGGGAATCATACATTGAGAGGGGGATGTCAGGAAATTATACTTTGTGGGGGGAAGGTTGAGGGGCCATCATAATGCATGGGAAGCTGTGGGGGCATCATGCAGTGAGAAGGTTCTGAGAAAGCCATCATACTGTGGACTTTTGTCTATCGGTCACCATATATATGTAAGCCCCTGAGTAAGATATATACAGCTCTAGCAAAAATTAAGAGTCCACTGTAAAATTTTTAGTTTGTCTGATTTTTCTCTTTATAGGTATATTTTTGAGTAAAATGTAAATTGCTCTTTTATTCTATAAACTACTGACAACGTCTCCGAATTTCCAAGCAATAACTTTTGTATTTATTTTCAGAAAATGAGAAATGGTCAAAATAACAAAAAAAGTGCAGTGCTTGCAGACCTCAAATAATGCTAAGAAAACAAGTTCATAATAATTTAGAAACAACAATACTAATGTTTTAACTCGAGAAGAGTTCAGAAATCAATATTTTATGGAATAACCATGATTTTTAATCACAGCTTTCATGCGTCTTGGCATGCTTTCCACCAGTCTTTCACCCTGCTTTTGGGTGACTGTTATGAATGTGCTAGAGATGGTTTCTGAGCAGAGGCTCCCTCTGGTGGTTACAGACAGTACTGAACCTTTCAGCAAGGAATGGCAATCTGGGATCACTGACTGGTCTGATATAAGGGAGGTTCCCTCCCATGATGGTTGCCGGTGATCAATTGTTCTTGTCTCAATTGTGGTTCCTGGTTCATTTGGAAGTTTGCTGATGCTGAGTCTTGCCTGCATCTTCTGCTTTCAGATGAGATATTTTCTGCTTTTATTTTGTGCTTGCTTTTTGCATAGTTCTCTGCACTTTTGTGGAGGTCATCCGGGTCCCCTCCTGGGTCCTGTGCTCCTCTCAGTTTATCTGTAGCCACTGTTATTTGTTCATTTGCTTTTTCCTGTTTTTTCAGTGGCTGCGGCTTAGTTTTGTTACACCAGAGATCGATTTAGGTGGTGGAGATCGTGTGATCTCAGGTGTTTTTGCAATCAGAAGAGTTGGTATTTTTTAGGGGTTTTTTGGATTGCAGTAAGAATCCTTTCCTGTACTTTTCTGTCTAGACAGATTGGGCCCCAGCGTTTGCTCATTCTATTTTCTGTCTGTGTCCTTGCTCTTCTTGTCTAACCGCCATTACATGTTTGGGGGCTTCCTATTTTCTTTGGGGATCTGCTCCGGGGCAGATAGCTTTCCTCTTTCTGCCTTTAGGTGTAGTTATCTCTCAGGTTGTGACGAGGCGTCTAGGATCAACGTAGGAATGCTCCACGGCTACCTCTAGTTGTGTGGTTAGTTCAGGTTACTGCAATCCAATAGGTTCCAGCCTCTCTGGTGTATTGCCATTTTTGCTTTTTCTCCTCAGCTACCTAAACATAACAGGTGACCTTATGCCACTCCTGGTACAAAAATTTAAGCAGTTCTTCTTTGTTTGATGGCTTGTGACTATCCATCTCCCTCTTGATTACATTCCAGAAGTTTTCAATGGGGTTCAGGTCAGGAGACTGGGCTGGCCATGACAGGGATTTGATGTGGTGGTCCTTCATCCACACATTGATTGACCTAGCTGTGTGGCATGGCACATTGTCCTGCTGAAAAATCCAGTCCTCAGAGTTGGGGAACATTGCCTGAGGAGAAGGATTCAACTGTTTTTCCAGGATAACCTTGTATGCGGCTTGATTCATACATCCTTCACAAAGATTAACCTGCCCAATTCCAGCCTTTCTGAAGCATCCCGGATCATCTCCGATCTTGCACCAAATTTCACAGTGGGTGCAAGGCACTGTGGCTTGTATGCCTCTCCAGGTCTCCCTCTAACCATTAGATGACCAGGTGTTGGGCAGAGCTGAAAATTAGGCTAATCAGAGAAGATTACCTTACTCCAGTCCTCTATGGTCCAATCCTTATGGTCTTTGGCAAACTTCAGCCTGGCTCTCCTTTGCTTCTCATTGATGAAAGGCTTTTTTTCTAGCTTTACATGACTTGAGCCCTGCCTCTAGGAGCCTGTTACGAACTGTTCTTGACGTGCACTTCACCCCAGCTGCCATTTGCCATTCCTTTTGTAGGTCACTTGATATCATCCTGTGGTTGCTGAGTGACATTCCAATAAGATGACCATCATCCCGGTCAGTGGAGAGTCAGTTTCGCCCTCTGCCGGTCTGTAGCTTTGTTGTCCCCAATGTCTGCTGCTTGACCTTTTTGTAATGGACTGCCATCTTAGAAATTTTAAGAATGGAGGCAACATGACACTCACTTTATCCCTCTGCTAGTAAAGCCAGAATTGAGCCCTTCTTTTCCTCACTCAAGACTTTTCTTTTCAACTCCTTTGGCATGGTTAAAAGCTATTTTTTCATTCCTATTACTTTCGGGATATTACTAGCAATTTTTTTTGCCATCCATCTTGTCCTATTGCAAGAGGATTGTGAACACAACAGCAGTGTTTTTTTATACTTTCCTTCATTAAATAAGATTTGGTTCAGGTGATCACCTAATCAGTAGCACATTAAGTAGAATGAGGTGTACTCTGGTTGGAATTCAACTGACACTGGAATGAAATGGCTGTCAGAGATGTAGAGAAGCTGATTTTTATAATACTGTGCAGTGGTCTCTTAATTTTTGCCAGAGCTGTATAAAATATCTAAATTAAAGAATAACTTTTAATCATTAAACCACTTAAATTTAATGACAACAGTTATTCTTCAATTTATGCAAATACCTTATATATTGAGTAACAACTGTTCATGGTTTAAGTGGTTTAATGATTAAAAGTTAAAAGATATTCTTCTATTTCTTTTATTTACGTATACCTAAAGATTAATTTCCCACTTGTCTCTCATTTAAAGCTCCTGTACCTCCAGTAACTAATTTCCGAATCATAGAAGAGAGACTTTTTGGCTTAAAGGTGGCCTGGACTCCTCCTTTGGGGAAACTTGATGGTTACAAAATTTATATTCCAAGATGTAAGTAAAATAACTTTATATTTTGTTTGATAAAATATACCTTAACATGTATTATTCATGTTGATGTAAATCAGTGTTTCTCAAACTATGAGATTGCTTTCATCAGTAAGGCACTTTCTAATTTTGGTGACGCTTCTCTGGGAACAGACTTAGACTGTCTCATAGGGGAACGGCTGAATCCCCAGTAAACCCTGTGCTGGTGTTTCCCATGTAGTATTTGTGTATAGCTGAATAGTGGGCCCCTTTGTGCCCCTGTTTGACATTGCCTGTGAAGATAATTTTCACGTTTAATTCTTCTCAAATCTTTGGCAGTGAATCTTTTTTTCTCAGCATGTTTTTATGACCCTGATGACTGTTAGTAACAAAGCCTTTGATAATTCTGTGAAAATGATCTTAGCCATTTTAGAATGCCGAATCCCTCTGTAAGACTAGTAACAATTTTTTACTTTTCAGAGTCAGTTAAAAATTTTTTTTGGCCTATTGGGCTTGAGGAAAAGAAGCTGCCTAATAATTCTGCACACCATGATAAAGGGTGTTGTATCCTTAGGCCTCAACCTCTCTCATTGCACAAATACACATCACTTGATCTGCTTCATCCAATAAGCATTCAAATTTATACAGCTTGGAGTTGGAAAATCTGCATAAATGATGATATAGTCAAAATACTAAGATGTCCAATAAATGGCACACAGTGTATTAAAAAAAATGAAAACTTGCAATTTTAACACTAGGCCTAGTATTAGGCTCATATTATTTTCGCTTCATGTCATAGACACATGGATAGCAATAAACTAACCCTGACTCATTGATTTGTATAGGAGAAGTGGAGCATGTCCTGATCCGGGCAATGGTCATTGTGAAGGGAGGGGAGACAGAACTGTAACTATCGCTAATTGTGAAAGGTGGATCCTGTGTTATCTACTGTGTATGGCTATGCTTGGGCGCCACACTTTAAGCAGTGCTCCTCTACACAACAGGCGCTGTTCTCACTTAAGGTACTGTCACACTAAGCGAGATCGCTAACGAGATCTCTAAAGCGTCAGCGATTTTATGATGCAGTAGTGATCTCGTTAGCAACTTAGCTGTGTGTGACATGTAGCAGCGATGTGGCCCCTGCTGAGATGTCGCTGATCGCTTATGAACGTTCTGAGCCGTTTTTGGTCGTTGGTGTCCCGCTGGTGAGCCTGAATTGCTGAGTGTGACACCCTTTATTAACGACTTTACCAGCGTCGCAGGCGGGCCTAAGTTTTCCCAGCGACCGCAGAGGTCGTTATACAGATCGCTGATCTCTGATGAGATCTTTGTGTTTGGAAGCTAACTAGCGACCATATAGTGATCGCACCAGCGATCTCGCCAGGTCGTGTCGTTATCGCTGGTGCCATCGCTAAGTGTGACAGTGCCTTTAGAATTCATATATTTCTCTCTAAAAGCAATCTGTGCATCTTATTTGATCGAACCGTTATCCATTGACTGAGGATCGCATCCATATAAATAAAATATTTTGAATCATGTCTTCTAAGTACCAAGTTCTTCAATATTAGCTCATAAAGGGTTAGGACTGGAGTCCTACTTGTGCTCCAGTTTCTACAGGAGTGCCTTATTCTGCTATATATTAGCCTTTTTGACTAATGTGATAATTGCTAAATTTCTGAATTTTTTTTTACAAAAATGGAAATATGAAAAACTGAAACAACAGGAAAGAACCTGATTTAAACAAGAAATCATTTTGTCATGACTTCTACCCTTAAGTACTATGGTGGACATGAGGCTTTAGAGTGAATAAACAACGATTAGTACTTTACTTCTGTGCAATTATCAATCTACTTTTTAGCCAACAGACCTGGATTTACCTATGAGCAAATCTTAAATGGCGATGTCTCATCACACACTATTGAAAACTTGGAGGAAGAGAAAGAATACACTGTCAGTATATATGCCGTCTATCCTGAAGGACCTAGCCAACCTGTGTCAGCAGTGGGCCGTACATGTAAGCATGCAATATAGCTTGCTTTATTGTTTTTTATTATCCAAATCTAAGACACAATTGTTCATTTTCTTTTGCTTACATTTTTATAGTGAAGCTGCTTCCTGTCAAAAGTTTAACACTGCAGAATATCACAACTGGAACTATTCGAGCACACTGGACTTCAGTTCGAGGAGCAACAGGCTACCGACTTACTTGGTCCTCTACAGGTACTAACATATTGTAGCAATCTTTTTTATATTTTATTTGCTTAGCTATGGTAGTAAAACAGTTACCTTACATATATATTTAGTATGTAGCTATTAGCTCACTAATATAACAGTGCTATGCAGTGCAGGCTATGAAAATGGTTATTCATTTATACATTCTGCCAATTTTTTGAAAGGATCCTGCAACAATCTAGCTTGATAGGCCATACAATGGAGAATATATTGTATATTAACAAATCCTGGACAGTTTATTACTGTTTAAGGGATTTTATTCTGGCTGAGATGCAGCGTCGAGCTGGCCATGCTGGCCAAATGCATCAGTTTCCTCATCTCAGAGGGAACCTGTCATTTTATATAAAGTGGATATAAAAAGTCCACACACCCCTGTTAAAATGACAGGTTTTTGTCATGTAAAAAATCATACAGAAAATAATTATTTCAGAACTTTTTCCATCTTTAATAACACCCATAATCTGTACGATTCAATTGATAAATAAACTGAACTCTTGATGGCTGAAAAAAAAGAAAAATAAAGAACTAAAATAAAGTGATTGCATAAATATGCACACCCTTAAACTAATACTTTGTTGAAGTACCATTTGAATTTTTGACAGCATTCCGTCTTTTTGGGTAAGAGTCTGTCAGCATGGTTCATCTTGAATTGGCAACCTTCGCCCACTCTTCCTTGCAGTAGCACTCCAAATCTGTTGTCAGATAGGGCATGTACAGCTCTCTTCAAGTCAGTCCATAGATTTTCAGTTGGATTCAGGGCAGGTCTCTGGCTGGGCCATTCCAAAATTTTGGTCCTTTTTTGGTGAAGCCATTCTTTTGTTAATTTGGAAGGATGCATGGGGTGTTTGTTGTGCTAAAAGGTGAAATTCCTCTTCATCTTCAACTTTTTAGCAAAGACCTGAATGTTTTGTTGCAAAATTGATTGATATTTGGAACTGTTCATAATTCCATCCATCTTCACTAAAGTCCCAGTTTCCACCTGGAGAAAAACAGCCACAAAGCACAATCTTCACTGTGGGTATGGTACTCTCTTGATGAAATGTAGTGTTACTTTTGCGCCAAACCTACCTTTTGGAATTCTGGCAAAAAAGTTGAACTGTGGTCTCATCATAGCATAATATATTTTCCCATATGCGTCTAGCAGACTTGATGTAGGTTTTGTCAAAGCAAAGCCAGACTTGGAAATTTTCTTTGGAAGATGCTTTGGTCTAGCCATCCTACCCCACAGGCCAGATATATGAAGAATATGGGAGATTGTTGTCACATGTGTAGGGATGAGCGATAGTGCCCGAAATCGTATCGGAATTCCGATTTCCCATATTGGAAAAATATCGGATATCGGAATTTCCGATTTCCGATATCAATGCAAGTCAATGGGAGAAAAAAATTGGAATTACAAAATGACCACTACAGTGCTATATAATGGATAAAATGGAGGGGAAACACCTCAGGTGTAACGCTTCCCACGGCTGCGGGGCGTCGGGACATGGCATAGCTTGCCTAACTAGCCAATGCTCCCACGCCGCCAGTCCACGACGACGTGAGGCATGCATCCCAGATGGTAAGAGAATGTGGACCCACTGGACCACGGAGGGAGACCCGGGCCTGCCCGGACTAGGGAAGGGCAGCGACCGGGATCCGTGGCAGCTGAGCATGTGGGCAAGATGGCGACCTGCAGGACTAGACAACACCGCACAACTTCAGGTATGAAGAAACATAAAGTTTACTTAAAGAAACACAGTACATAAACAGAACATAAGACCGGGCTCCCGATTCCGCACATCAGAGAAGGGTACACGACTCAGGATCACAGACGAGTGCAGGAGGACATCACGGGTAGATGCAGTCCAGGGTTATCTGGCACGGGCATACTTGGGCGGCCTCTCTCTCAGGCCTCAGGCGTAGCACAGGCTCAGCAGGAGAACATCAGACACCGACCTCAGACAGACTTCAGACGATGGCGGGGTCATCACGGGTAGATGCAGTCCAGGATCATCTGGCACGGGCATACTAGTATGGCCTCACTATCAGGCCTCAGGCGTAGCACAGGCTCAGCAGGAGAACATCAGACACCGACCCAGGACAGACGTCATCACAGGGTAGACCAAGGAGGAACCGGCAGGACATCGGAACATCAGGAACACGGACTGGATCTCAGGGACACAGGAACACGGACAGGACATCAGGAACACGGATTGGATCTCAGGACACAGGAACACGGACAGGACATCAGGAACACGGATTGGATCTCAGGGAGTCAGGAACACGGACTGGAACATCAGGAACACGGATTGGATCTCAGGGAGTCAGGAACACAGACAGGAACACAGGAACACGGATTGGAACACAGGAACATCAGAACACTGGTATCGGACTCCGGACATCTGGCAACGATCGGCAGGCTCCGGACATCTGGCAACGATCGGCAGGCTCCGGACATCAGGCAGAGAAGGATAGGATCCGGACATCTGGAAGTGGTCATCGGACATCGGATATCAGGCAGTGGTCATCAGGGAGGACACGGTCCTCGGAGTCCGGACATCTAGTATCGATCTGAAAAGGAACCCCAGCGGTCTGGTGCAAGCCCCGCCAGGCTCAACGGGAGCTGGCCGGGGATTGCACAGAAGCTGAGCACAGAGTAACAGAAACTCAGCACACACACCGGACTCCTCCTTCCACGATGAACTCAGGTTATATAGCAAGGAATCACAGTCTCTGGTACAGGGTTCAGGACACAGAAGGACTTCAGGAACATAACACAGAGGACACAGTTCAGACAGTCAGGTACAGGGTCAGATCCAGGATCAGGGATTCGGGTAAGAAGACACAGCAGGAACAGGCCTGGATATGCAGGCTCCAGGAAGGGTATTCTGGGTAGTCAGCCCCCAGCATAGGCGGAAACACAAGACACAGTTCAGACATTCAGGTACCGGGATAGATCCAGGGTCAGGGATTCAGGAAACAAGATACAACAGGAACAGGCCTGGATATACAGCCTCCAGGAAAGTCGATCTGGGTAGTCAGCCCCCAGCATAGGTGGAAACACAAGACACAGTTCAGACATTCAGGTACCGGGATAGATCCAGGATCAGGGATTCAGGAAACAAGATACAACAGGAACAGGCCTGGATATGCAGCCTCCAGGAACGGCGATCTGGGTACTCAGCCCAGGCAGAAACACAAGACAGGACAAGAAGAATCAGCTCTCCAGAGCTGATCAAACTCAGAGCAGGAGCTGAACACACAACCACACACGGCGAGGTTCAGGAACTCAATGCAAAGTCAGTGCAAAGCTCTGGCAACGCCCACTAGGGCTGGGGAACTTTATATATGAACTGCTTCACAGCGATAGGCTGGAGCAGTAATTCTAGTACACACCCATTCCTCATAAAAGCAGGACAGGTGTGGGCCGCGCCCCCTATGCAGAGCCAGACAGCTCAACACAGAGGGAACCCGACAGTGGCTGCTGCCACACACGTAGTAAGTCATGCACCAGTGCAGAGGACTTTGCCACCTACGGATGGTCTCTACAGCAGGCCAGGCACCTGACAGTAGCTGCTGCCACACACGTAGTAAGTCATGCACCACTGCAGAGGACTTTGCAACCTACGGATGGTCTCTACAGCAGGCCAGGCACCTGACAGAAGCTGCTGCCACACACGTAGTAAGTCATGCACCACTGCAGAGGACTTTGCAAGTTACGGATGGCTTTTACAGCAGGTCAGGGACCGCACATGCGGGTGGTCATGCAACGCAGCGGAGACACTCATGCAAGTACGGCTACGCAGCAGAGCTGGGAACTGAGCAGCATCCATACAGGTAACAGACAACAGTATCCCAGCTGGTTAGGGGGAAAGGAGCAAAAGGGTTAAAGCAGAGACATGCTGAGTAACGCTGGAAAACAAAGTACAGACAATACCAGCGTTACATCAGGATAATGGGGAAGGAGTATGCAGAGGCAGAGGAGCAAAAAAATCGCTAGAAAATGCACAAAGCGAAAACTGTAGCAGGAAAACTGGTTGCCATCTTCTTAACAGCTGTATTTTTTCTTTGGGTTAGGATTAGTTGGGGTAGGGTTAGGGTTTATGGTTAGTAGGGTAAGGGTTAGGGTTAGAGCAAGCGTTGTCGAAACACGATTTGGAGCCGGAGGTACCCGTGCACTTGGGCACTCCCGAGAACCAGCTGGCGATGCTGGAACTCGGTTTACCCTTTGGGGGAGGCACCTGTGTCCGTACTTCACTGCCACGAAACAGCCGGCGTGGCTGAATCCCGCCTCTTGTGCTTCTGCCTATAGGTGTTTGGCATCTGTCTTTTTTTTTTTCCACTTTGGTCTAACGAGGTACAGCTAGCGGTACTGTTACCCAGAAACATAGCATGCTGTGAAAGTGGCAGTCACGGAAAAATGGGCACTAGCTGGCGGTACTAGAGCCCAGAAACACGGCATGCTGTGAAAGTGGCAGTCACGGAAATAGGCACTAGCTGGTGGTACTAGAGCCCAGAAACACGGCATGCTGTGTAAGTGGCAGTCACAGAAATGGGCACTAGCTGGCGGTATTAGAGCCAATGGAAAACAGTATGAGGTGAAAGAGTCAGTCACAGAACCAGGTGCTACCAAGTAGAGGCCAGAGCACGGGCATAACAGATTACGCTGTGTGCAACATAGACACATGACAGAGCATGCATACTGCTACCAACCATGCATGTAACCTGTGTACTGTGGCCCAGGGCAGCAAAAGTCAGCAGAAATCCAGGCCTGGTTCATTTTTAGGAATGTAAGCCGATCCACATTTGCAGCGGATAGTCTGGTACGTTGGTCTGTTAGTACATTGCCAGCTGCACTAAAGACGCGTTCAGAAATCACACTGGCACCAGGACAAGCCAGGACCTCCAAGGCATACTGGCTAAGCTCGGGCCATGTATCCAACTTGGAGACAGAAAAATTGAAGGGGGCAGATCCATCCTGAAGCCCACTGACAGGGGTGAAGAGGTATTGTGCCACCATGTCACAGTAACGTTGACTCCTAGTGCGTTGCACTGTCTGTGCTGATGGTGCCCGAACTGTTTGCGGGTCCAGAAACCGTTGGAACAGGTTGGGTATACTGAACCTGTCAGTAGCAAATGTACTGCTTCTGCTACCGGCTTCTGAACGGATTCCGCTGGGCCCAGGATGCACTGCTATGTGGTGGAAAAGAGTACATGAGTGAATTAACCAGTGCTTCTTGGTACTCCTGCATTTTACGCGCCCGGTTCAACGGTGTAATTAGGCTTTCAAGGCTGTCCCGGTAACGTGGATCTAAGAGGGTGGCCACCCAGTAGTCATTTGTGTGGAGAATACAAGCCACGCGTGGGTCTTTTCTCAAACACTGCAGCATGAAGTCACTCATGTGCTGAAGGCTGCCAACTAGCCATGCATCGCTGTCACCAGCTGGAGGAATGTGCTGTGGCTGATCTGCATCACCCCATCCACACTCTATCTGGTGACTACTAGTAGAGCACTGTGTACTTTCCTCCTCTAGCTCATCCTCATAGTCCTCCTCATCCTCCTCGCTTGCTGTGTCCTGCCTGGACCTTTGTGAGACACACACAGAGCTTTGTACCAACCGGGCCGATGAAGATTGCCTGGTTGGTGCAAGTGTCTCATTATACTCCTCCTCCTCCTGAGAAACCTCATCCCTTAGTCCTTTAAGTGATGATTCTATAAGGCATATAAGGGGAATAGTCAGGCTGAGTAGGGTAGCATCCGCGCTCACCATCAGAGTGGAGTCCTCGAAGCACTTCAAAATGGTGCATATGTCATTCATGGTTGCCCACTCTGGTTGTAAAGTGGGAGGGCTGAGATGTGTGTCGCCTACTTTGCGCCTGCTGCAGCTGCAACTCCATAATTGCAGGTTGCTGCTCACACAACCTCCGCAGCATATGCAAAGTCGAATTCCACCTGTTTGGGAGGTCAACAATGATGCGGTGCTCGGGCAGGCACAATTTGCGCTGCATGACTGAAAGGCGTGATGCAGCCATGCTTGAATGCCGCAAATGAGAGCACTCGTATCTGACTTTGTGCAGCAGCTCCTCAAGGTCAGGATAGTTCCTAAGGAAACTCTGCACCACCAAGTTTAGGACATGGGCAAGGCATGGAATGTGAGTCAGACCACCTAGGCCCAGAGCCGCAACCAGGTTTCGGCCGTTGTCACACACCACCATACCTGGCTGGAGGTTGAGCGGCGCAAGCCACATGTCGCTCTGCTCCTTGAGCGTGTGCCACAGCTCGGTTGCGGTGTGGCTAACATTACCCAGATAAACCAATTTCAATACGGCCTGTTGATGTTTGGCCGATGCAGTGCTGAAATCGGTTGTTGTGGTATGTCTGGGTGCAGGCGAGTCTGACGAGGAGTATGAGGAGGAGTCAATTTGTACGGAGGAGAGGCCTGCAATCCGTGGAGTTGGCAGGACCCGCTCACTTGCACTGTCTACTTCAGTTCCAGGCCCAACTACATTTACCCAATGGGCGGTGATGGAAATGTAGCGTCCCTGGCCATACAGACTGGTCCACGCGTCGGTGGTCAGGTGGACCTTGCTACTAACTGCATTTCGTAGCGCATGCTTCATTTTACACTCCACATGCTGGTGCAGGGCAGGGACGGCTTGCCTGCTGAAGTAGAAGCGGCTGGGAACGCTGTATTGTGGGATTGCAAACCCCAACATATCGATAAAGGCTGGCTTGCTCACCAGCCAGAATGGTAGCATTTCCACTGCAAGCAGTTTGGCAATGCGAGAATTCATGCCCTGTGCTCGTGGGTGGTTTGCCGAATACAGGCGCTTTTTCTCCCACACCTGTGTGACAGATGGCTGCACACTGGATTGGGAGTGTGAGGATGCCAGCGATTGGGATGCTGATGCTGACGAAGTACAGACAGTGTGCCGCCGTACAACACTGCCTGCAGACGCACCCTGGCATTCTGGCGAGGAAGCGGGAGCAGCTGTTTGCGAGCTGGAGGAAGAGGTGGCTGAAGAGATGGAAGGTGGGGGACCAGCTGCAGGTGGCGAATCATCTCGGGTGTGATGCTGCCACTCCATAGGGTGCCTCTTCCTGACATGCGTCAACATATTGGTGGTATTAAGGTTGTTGACGTTCTTTCCTCTCCGCACAGTTTGTCGACAAAGCTTGCATCTGACTACTGTAACGTCATCTGCAACTTGGTCGAAAAAGGCCCATGCACCACAACTCTTGGGCGCACCCCTTGTGCTCTTTAAAAGAGCCCTGCTCCTAACGGGTGCTGAAGTTGAGGGAGCAGACAACAAATTTTTCCCTCTTCCTCTCCCACGTGGACGGCCATGCTGCGCCACACCTGCAAGCTCCTACTCTGAGCTATCCCTACTTGCTTGCTGCCCCTCAGCATGCCATGATGGGTCAAGGACCTCGTCATCCAATACACTTTCATCAGCATAAACTGGCAGCTGAGTTTCATCATCATCTGCTGACTGGGTTCTGGTCACTGTGGGCACTGGCCCACCCTGCACTTCTTCCTCAGACTCACACAGTGGTTGCGCATCTGTGCACACTGCCTCTTCTTCAGCTGCAGGAATGCTGTCTGGCTGGCACACAGATTCCAAGCCAACAGATTCTGAGAAGAGGATTAAGGTTGGCTCCTGGCCTTCTGAATGTCTGGGCAATTTAGTGGGCGATGAAGAAGCAGATGGGTGCTGCTCTTCAGTGGCCTGACCCGATGTGGTGGAGAGGTCCTGGGAGGATGCTGCACTCATTGAGGTTTCTACTTGATCCTCTCTTATCAGCCTATGGCCCTGTGCTCCTAACAAGCTGAGCATAAATGACTGCTGCCGGGTGAAAGTAGGTGCTGAGTGACTTGGGCCTGCTGCTTGCTCTGGATGTGCACCATGTCTAGCTGCTGATGCACCTCTTCCGCAGCCGCCACGGGGACGTCCCTTACTCCCTGCCTTCATCTCTATTGATGGATTCAGAATGGGAATTTCACTATTAGATTCAAGATCTCTCCCTGTCTCCAACAGCAACCTATCCCTATCTGCTTTTACAGTAGAGTGAGGCTAAAATGGCAGGCGCAGCCTTTTATACTGCCTGATCACACCATCCAGCCAGCCAATTGCAGCGCAGCCCCTAGTTAGCAAGTTTGGACGCCTCCTACCAAGCTTAGGGGAGTTACACAATGTTGTCAGCAATTCTTCAGCTCCTGATTGGCTCCACGGAGCGCTCAGAGGCTGAAGGATTATGGGATTTCCGATGTGAAAAAAATATCGGAATCGGAAATCAGAATTCCGATATAGCAAATATCGGGCCGATTTCCGATATTGCAATATCGGAAAGCTCATCCCTACACATGTGGTACATAGCCAGTATTTGACAGAAATTCCAGCAGCTACTTTAATGTTTCTCTAAGTCTCTTGGTGGCCTCATCGACTAATTTTATTCTTATATTGTCAACAATTTTTCAGAGTCAAAAGTTCAAGGTAATATCACTTGTTGTGCCAAAGTTTAGTCACTTCTTGTTGACCGTTTTCACAGTGTTCCATGGTATATCTAATACCTTGAAGACTTTTTTGCATCCTTCTTCTGAATGATAACTTTCAACAATGAGATCCCTTTGCTTTGCTGTAAGCTGTTTATGGGCTATGGCTTTTGCTGTAAAATGCAACAAAGAAAATGTCAGGAAAATCCTGCTAGAACAGCTAAACTTTATGTGGAATTAATCAGAATCACTTTACTGACTACTATTTAAAATGAGGTTAAATGTGATTGGCTAATTCTGAACACACCCACATCCACAATTATACTGCATTATTTTAGTTTTATTATTTTTATTTTCCCCCTCAAAATGTTTTCAATCTGTTTTGCAATGGATTTCTACAAAATATGAGTGAAATTTAAGGTGGAAATTGTTCTGAAATTATTCTTTTTATATCCATGGTATGCAAACATTATCGACTATTTGACTTAAGGTCCACCAACCTCACACTCTATATCGTAAAAAAAAACCTTCCTTCTCACTCCCAATGGGGGTAGTCTTGGTTGTCCTTTCTCATTCTCGGGTCCTCTAACATAGACCTGGAAGTTTGAAGGTTGTGCGTAGGATCGTAGTTGTTCCCAGCATTGCGCAATTTATATAATTCATACAATGTGATTTTCTGGATTTATTTTTGATATTCTATCTCTCAATGTTAAAATTAACCTACCCTTAAAATTATAGACTGTTCATGTCTTTGTCAGTGGGCAAACGTACAAAATCAGCAAGGGATCAAATAATTATTTCCTTCACTGTACAAGGGCAACTGAAAATCCCAGGCATACAAATTTCACTCACATATAACAGAGGAATGCATCGGGTAGTGGAGGATGGGGAAAATCCACAGTAGGCCAAGGAAAGGGAGTTATCACACTTACAAACCCAAGCAACAGTCACAGATAAATCTGCCAAACTCATTCTCATATAACGACCAAACATCTCTCCTCCCAGTCATGCAGCATAAGCTAGCTCTGACTATGTGTTTTAGTCAGGACCCAGATAATAAAGGGGATAGGAGTGGCTAACCAAGCTCAGCTGAGAGCTCAGACACCCAGAGCTCGCAACATGCCCAATTAATCCCTGTTCTGCCAAAAGAAATTAACACCATTTAAAAAGAAAGTGAAGTGCTTCTTTTCAGCGCAGAAGTAGGAGCAATCAGGCGCTGTGGTCTTCTGTCTCCTCTCTGTTACGATAACCCCATGACACAAACTTTATAATAAAAATATAAATGTATTTTTATCACTCAGAGGGATTTGATCAAAATGTCAACCTGGCAGACAGCTACACTCAGTACCTGATTCAAGGACTGCATGCTGACACTGAATATACAGTAACTATCAATCCGATCTTCGTAGACATAGAAGGCCCTGTAGTTACTGCCAAAGCTCTAACCTGTGAGTAAATTTTTTCTAAACTATTATGATACTGCGTTAAATTATGGAGCTATGATTCTTCATTTAGTTGTAATTACAAATTGAATATATTCTTTTGCTTACCATAATGTTTTTAGTGGCATCAAGCTCTGTTCAAAGTCTGAAAGCGAGTGCAGTTTCCATAAGTGCTGCACTGATATCATGGAATGCAGTACAGGGTGCTACAGGATACCGACTGGCTTGGGGCCCAACTCCAGGTAAGTCTTAAAGTGAGCCTGCCCAATCCATGGTCAGCATGTATCAGATACTGGCTGTGCAATCTCAGCCAGATATGTTTCTCTCTAAAAAGATGTCGCATTTAGTAACAGCTGGAGATCGAGCCACACGCCAAACTAGTTGGACAAGTAGGTTCCTGGTGTCTTCTCACTGCCTACCTATATTACATGGTGACTACTTTTGAAATTTAGTGATAAACCTAAGCATGGTTTCTGTGTTTTCACACATATGTTCATCACCAGGACAGAGCTGTAATTTTTGATTTTTAGTAATCTGATCCTTAACACCCTCACTGATCAGCAGAATGAAGGAGCCAAAGATATTGTAGTATTAAAATATGTTGAATTGTCTGTGTTGGCTATAAAGTCAGGTGATACCAGTTGTTTAACTTTATCTATATTTTCAGTACAAATGTCTGGGCCTCTGGGAAAAACAAATAACATTGTTCTGCTCAGTCATTACAGGAAACTTTTTGTAGTAGAAAGTGGGAAAAGAAGTAGCAGTACTTCTTGTAGTAAAAATATCTTTGTAATGTCCGGTATATGCAATGACTTTAAGAAATGTATTCACTTATGGGATACATGTATGCAGAATTCTTTTGAGGCAATCAAAACCATCAAGTTTTCAAGTGCAAAACACTTCAGGAAACGTTCTTACAATGCTCAGTTTTCTTTTGAAGTTTTTCAGCCTTTTGATTGGATTGTGCCTAGTTAGGAGCAGAATCCATCAAGAGCTGCTTCAAATAAGGGACACACATTTTGCTTTTTTTCCATCAGTCATTTTTTCAAAATCTGAAGCAGGAAAAAACACTCATAAGATTGTACATATGAACAGCAAAGTACCGTATTTTTATGATAGAAATGAATAGGAAAAATCCTTCAGGCTTTTTTGGAGAGTTCGCCCCAAAAAACTTTTCAAAGAAACTCTCTGTCTTTCTTTAGGGTATGTTCACAGGACGCACATGTGCTTTTTGGATTATATACCTGAATCTTCTGGGAAGAAAATCTTCATTGTTTTACAGTAACTACAGTGTGATGAGATTTTACCAAATCTAATTTTCACAATTTCCAAATTGACTCAGTGTAGATTTTAAAACTCAGCATGTCAACTCATGCCAATCAGTTGCACATTTTCCTGACAGGATTCAATGGGGAAGTCAAAATCTGCAAGAAACACAATTTTTTTTAGATCATAGCAACATCTGCAACTCTAGAAAAAAAATACTGTGGAAAGTTAAAAAACACCCCACTGTATCAACGTCCCTTGGTGCTTCCTTTGCTTATCTGCCTAGTCTTAGTCCTCTCTCAGTATTCCCCAGCTTTCTGTGATGATGTCTCGTCCCTTATGTCTGTCACAGCCTGTGAGTGGCTTTAAGTGTTTCTTATTAATTTCCTATCTGCAGCAACAAATCCACAGAAAATAATTTATGCTGAAAGCAATTCCACCCTTTGTGAACATACCTTTAAATTCCTTAAGAGAGCACTTTATGGATAAGGCACATATTACAATTCTTGTAAATGTTTATTCATCAGTTCCATTATTAGAAATAGAATCCCTTTATACATTCATATACTGCTCAAAAACTGTGTTTATGTATAAATTAATATAATGAATGCTTTTTTAACTTTTCCTTCAACTTTAAAGAATTTATTGGCAGAGATCGCCCCAGACAACTTGCACTAAATAGCACACTTACTTCTTTTGAGCTAAAAAACCTGGTGCACAACACAGAATATGTAATTTCTTTATACGTGCTTTTTGGCTCTGCGGTGGGACCAGGAATCTCTACAACTGTCCGAACCTGTAAGTATTGAAAGATCATTTTGGAGCAACTTAAAGGAGCATTCCCATCTCCAAGATCCTAACCCAATATGTAGTAGGTGTAATAATAATAATAATAGTAGCAAATACCTCCAATTAGAAATGTAGTACAGTTTTTCTTATGTCTCTTTCCTCATGTGCAGGTGTAAGGGGAACGGGGGCTAGTTTAATGCCCTGCACTCCTTGCATATGTTCCTGGTAAAAACGGGTTCATACTATATGTCTTGAAATGTTGTTATAATGTGTATTGCATTTCTCCTGAGGAAGCCACTCTGTGTGGTGATACGCGTGGGGTTTTTCTCCCTCTACATACTATGAAGTGACCGGGTGACTCTTTCCCAGATTCAAACAGGTCTTATACAGCCTTATTCATTTGCTCTTTCCTTTTTTTTCCCTTTTACCTGGGGCTATTACATCCATTATTATAGGGATAGCTCCTTACCTTCTTCATCTTTAGGAATTATTATATTCCTCCTAAGGGGTACAATTATCTATAATTTAGGGATGTATTTGTATGTCTTGCGATTCTTGAGTTTTTTGAGCTTTTGATCTACTGTACTATATTTTTGGTTTCTTTTGTATAGTGTGCTTTACCTTAGCACACCCCCGGTGCACATAGTGGAGGTGACTGGTGGGCACTTATATGGCCCTCCATGTTGTTGTCTATCTGTAAGCCTTTTTGTTTTTTTATTGTTTTTAAACCATTTCATGTTTTGCTTGTTTAATAAAGATAAATTTTGTTAATCTTGTACATTCAATGGTGATCCTTTCCTGTTACGTGCTACTTTTCTTTGTTTTTTGTATATTGCATTGTACCTATGCTTATGTGCTGTAAAGATATAGGGGCAGTGTAAAGCTTAGACCAGTAGGGGGAGCACAGTAGAATAGAATAGGGAATTAGTTGGACCAACAGGATTAGGCTAGTTAGGAGGGGCTAAAAAAGAGTAGTTGGGGAGCTTCCTGAAGTTAGTATGTAAGGCAGGAGCAAGGACAGGAGAGTCGTGTCTGGGGAATGTTTAAGCCAAGGAGCCCAGCAGTCCAGGGCCTAAGAGCTGACAGTCACACAGTGGAGGAGAAATATCAGGGCAGCATAAAAATGGTAGTAGCTAACTTCGTGGGAACAACCCTTAACGTCCGAGGCCTACAGCCTGGAAAGGCTTGGAAAAGCCATCCTTCAACTTCGCCTTCGGAGAGGGAAGCGGGTGGGGAACTCCTGAAGCGGGTTAGTCTGACCAGTCAGGAAGCTGCGGTGCCGGTGGATGCAGTACGAAAATTTGATATTTCTGGAGGAGTGAGGGACAGTGCAGGGAACGGAACGGTGATATTCTGCGAAGAATCTTATGCTGTTTCTGTAACTAAACTGGACGAGCTGAGTAAAATTGTTTTGATGATAATGTACTTGGACTCTGACTGTCATTGTGTGATGCTGGAAGAAAAGGAGCCCCGGCAGTGTGGAGTGGACCCTGACTTTCAAGTGAGTGGACTACAATATGTTAATGTGACGAGGAGCCAGGGTGTGCCAGAACTGCCACCGTTAGCCAAGACTACCGCCCTGGTCCCCGTTGCACAGGCATTGCAGGACCTTAGGTGCCCATGGTTACAAACACTAGCATCTAGCTAACTGTCACGCTATCAGTGGTTGCAACCATGGAGACCTAAGGTCCTGCAATGACTGCACATGAGGAAAGAGACATAGCAAATAAGAAAAAATATACATTTCTAATTGGAGTTATTTGCTAACGTTATTATTATCACACCTACTACATATTGGAATAGGAACATGGAGATGGGAGTACCCCTTAAGTATAATAATTTATAAGTGTATATATTTTAGTTATAATTCTTTGAATTTGGGCAATATACATTATTATTATTACCACCTTTTTTCATAAGTCAGCAATGAGTTCCATCAGAATTTGCTATGATTCACCTAAAAACTGTCATGACTTAATTATAACCAGAGCCATAATGATAAACCTATTTACTCTACATATAGCAACGTGTACAGCATTTTATATTTTCATGTTGCTTAAAGGGGTTTTCAAGTCACAAGAGATTGATGACTTATGCTTCATTTTATCCTGAACAGTGTTTTTTTTTTCATTGAACAATGCCTAATTTCGTCAATGCTTAAATAATAAATATCAGATTTGTGGGGGGTCCGACACCCAGCACAGCTACCCATCAACTGTTAGCAACTATAAGCTGTGGGTATATGTACATTCATCAGAGCTGCACTATGAGGATTATAGCTCTGCTTGTGTTTAAGAGAATTTTTGACCTTTAACCCCTTCCTTACCGATGACGGGATAGTACGTCATCGGTAAGGATCCCGTGCTTTGAGGTGGGCTCCGGCGGTGAGCCCACCTCAAAGCTGTGACATGTCAGCTGTTATAAACAGCTGACGTGCCTGCAATAGGTGCAAGCGGAATAGCGATCCGCTCGCGCCTATTAACTAGTTAAAACCCGCGGTCAAAGCAGACAGCGGGCATTTAACTAGAGCTTCCGGCTGCCTGGCCGGAAGTGAGCGCATCGCCGACCCCGTCACGTGATCGGAGGAAGGCGTTCACAGCAATGCAGGAAATCTGCTACATATGGGTGATCTGTTTAAAAATTAAAAAAATAAAAAATAAATAAAAGTTCAAATCACCCCCCCATTCGCCCCAACCAAAATAAAACAATAAAAGAAAAATTAAACCTACACATATTAGGTATCACCGCGTTCAAAATCGCCAGTTCTATCACTATAAAAAAAATATTAACCCGATTGCTACACGGTGTTAGCGAGAAAAAAATTCAAGACGCCAGAATTACGTTTTTTGGTAACCACAACATTGCATTAAAATGCAATAACGGGCGATCAAAAGAACGTATTTGCACAAAGGTGGTATAATTAAAAATGTCAGCTTGGTGCGCAAAAAATAAGCCCTCATCCGACCCCAGATCACGAAAAATGGAGATGCTACGGGTCTCGGAAAATGGCACAATTTTTTTTTTTTTAGCAAACTTTGGAATTTTTTTAACCACTTGGATAAAAGAGAACCTAGACATGTTTGGTGTCTATGAACTCATAATGACCTGGAGAATCATATTATCATATTGGTAGGTCAGTTTTAGCATTTAGTGAACCTAGCAAAAAAGCCAAGCAAAAAACAAGTGTGGGATTGCACTTTTTTTCAATTTCACCACACTTGGAATTTTTTCCCCGTTTTTGAGTACATGACATGGTAAAACCAATGGTGTTGTTCAAAAGTACAACTCGTCCCGCAAAAAATAAGCCCTAACATGGCTATATTGACGGAAAAATAAAAAAGTTATGGCTCTAGAAAGAAGGGGAGCAAAAAACGAAAACAAAAAATCGAAAAAAGCTCCGGGAGTAGTGTTGAGCATTCCGATACTGCAAATATCGGGTATCGGCCGATATTAGCTGTATCGGAATTCCGATTCCGAGTTCCGATATTTTCGTCTTATCGGATACCGGAATCGGGATTGTCACTGTCACTGTCAGTGTCCGTCGGTCGGGTCTGTCAGGAGTCAGCGGCACTTACCCGGCAGAAGATCTCCGGCGGTCACGTCCTGCACAGCTTCATGGCCGCCATCCTCTTCTCCCCGGCGGTCACATGCAGTTTCTCGCGATAACTGCAGTGACTGCTGGGTAATCGCGGCCGTAAAGCAGTCAGTCCGATGACGTCACCGCCGGGGAAGCAGGTAATCAGCTGTGCTGCGTTGCAATGACAGGCTCTGCCTGTCATTGCGATGTAGCAGAGCTGGATCGTCGTGGGACTATCGTTATGGACTGCGTCGGACAGGTGGTATACTGTTGGTTTGTTTTTTTTCTTTTTTTACAGGAGATCGATGGCGTCGCAGGAATGAGAGTATAATAAAATAAATGAAAACTGTGTTGTCTCTTTTATTTCATTAAAATACTTTTTTCTTGCTTTGTCTTTTTTTTATACATTTAATAACTTTGGGATTAATAATGGATCGGTGTCTTATTGACGCCTCTCCATTATTAACCGGGCTTATTGTCACCGTGCAATCAACGGTGACATTAACCCCTTATTACCCCGCTTGCCACCGCTACAGGGCAAGTGGGAAGAGCCGGTAAAGTGCCACAATTGGCACATCTTTTGATGCGCCAAATGTGGGGCTGCTGTAGCCTGGTATTATCAGGCTGTTGAGGGCCAAAATCCATGGGCCTTGACAGTCTTTTAATACCAGGCCGCAGCAGTCTGCATTTTACTTGGCTGGTTAACAAAAATAGGGGGGATCCCCACGCCGTTTTTTTTTCGAGGGGATCCCCTATTTTTGTTAACCAGCCAAGCTAAGCAGACTGCTGTGGCCTGGTATTATCAGGCTTGCAAGGTCCATGGATATTGGATCCTTACCAGCCTGAAAAACCAGGCCTCAGCGGTCTGCTTCATCTGGCTGGTTAACAAAAATAGGGGGGACCCCACGCCAATTTTTTTCGAGGGGATCCCCTATTTTTGTTAATCAGCCAAGATATGCAGACTGCTGTGGCCTGGTATTATCAGGCTGGCAAGGTCCATGGATCTTGGCTCCTTAACAGCCTGAAAATCCAGGCCTCAGCGGTCTGCTTCATCTGGCTGGTTAACAAAAATAGGGGGGACCCCACGCCAATTTTTTTTCGAGGGGATCCCCTATTTTTGTTAATCAGCCAAGATATGCAGACTGCTGTGGCCTGGTATTATCAGGCTGGCAAGGTCCATGGATCTTGGCTCCTTAACAGCCTGAAAATCCAGGCCTCAGCGGTCTGCTTCATCTGGCTGGTTAACAAAAATAGGGGGGACCCCACGCCATTTTTTTTTCGAAGGGAACCCCTATTTTTGTTAATCAGTTCCCTCTGACGTCACTGATTGTGTCCCTGGCTGACCTGAAGTGAAAGTGGAAAGCAATCAATTAAGCTTTCCACTTAAGGGCCCGTCTCACATAGCGATATCGCTACCGAGATCGCTGCTGAGTCACTAGTTTTGTGACGCAGCAGCGAGCTCACCAGCGATATCGCTGTGTGTGACATTCAGCGACGATCAGCCCCCCTGCCGGGTATCGCTGATCGTCGCTGAAATGTCAGGACCTTTTTTTGATCGCTGGTTTCCCGCTGACAGGCACACATCGCTGCGTGTGACAGGCGGGAGACCAGCGATCCGCTGGTAACCAAGGTACACAGCGGGTTTCCAGCGCGGGGCTGTGCCTAGAAACCCGCTGTGTACCTTGGATACCAGCGCCCTGATGCAGGGAGCTGGTATCCAAGGTACACAGCGGGTTTCCAAGCGCTGCGCGGTGCCTGGAAACCCGCTGTGTACCTTGGTTACCAGCGGATCGCTGGTCTCCCGCCTGTCACACGCAGCGATGCGTGCCTGTCAGAGGGAAACCAGCGATCAAAAAAAGGTCCTGACATTTCTGCGACGATCAGCGATACCCGGCAGGGGGCTGATTGTCGCTGAATGTCACACACAGCGATATCGCTGGTGAGCTCGCTGCTGCGTCACAAAACTAGTGACTCAGCAGCGATCTCGGTAGCGATATCGCTATGTGAGACGGGCCCTTAAGCGATGTTACCCACAGTGTCGCTGTCCCAGATCGCTGCCTGAGCTGCCTGTTTGGCAGCTCAGCAGCGATCATGTAGCGATACACCAGCGATCCTGACAAGTGCATATCGTTGTCGGGATCGCTGGTGTATCGTTATGTGACACCCAGCCTTTACTCTCCTGTCAGGCAGGAGAGGAACTCATTCATTTGGGGTTTACTGTGAGGCTGCAGCATTAGCTGCGGTCCCTGCAGTAAACATTAACCCTTTCTGAAGGATTACACCGTGGGACCTGACTGTGCATGGATAGGTAAGAATAATTTTGCTTTTTTATTTTATTTTTATTACAGGAAATGGTTTTTGCAGTAAAATAAAAGATGGTCAAAAACATGTGTCTTTATTTCATTAAAATGATTTTTAATTAAAGTGTGTGTGTTTTATTTTTATTTCATGCAATAGGATTAATAATTGATAGTTGTCTAATTGACAGCTCTCAATTATTAACCTGGCTTAAGGTCACCTTTCAATAGCAAGGTGGCTTTAACCCCATATTAACCCATTCGCCACCGCTACAGGGCAATGGGAATAGACGGGCAAAGTGCCAGAAAGGGCGAATCTAATTATAGATTTGTCTTTCCTGGGGTGTCTGGGGGCAGATGTTAGTAGCCGGGGGGGCAAAAATAATGGTCCCTCTCTGGGCTATTATTATCTGCCCCCACTCACTGGCTTTGTCTGTCTGGTTGCGAAAATAGGGCGGGAGCCCACGCATTTTTTTTCAGCAATTTTACACCTCATATATATATATACATGTCATTGAATTTGTGACACATATATATATATATTTATATTTGTAGTTCATACACTTCTACATAGTATAATAGCCGCTAATTCAATTGCCGGCTTTTGTGAAAATGCAGAACCCGACATGAAATGACACTTGGTGTACATAGGGTTAACCATGTCTTTTCATGTCCTTTGCTATCTAATTTGCACAAACAATTAAATCAGACTATGTGTGCAAAATTTCACACCTGTAGGGGTTAATTAAAGGTGTAAATTCGTAGCAAAAAGTCAGTTTTTTTTACAACGAATTTACACCTTTAATTAACCCCTACAGGTGTGAAATTTTGCACACATAGTCTGATTTAATTGTTTGTGCAAATTAGATAGCAAAGGACATGAAAAGACATGGTTAACCCTATGTACACCAAGTGTCATTTCATGTCGGGTGACCCGACATGAAATGACACTTGGTGTACATAGGGTTAACCATGTCTTTTCATGTCCTTTGCTATCTAATTTGCACAAACAATTACATGAGTGTAAGTGTGCAAAATTTCACACCTGTAGGGGTTAATTAAAGGTGTAAATTCGTAGCAAAAAAGTCCGTTTTTTTTACAACGAATTTACACCTTTAATTAACCCCTACAGGTGTGAAATTTTGCACACATAGTCTGATTTAATTGTTTGTGCAAATCAGATAGCAAACGACATGAAAAGACATGGTTAACCCTATGTACACCAAGTGTCATTTCATGTCGGGTGCTTCTGTCTTTTCACTGAAGCCGGCTTTACCCGGCAATTGAATCAAAGGATATTTTACTATGTAGAAGTGTATAAACTATACATATATGTATATATATATGTCACAATGACATGTATATATATATATATGTATTCTATGTGTGTATATTTAGTGTTTACAAGGAAAGAATGGGGTTTTTTTAGTTGCGATATTTTGTTCCCATAGACTTACATGGGACTTCCGGTATCGGTATCGGGTATCGCCGATATTTTAGTGATATCGGCGATACCATTCCGATTCCGATACTTTAGGATATCGGAAAGTATCGCTCAACTCTATCCGGGAGTGAAAGGATTAAAGGGAATCTGTCACCCCATTTTTGCCTTATAAGCTGCGGCCACCACCATCAGGGGCTTATCTACAGCATTCTGTAATGCTGTAGATAAGCCCCCGATGTCACCTGAAAGTGAAGAAAAACGAGTTATAAAATACTCACCCAGGGTGTTCTGTAGTCCGGTCCGGAGGGGTCGCGGTCCGGTTCAGCGCCTCCCATCTTGTATCGAAGCCGGCCTCTTCTTTCCGTCCCGTTGCGACTCCTGCGCAGGCGCACTGCTCTGCCCTGGTGAGGGCAGAGCAGAGTACTCCAGTGCGCAGGCGCTGGACCTCTCTGACCTTTCCTGGCGCCTGCGCACTGCAGTACTCTGCTCTGATGATGATGATCTTTCTGTTTAAACAATGCAGTCACACATCAGATAAGAGTTTTGCATGTTCATCGGGTGACAGCATGTTTTGACAGATTAGCTTGGCTAAATTGGTCCCTGTGTTATATCCATCGTGGGTGTCAACTCTTCTTAACGAGGCTAAATAGGAACTTTAATTTTATCTACAGCACATTCTAAAATTGTCTGTCTCTGACCACATATTAGTGCCAACATAGATGTTGTATTAACTATTTACTTTAACTATAAAAATTGTCTTATGATGAGCAAAAAAATTACCGTATAATAAAATTTGTGACCCATTGTATCTTGCTGAGTAATAATAGCATCCAACTTTGGGATTCTGCAGCACCTCTCGGATATGTGTCTAACTTCAAGGTGACTGGATACACCAGCACTTCCATCTCTCTTGCTTGGAGTTCCACAACTGGAGCCACTGAATATAAAGTGTCCTGGAATCCTGCAACATCAGGTTAATGTGTTTTAATACATGTGCATAATATGTGCTTTCTTAAAAGTGTATTATTAGATTTCTGTAATACAGATCTGCAATGCAAACGTTTAATTGAACTGGGTACATCCGTATTTCATCAGTATTTTCATTCAATGCAAAGTTTTTCTTGCAAATTGCAAATACGAATGCAAAAACTGATCAAATACTGCTAGAATACTGATTCAGCCATATTTTTAGCATCCCACTTAGGGTTTGTGTACACGTTGCGGATTCTCTTGCGGATCCGCAGCGGATTTGGCCCTGCGGATCCGCAGCAGTTTCTGCTGCGTTGTACAGTACCATTATAACCTATGAAAAAAAAAAAAACACTGTGCTCATGCTGCAGATTTTTCCGCGCAGATTTGATGCTACATTATAGAAATCCGCAGGTGTAAAAACGCAGGGAAAATCCGCACAAAAACCACAGAAAATCCGCAGTAAATCTGCACTAAATCCGCAGTAAACGCAGACGTTTTACATGCTGATTAGAAAAATCCGCGTGGAAAAATCTGCAAGTGAATCCGCAACGTGTGCACTCACCCTTAGGCTAAGTGCACACGTTCAGGAATGTTTGCAGAATATTCCTGAGCAAAAACTGTCATTTTTCGCGGTAAAAACGCACGTTTTTTTGCGCGGATTTTGTGCGTTTTTCGTGCGTTTTTGTGTGGATTTGATGCGTTTTTAATGCAATTTTTCCCTGGGCTTTCTAGGTCAATGATATAGCGGGAAAAACGCTAAAATTCCGTGAAATTAATGAACATGTTGCTTCTTTTTCCGCGATGCGTTTTTTTTGCGGAAAAAAACGCACCATGTGCACAAAAATTGCGGAATTCATTCTAAATGATAGGATGCTTAATTCATGCGTTTTTGACGCGTTTTTTCCTGCAAAAAAAACGCAAATAATCCTGAACGTGTGCACTTAGCCTTAGACTTTAATGGGTGTATTCTACCCATAAAATGGAATAAAGTAGCAGTTTTTAGAAAACTGATATGGAAAACCATTAATGTGAACAGCCCCACTGGTTTATATTAGCACTGTATTTCAATCTTAGTTTACTTTAATATGTGTGAAGTATAAAGTATAGAAATTTTTTTAGAAATTGTAACAAGTAAACAGGGGGGGTAGATGTGGCCGAGTTATTTAAAGGGACAGTTCACAGGCAGAGTCCACCGAGCACACAGTCAGCGAGTACCCTCCGGCCCCTTGTACATACAATACTGGTTTGATGCAGTTTTTCCTCACGCGTTACCTTTTCTTCTGGTCACAGCAGTCCAGGCGATACAGAGTCCAAAAAGGCAACTGTTGTCCAACAGGGAAAATAATGCTTTAATGAACAGCGGTAAAGTAGAAAGGCACGAGTACAACACTGGTTTTCCTGCTCTCTCCCTGTCACACTCTCCAACCGCACCAACAGCAGCTGCAGCAGCCAAAGATTAGAGGAATTTCACGTGCTGGGATTTGGGTGCTTAAAACCCCTTCATCGGGGGCCCTTCTGGAGTCCCGGGGCCCATATAGCAGTCCTTAGCCTTCTCGTTCAGTCCTTGGTCCAGGGCAACAGACCTCTCCGGTCCAGGGGGTCTGGCAGTGCCCCGTCTATAAATCCCTTCTGCCCTGGCCAGAGTATCAGGCAGTTCTGAGGAAGCAGCAGCTTCCTCTCTCCTCATGGCTGCTAGTCCAGCCCTCAACATTAACTATTTCTGTCCCTAACTATGTACAGTATTAAAGGAAAACATACACAATACAATAGATTACAACAGGAGCAATACAGACATACATTACATGTCAAATACATGGGTACACAGTACAATTAAGGCAGTCTACACATAAGAGGCACAGGGTGACACGGAAAGAGGAGAGGGTGCAATTGAAGGGACCTGCCACCCCTTACAAAGTAACATGTCATTGTCTATAAACGCTATTAATCTGCAGATATGGGGTAAATCTGCAGGTTAGTGGTGTTACACCTTAGTGAAAGCGTGGATATTGAGGCATACCCGGAGCACCACTGCCATCCCTCAGTACAGTGTGACGGATGTAATGATTATACACTATCAATGTGATTAATAAAATAACATTTGTAATTAGATTTCATATTCTGGTTTAGTATGGTGGAAATTATGCTTTGTGTATAGAATATACTATTGATTTATTCAAAATTTGTCCAAGTAATACATCTCTATTGTTCCAACAGACACACCTATGAGTCAGTATCTGGCTCCCAATATCCGTTCATACCATATTACAAATTTACAGTCCAACACCAGGTACATTGTGAATGTTCAAGCAGTTTATACCAACACTGAAGGTCCACCAGCCACTCTTATTCAGAGCACAGGTAAGCCCCAGGTATTCTAAAGAGCTATTCAGTAGTTCTTGTTTGAAGGTCAGGCCCAACTATTATGATGATTTTCAAAATTGTTTTATTATTTTATTTTTATTCTTTAAAGGGACTAATCTACCGAATCTTCTTTGCCACAATAAAATTTGGAGCTTGACCCTGAGTCAATAATATGATAAATAATTGCAAATATTCTTTTCTTCTATTCTTCCTCTACTGCATGGGTTGATCAACAGAGCTGCATTAGGAATGTGAATAATCTTGTGTGATTTTGTACAGTCATGGACAAAAGTTTTGAGAATGACACAAATATTAATTTTTACAAAGTCTACTGCTTCACTTTTTCTAATGGCAATTTGCATATACTCCAGAATGTTATAAAGAGTGATCAGCTTAACAGCAATTACTTGCAAAGTCAATATTTGGCTAGAAAATGAACTTTATCCCCCAAAACACATTTCAACATCATTGCAGCCCTGCCTTAAAAGGACCAGCTAACCTCTTTTCAGTGATTGCTCCATTAACACAGGTGTGGGTGTTGATGAGGACATAGCTGGAGATCAATCTGTCATGATTAAGTAAGAATGACACCACTGGACACTTTAAAAGGAGGCTGGTGCTTGGCATCATTGTTTCTCTCTGTTAACCATGGTTATCTCTAAAGAAACACGTGCAGTCATCATTGCAATGCACAAAAATGGCCTATAAGGGAAGAGTATCGCAGCTAGAAAGATTGCACCTCAGTCAACATTCTATCGCATCATCAAGAACTTCAAGGAGAGAGGTTCCATTGTTGCCAAAAAGGCTCCAGGGCGCCCAAGAAAGACCAGCAAGCGCCAGGACCGTCTCTTAAAAGTGTTTCAGCTGCGGGATCGGGCTACCAGCAGTGCAGAGCTTGCTCAGGAATTGGCAGCAGGCAGGTGTGAGTGCATCTGCACGCACTGTGAGGGGAGACTCTTGGAGCAAGGCCTGGTCTCAAGGAGGGCAGCAAAGAAGCCACTTCTCTCCAGAAAAAACATCATGGACAGACTGATATTCTGCAAAAGGTACAGGCAGTGGACTGCTGAGGACTGGGGTAAAGTTATTTTCTCTGATGAATCCCCTTTTCGATTGTTTGGGACATCAGGAAAACGCCACATTCGGAGAAGACAAGGTGAGCGCTACCACCAGTCTTGTCTCATGCCAACTGTTAAGCATCCTGAAACCATTCATGTGTGGGGTTGCTTCTCAGCCAAGGGAATCGGCTCTCTCACAGTCTTGCCTAAAAACACAGCCATGAATAAAGAATGGTACCAGAATGTCCTCCAAGAGCAACTTCTCCCAACCCTCCAAGAGCAGTTTGGCGATCAACAATGCCTTTTCCAGCATGATGGAGCACCGCCATAAAGCAAAGGTGATAACTAAATGGCTCAGGGAACAAAACATAGAGATTTTGGGTCCATGGCCTGGAAACTCCCCAGATCTTAATCCCATTAAGAACTTGTGGTCAATCATCAAGAGACGGGTGGACAAACAAAAACCTAAAATTCTGACAAAATGAAAGCATTGATTGTGCAAGAATGGACTGCTTAGTCAGGATTTGGTCCAGAAGTTGATTGAGAGCATGCCAGGGAGAATTGCAGAGATCCTGAAGAACAAGGGTCAACATGCAAATATTGACTTGCTGCATTAACTCATTCTAACTGTCAATATAAGCTTTTGTTACTCATATGTTTGCAATTATATTTCTGTCTGTGATAAAAACATCTGTCAAACACACATAAAAACCAGAGGGCAGCAGATCATGTGAAAATATAATATTTGTGTCATTCTCAAAACTTTTGGCCATGACTGTATTATTCAGTGAATTGATTTAATGTATAGTAATGGGCAGCAGCATTGTACTAATGTCATTATCAGTCCTATGCCTGCAAAGTTTTTCATTCTCCCTGTTGCCCTTTGCAATAGAGAAGCAAATGTAGCCCTTTGCAATGACCCAGATATTAAAGGGGCTGACGGGTCTTAGAATGCAACTCTATGTGACTGCAGACTTGTAACCGTAAGTATGCGATTTGCATACTTCCGGTAACATTCTAACTAGACTTGTGCCCATCCGGTCGGCGTTGACCACATGTATGCAAGTTTGCAGTTATATAGACTTGTTCCCAGACAACTACTTTAAAGGAATTATCTCATCAGAGTCAACCCATTTCAAATAGAAGTCAATGATTTCATGAGCTGGACATCTCCCTTTGTTCACGATAATGGCTGCCCTAATTTATTTATTTATTTACTTTACTCACTTATATAGCGCCATTCATTCCACAGCGCTTTACAGACATTATCACCCCTGTCCCATTTGGGGCTCACAATCTAAATTCCCTATCAGTATGTCTTTGGAATGTGGGTGGAAACCGGAGAACCCGGAGGAAACCCACAAAAACACGGGAAGAGCATACAAACTCTTTGCAGATGTTGCCCTTGGTTTGATTTGAACCCAGGACCCCAGCGCTGCAAGGTAACAGTGCTAATCACTGAACCACCGTGCCCCTAAAGATGGATATCTTCCCACACCCTTTCTACCTTTTTTAAACTGTCCCTAATCTGTCCTTACGTGTTTGATAACAAATGTGTAAATTTAAATCACTGAATGGAGTCAGTGTCCGTGACTAACATTTATTTATTTTTGCAGATTCCAATCCTGTTCAGCTTCTTCCTATTAAAGATTTACAGATTGTTGATACTGGAGTCAACACGCTCAAACTATCCTGGAAGAAAACACCTGGAATAACTCACTACAAAATTTCTTGGATGCCATTTGATGGTAAGATCTTTTCATTAATATACAAAAATAATAGCTTTCAATGCCACTGTGAGTGGAAGTCTCACAGGTCTTAAAAGGACTTCCACTGACAGGCTTTGCACTAACCACTCCATCTAGCAGGTCCCAAGGGAACCCTGCCCTTTATCATTTAAAGGGATTGCCCCACAAACAAAGTTTTAAATCACTAGATTTTGGAATAAAAATAATTTTCACAATTGGATGTGATATTCCTGTGCTGAGATAATCTTATAAATGTGCCCCTGATATGTACTGTGTAATGGCCATGTCTGACTGTGCAGGAAAATGGTTGATCATACCACAGCTCCTTGGCAGGAGGGGTCACAAAAAAGTATACAGACATAATGGCAGGGGATTACAGGTGATTGTTTAAAAACAGGCAGGGAAATGTTTTACCTCACAGAAAGAATCAGCTGTGATCCCCTGCTGTAATGTCTGTATACCCTCTTTAGCTTTCTCCCTGCCCAGGAGCTGTGGTATGATCAGATCAGATCAGATCAGACCATGTTCCTGCACAGAACAGACGCACCCATTACACAGCACACAGCAGGGGCATGTTTATAAGATTATCTCAGTACAGTAACATTATTTTAAACACATCCAATTGGGAAAATTATTTTTATGCCAAGATCTATTGATTTAAATTTAACTTTGCTCGTGGGAAAACCCCTTTAACCACTATATATGGATCCCCTGGGTTGAGTACATGGAGTGGCTGCTAGCCGTTGGACCGGGCTTGCAGAGTATAGTCAGAAAGCATTATCAGTACCAAGAGGTCAGGATCAAGAACAAAATTTTAAAAAAGCTGATATTCACAAATCAGAATCCTTGTCCGTCTTGTGAAATGATCTTTTGGTTTGCTCAAAAGATAATTGTTCTTGGCTGCACATCGTCCTGGTAAATAGGACCTGTGCTACTGAGAACAATGTCAGCTTATGCACATTGAACAATCTGATCATTGTCAATCGGAGGAGATTTAACTCTGGCATCATGCACTATTAATGCACCCTAGACCAAACCGTTTTAAAATTAGATTTATCAAACAAAATGAAACATTGATAAATTTGATGCATTTTAAGACCATCTAGTCTAAGTTTGCACTGGCTAAAAGTTGGACCATTTTGATCATTTTGCCCAATGTAGCTAATCGTTATAGTTATCTTTATAGGTTAAATCACTTCTTCTGGC
>JARQOD010000004.1:326332779-326492840 GCA_033576555.1 Oophaga sylvatica
TTTCTTGGATGCCATTTGATGGTAAGATCTTTTCATTAATATACAAAAATAATAGCTTTCAATGCCACTGTGAGTGGAAGTCTCACAGGTCTTAAAAGGACTTCCACTGACAGGCTTTGCACTAACCACTCCATCTAGCAGGTCCCAAGGGAACCCTGCCCTTTATCATTTAAAGGGATTGCCCCACAAACAAAGTTTTAAATCACTAGATTTTGGAATAAAAATAATTTTCACAATTGGATGTGATATTCCTGTGCTGAGATAATCTTATAAATGTGCCCCTGATATGTACTGTGTAATGGCCATGTCTGACTGTGCAGGAAAATGGTTTGATCATACCACAGCTCCTTGGCAGGAGGGGTCACAAAAAAGTATACAGACATAATGGCAGGGGATTACAGGTGATTGTTTAAAAACAGGCAGGGAAATGTTTTACCTCACAGAAAGAATCAGCTGTGATCCCCTGCTGTAATGTCTGTATACCCTCTTTAGCTTTCTCCCCTGCCCAGGAGCTGTGGTATGATCAGATCAGATCAGATCAGACCATGTTCCTGCACAGAACAGACGCACCCATTACACAGCACACAGCAGGGGCATGTTTATAAGATTATCTCAGTACAGTAACATTATTTTAAACACATCCAATTGGGAAAATTATTTTTATGCCAAGATCTATTGATTTAAATTTAACTTTGCTCGTGGGAAAACCCCTTTAACCACTATATATGGATCCCCTGGGTTGAGTACATGGAGTGGCTGCTAGCCGTTGGACCGGGCTTGCAGAGTATAGTCAGAAAGCATTATCAGTACCAAGAGGTCAGGATCAAGAACAAAATTTTAAAAAAGCTGATATTCACAAATCAGAATCCTTGTCCGTCTTGTGAAATGATCTTTTGGTTTGCTCAAAAGATAATTGTTCTTGGCTGCACATCGTCCTGGTAAATAGGACCTGTGCTACTGAGAACAATGTCAGCTTATGCACATTGAACAATCTGATCATTGTCAATCGGAGGAGATTTAACTCTGGCATCATGCACTATTAATGCACCCTAGACCAAACCGTTTTAAAATTAGATTTATCAAACAAAATGAAACATTGATAAATTTGATGCATTTTAAGACCATCTAGTCTAAGTTTGCACTGGCTAAAAGTTGGACCATTTTGATCATTTTGCCCAATGTAGCTAATCGTTATAGTTATCTTTATAGGTTAAATCACTTCTTTCTGGCAGTAGATGTGAAAAAAGGATGTGTATTTGTTAAACTGCTTAAAAATGCAATAATTTTAAAAAGAATACCGAAACTTACAGAAAACATAATATATAGAAAAAATAAGTGTGATAGTAGTTCCAGTCTTCGCAAAATGTCTTTTCAGTTTTGTTAATATAAAGTAAGTACAATTATGATATAATGACCTATTTTTAAAATGTTAGTATTTTGAGGTTGTACAGTCATGGCCAAAAGTTTTGAGAATGACACAAATATTATATTTTCACATGATCTGCTGCCCTCTGGTTTTTATGTGTGTTTGACAGATGTTTTTATTACAGACAGAAATATAATAATTGCAAACATATGAGTAACAAAAGCTTATATTGACAGTTAGAATGAGTTAATGCAGCAAGTCAATATTTGCAGTGTTGACCTCTTCTTCAGGACCTCTGCAATTCTCCCTTGCATGCTCTCAATCAACTTCTGGACCAAATCCTGACTGATAGCAGTCCATTCTTGCACAATCAATGCTTTCATTTTGTCAGAATTTTTAGGTTTTTGTTTGTCCACCCGTCTCTTGATGATTGACCACAAGTTCTCAATGGGATTAAGATCTGGGGAGTTTCCAGGCCATGGACCCAAAATCTCTATGCTTTGTTCCCTGAGCCATTTAGTTATCACCTTTGCTTTATGGCAAGGTGCTCCATCATGCTGGAAAAGGCATTGTTGATCGCCAAACTGCTCTTGGAGGGTTGGGAGAAGTTGCTCTTGGAGGACATTCTGGTACCATTTTTTATTCATGGCTGTGTTTTTAGGCAAGACTGTGAGAGAGCCGATTCCCTTGGCTGAGAAGCAACCCCACACATGAATGATTTCAGGATGCTTAACAGTTGGCATGAGACAAGACTGGTGGTAGCGCTCACCTTGTCTTCTCCGAATGAGGAGTTTTCCTGATGTCCCAAACAATCGAAAAGGAGATTCATCAGAGAAAATAACTTTACCCCAGTCCTCAGCAGTCCACTGCCTGTACCTTTTGCAGAATATCAGTCTGTCCATGATGTTTTTTCTGGAGAGAAGTGGCTTCTTTGCTGCCCTCCTTGAGACCAGGCCTGGCTCCAAGAGTCTCCGCCTCACAGTGCGTGCAGATGCACTCACACCTGCCTGCCATTCCTGAACAAGCTCTGCACTGCTGGTAGCCCGGTCCCGCAGCTGAAACACTTTTAAGAGACGGTCCTGGCGTTTGCTGGTCTTTCTTGGGCACCCTGAAGCCTTTTTGGCAACAATGGAACCTCTCTCCTTGAAGTTCTTGATGATGCGATAGGTTGTTGACTGAGGTGCAATCTTTCTAGCTGCGATACTCTTCCCTGTTAGGCCATTTTTGTGCATTGCAATGATGACTGCATGTGTTTCTTTAGAGATAACCACGGTTTACAGAAGAGAAACAATGATGCCAAGCACCAGCCTCCTTTTAAAGTGTCCAGTGGTGTCATTCTTATTTAATCATGACAGATTGATCTCCAGCCATGTCCTCATCAACACCCACGCCTGTGTTAATGGAGCAATCACTGAAAAGAGGTTAGCTGGTCCTTTTAAGGCAGGGCTGCAATGATGTTGAAATGTGTTTTGGGGGATAAAGTTCATTTTCTACCCAAATATTGACTTTGCAAGTAATTGCTGTTAAGCTGATCACTCTTTATAACATTCTGGAGTATATGCAAATTGCCATTAGAAAAAGTGAAGCAGTAGACTTTGTAAAAATTAATATTTGTGTCATTCTCAAAACTTTTGGCCATGACTGTAGAGGAAATCTGCTGACATTTATTTTATATCACTAGGTGGTGCTAGAAGCTCAAAGATTGTTTCTGCAGACTCCTCGTTTTTTTCCATACCTGACTTGAAGGAAAGTGCTACTTACAATATCCATGTGTCATCCATTGCTGGAAACCGAGAGGGAAGTCCTGTCCTTCTTACAGCAAAAACGTGTGAGTAGTCAAGAGGGTGATTGTCTATTAGTAACAAAACAATTTGTACACTCAAATATATCAACTGCAAGCATAAGCATACACACATCAATCATGTTTGCATCCTTTGTTTTGGTCACTTTTTTTCTAAGTCCGGGGTCACACTTGCGATAAACTTGCATGAGTCTCGCACCTCAATACCCGCCACTGCCACCAGCACTCGGACTGGAGCGTTCAGCTGCATAGAAATACATGCAGCCGCACACTCCGTTCCTGAGTGCCGGGTATTGCAGTGCGAGACTCGTGCAAGTTTATTGCAAGTGTGACCCCGACCTAAAGGTGGGAATAGATCCCAGATAATGATTTTGGGAAAGCCAACTTTCATAGGTAATTTAGGTATCCTGGAACTTTTTATAGAAATGTGCAGAAGAAAGGAAATAAAGAAACATTAAACATATAGCATACAAAAAACAAAAAGGACATATATTTTAGAAACAGTGAACTTTTCCGTTTTTCTTTCAAATGTATTTAACATGTTTTGATCTTTACATTGTTATGTAGTAGACTTACCAAAAGTGGACATCTTCGAAATAAAAGAAACAATAGCAGATAGTGTTCTACTGAGTTGGTCTGGAGTTAATGGGGCATCGTCATATCTTTTAACGTGGAGGTTAACTTCAGGTAAGACTTATACTTTCAGACATACAGGTACTAATGTAAACTAATATAGCGCTTGCATATGTCCGTCAGTCCCATAGAGAACAAATAGTGTGCATTCACTGACATTGTTCAATTCAAACTTGGCTCTATAGTGCCCTGTTCTTCGGCTCAGTAAGGGTCCCAGTGGAGGGACCCCTAGCTTTAAGCAAGTTATCACCTATCTCGCAGATGAGTGATATCTTCCTAAATTGGAACAAACCTTTACATTTTTGAGGATTTTTTTTAAGTGATTTAATACTTTAGCAGTCTAGGCTTCCATCATTCCAGTTTTGTTCAGTGCACCAGAAAGACATATAGCAACAACATCTTTGTTTTGCTTTATAAAATAATTTAGACTACTATGTTATTCAGTGTGGCACTAAGAGATATAAAATGCAGGAAAAATAGGGTGAACTAAGCCTTAGGTCTCATTCACATAGTTCACATGTGGTCAACAATATGTGTCCATGTTTTTGAGACAAATTAAAAAAAAATTCTTTAAAATGAAAATGTTTAATTAAATATGAAGTAATGTTTAAGATGTGCCACCTTTCTAAGGGCACTTTAGTTATATGGGTCATTTGTTTTTGAGTTTTTTTGCAATCCTTATATCTTAACAAAATGACCACTGTCATTTGTTATAAACCTTTAACATATTTTAGAAACATATAACAGCATATACCACTAGGGTTCTAAATACTAGGAACCTCTAGAATTAGGGAGACAAGTAACATACGTTAGCTCAGGTCTACATTTTCCAGCAGGAAGCTGCATAAGCAGGATAGTGCTTTCTAGTCTCCAGTTAGAATGGTTTTCTGATTAAAATTGAAAAATGCCAACATTGCTTAGTGTAGCACTTGCGCAACTTCGTTTCAGAGTTCATAGATTGTTCTCATCACCCAGTGCCATAGTGATCAAGACTTTTACCACATATCAGAATGCATAAGTTATCCCAAAATATCACTTTGAATCAGCCTCTAAAACATAATTCTCCTGCACGTGTTATGCACCACATTTATTAAGTGTTGTAACCACTTTTTGCACCACACCGTACAAAGACAGTGGCTAGAAAAAAACAGCACTGGCTTTATATGTTCAAATAATATACAGCATTTACCATCTTTAGAGCAGAATAAGCATAATCCAGGATCCTCCCTCTTTGTCACACATCCAGGACCCATATATTCCAACAGCACAGTCATGAATTTCCCTTAACAAACAGCCGGACATAGAGCAGCACTGTCAGACAGTTTACTTCAAACTCTTTTTATTGTATTCACACAAAAATAGAAGATTTAAAAATGCATACAATTATCAAGTAAGCCAGCTTTAACTCAACCCAGGGTTTCGCCTTTCAGATTCTTCTTGGGGAAAGCTGACAGACAAAACCCATGATTGGCCACAGGAAGCTTGCAACCGGAAGAAGCTGACAGGCAAAAAAAAGTGTAGGATAGAAGATGGCATAAATATGGCACTGTTTGATAGAAGATATCATTATGTGTTTTTAACTAAGCTTGCCCAAGAAGAAGCCAATCGCCTAAACCCAGGGTCAGGAAGTAGTTGACATAAATGTGACTGGAAATAAACTGTCTGGCAGTGCCACACTACGACTGGTTGATCTTTAAGAGAATTTTGTGACAGTAATGTTGGCATTTATTACTTGTTTCAACAGGACTTAAAATAACACCATTGGATAGAATATACCAGTACTGCAAGTGTGACAAGGAGGGAGGATTCTTTATGGCGTTGCGTCTGCTCTAAAGATCATTAAGTTGCATTTTATTTTTATGTTAAGAAGCATGTTGGGCTGCTTTATTGGACTTCAGCTTGTTCTCATCTTTTTGGTATCCTTACAGTGAATAAAGTACCTAAATGACCAATTATTATGTTCTATATGCCAAAATTGTGCTTCAAAAGTAAATTAACCAAGAGGTGGGGTAAAATTAAATGAAAGTGTATAAACATGCACCAAATTTGTCAACCAGCATGAGCCAACATGGTAAATTTGGACATTTTCAGACTGCCTAGTCTAAGTTTATAATGTCTGTATATAAGGAGAACTTCTTTGCTAGTTTTACAATATCTGTCATATTGAGTTGCTGTTATTTTTCTTATTGAGATTAATGGGCGATAGAGTGTTTTATATAATTTTCAGAGCAGAAAATTTACTGACAAAAACACACTAAAAAAAATGCAGTTTCGAATATGCCTTAAATGCACATTATTGGTGTAATGTTCTGGTCAAACATAAATCTTTAGTTATCTTTTGCTGTGTTGAGGAAGGTTTGTGACCAAGAGAAATAATGTAATTCTTTTATATATCTTCAGAGTCGGATGCCTCTATGGAACAATTGGCAGCATCATACGATCATTCAGGCTCACTGGATTACAGTATGGAAAAACCTATGTTTTTGCAATAAAGCCATTATTTGGGGAAATGGAAGGACCAGGGAAAACTATAACCCAATCTATATGTGAGAATTTTTAGCTATATATGTGATTTTAAAGGGAAGTGGAATCAATTATACAATACAGCTTATTTGTTGTATACATTTTGCAACTTTATAATATTGTATGTACAACAATTGTACATAGTTTTCAAGATCTCTTTTCAAGTAAGAAGCCTGACAATATATAATATTGATAAAAGATAAATGATAATATATAATAATAATTATGATAAAATATATTCTACATTATCAGAATGATATATTATGATAATTATTATGTTACCATTATATATTATCAATATTATATATTATTACATTTTATTTAATTAACATTTTTAAATAAATTACAAATAAAATGTATATTATATATTATCAGGATTATATATTATCTGTAATTTATTTAAATTTACTTTAAAATTAATTTAAAATACATATATTTTTATCTCTAATATATATATATACCATATATATATATGTAAAATCTGATAATAGATAATTTATAATCATGTTAATATCCTGCTAATACAGATTGAGTGTATCGAAGATCACTCATGTGATATTGCCAGTATTGCCAGTATCCTTTTTTGCGCTTTTGTTTTTCTTTCCCCCTCTTCCTAGAGCCATAGCATTTTTAATTTTCCGTCCACATAGACGTATGAGGACTTGTTTTCTTGCATAACAAGTTGCACTTTTGATTATACCATTCATTTTACCACATAGTGTACTGAAAAATGGGACAAAAATTCCAAGTGTGATGAAATTGAGAAAAAAAACGCAATTAGACCCGTATATTTTGTGGTCAACTGAGCTGTGTGAGGGCTTATTTTTTGCTGGGAGAGGAAGTGTTTTTATTGATAACGTTTTGGAATAGATTAGTCATTTTGATTGTTTTATACAGCATTTTTTGCAGTTTACTGATTTGGTTAATTATTTTCATATTGGGGTAGTCTGGACTTTTTTGGATGCTGTGATACCATATGTGTATTTTTAAATTTCTTTTTATTATCTTTATTTTTAACGGGAGAAAAAAGTTGGAATTTGAACTTTTATGTTTTTTTCTTCACATTGTTTAAACTTTTTATTATAATTTTTTTAGCCCCCTAGGGGACTTGAACCAGCAATTGTCTGATCACTTGTGCTATAAACAGCAATACTACTGTACTGCTGTATATAGAAAAATCAGGCTTGATTTCAAAAAAGCTCCAAGATGACAGGCTCAGAGGTCTTCAGCAGACCTCCAGCTCTCATAGAAACCTACCAGTGCCCCGTGATTGTGTCATGGTTGTACAGATGATGCGTCCAAATGCTGCTACACTGTTAATGCTGCTGCTGTCAGAGATTGACCGTGGCATATAACACATTAACAGTCGCAGGTGCAGCTCTGTTCCACCAGCTGTTATTAGAGACAGGTCTTGACTGTGTGCAACAGCCAATACCTGACAGTTATGGGACGAAGTCAGCACGCTACCATCTTGTATCGCACATCTACGTTAGATGTCTGTAAAGGGGTTCATCAGAATACAAATAAATAGTCTAATGCAAAACGTTTTTTGTTAGCGCTAGGGCTTAAAACATATGAAACTGTGAAATGACATGTTGTACTGATTTATTTACAATTTTTTCTTTGCAGATGGACCAGCAAAAAGACCAGTCCCCACAGTTCACGGGCCTAGGCTAACAACACTTATTGAAAGGACAACAACAGCACGACCTGTTGAGCGTCTTCCACCAATAACTTTATCACAAATGTCCAAATTCACCAGTGCAGCTGCTAGAGGAACTTCAGCATTTGTTTCTGAGCCTGGTAAATATGAATTTAAGATTGAAAAGTGTTTATCAACAAAATTTTCTAGTGATCCTAGTTTTTGACTCCTTTCCAATATTCAGGAGCTAGGCCTGGACTATAGCCAGCAAATGCCGCCTTTATTAGACAGCCTGCATCTGCCTGTGTTAGTAGCGATCTGGGCTAAGCTAAGATCTGATCACTGCTGTTAACCCCTTAAATGCCATAGTCAATCTCTGACATCGGCAGTTAAGGCATGCAATCTCAGGGCTTTGCCATTCATGGGCCTATCGCCGTTCTTTGAGATACGGTCTCAGGGTGTTGATGGGATGTCATGGCAGAAAGAGGCCTGCTGAAGGCTGTAATGTTGGCACTCCGTTGAAGCCTACTCACAGGCTGGAATTTATAGGACACTGTCATTTTAGGTATATGTAAGAGGTACGGGGGCTAATTTAATGCCTTGCACTCCTTGCATATGTTCCTGGTAAAGATGGGTATACCCCATATGTCTTGTAATGTTGATATATTGTGTATTGCATTGTACCTATCTCTATGTGTTGTAAATATATAGGGACAGTGTAGGACTTAGACCAGTAGGGGGAGCACAGTAGAATAGGGAATTAGTGGGACCAATAGGATTAGGCTAGTTAGGAGGGGCTAAGGAAGAGTAGTTGGGGAGCTTCCTGGGTTCAGGCAGTGAGAGCTTGGAGCCAGGACAGTGCAGTCGTGTCCGGGGAACGTTTAAGTAATGGAGCCCAGCAGTCCAGGGCCTAGGAGCTGACAGTCACAGGGTAGTGGAGGAATATCAGGGCAGCATAAGAATGGTAGCAGCTAACTACATGGGAACAAACCTTAATGTCCGAGGTCTACGGATTGGAAGAGCCATCCTTCGACTTCACCTTCGGAGACGGAAGCGGGTGGGGAACTCCTGAAGCGGGTTAGTCTGACTGGTCAGGAAGCTGTAGTACCGGAGGAGATGGTACAAATCTGTGATATTCCTGGAGGAGCGAGGTACAGTACAGGGAATGGAAATATTCTGCGAAGAATCTTGTGCTGTTTCTGTGACTAAACTGGATGAGCTGAGTAAGGTTGTTTTGCTGAAAATGAACCTGGACTCTGACTATAATTGAGTGATGCTGACAGAAAAGGAGCCCCGGCCATGTGTAGTGGACCCCGATTTGCAAGGGAGTGGACTGCAATGTGTTAATGTGATGGGGAGCCAGGGTGTGGCTGAACTGCCACCGTTAGCCACGACTACTACCGCCCTGGCCCCCATTATATATATACTACAATATTGTGGTATTACAATTAGAGATGAGCGACTTTGCCTTCGGGAGGGTCGAGTCGGGTTTCGGACCACCGACTTTCTCAAAAGTCGAGTCAAACAAAATCGTCCGACTATCGGAAAAAGTCGAAGGTCTGACTGAAACTCAATGCAAGTCAATGGGGAAGAAAAGTCGGCAGGGAGTGGAGGACAGTAAACACACCTACAGTGCCCATTTCAATGCCAACGACATCAATTCTTATTACTTAAGCTTGTCAACCTTAATTTACTTTATTATAATAGTTACGCATTGAAAAATTGGGGTTATTTGGCTAAATTTGAGGGGGCAGGGCTGGCTCCAGGTTTTTGTGGGCCCCGGGCCAAAGAGTCCCATTAACACATACCGCAATTCATGATGCTCTGATACGGCACAGAAATATAGGTATAATACAATGACAAATACTTCACTTCTTACATTACATGAGTGATATCTATTTTAAATTCTACAATAGCTCAAAAACCGGACAGTATATTCCTCCATACAGTATTATGGCCACCACATAGTGAGCCATACAGAATAATGAGCTCCATATATTGCTCCATAAATAATTTGTACCATATAATGTTCCATACAGTATATGATGCGCTCCACATAATGCTACAGTATATGATGGTCCCCATATAATGTGCCATACAGTATAGGATGGTCCCCATAGAGTATAATGAGCCCCACATATTGCTCCATAGTACAGTATAATGAGTCGCATATAAAGCTCCATACAGTATATGATGGGCCCCATATATTGCTCCATACAGAATGGGCTTCCTATAATGCTCCATACAGAATAGGCCCCATATGTGCTCCATATGATGCTCCAGGACCATACCCCATATGATGCCCCATAAATAATGAACCCCATATGATGCTCTAGTGTATGATGGGCCCCATGGATGATGCTCCAGTGTATGATAGGCCTATATAATGCTCCATATATAATGGGCCCCATATGCTCCAGTGTACAGTATAATGGGCCCCGTATATGATGCTCTAGTGTATGATGGGCCCCATTTGTAATGCTCCAGTGTATAATGGGCCCCGTATATGATGCTCCAGTGTATGATGGGCCCCATTTATAATGCTCCAGTGTATGATGGGCCCCATGGATGATTCTGCAGTGTATGATGGGCCTATATAATGCTCCATATATAATGGGCCCCATATGATGCTCCAGTGTATGATTGGCCCCATTTATAATTCTCCAGTGTATGATGGGCCCCATGGATGATGCTCCAGTGTATGATGGGCCTATATAATGCTCCATATATAATGGGCCCCATATGATGCTCCAGTATATGATGGGCCCCATGGATGATGCTCCAGTGTTTGATGGGCCTATATAGTGCTCCATATATACTGGGCCCCATATGATGCTCCAGTGTATGATGGCCCCCATATATAATTCTCCAGTGTATGATGCTCCCCTATATTGCTCCAAACATTAAAAAAAATGAAATACCTCTCCTCGCTGGGCACTGCTCTACTCTGAACTTCTCAGCGTTGCCATCTTCCAGCTCTCTGCACTGTGACTGTTCGGGCGGAGGGCGCACAGATGTGACGTCATCGCACTGTCTGACCTGAATGTCACTGTCAGGAAATGCAGAAGACGTCACAGCGGTGGAGCAGGGAGAGGTAAGTATTGCAAGTGCTGGGGCCCTGAGCAAGCAAGGGGGGCCCACTCATGGGCGCCGGCACTGGCACAGGGCCCCTCATAGTACGCCGGTGTCTCTGACGGCGAGTGGGCCCCCCCACCTGCTCAGGGCCCCGGCTCTTGCCCGGGTGCGCCAGGTGCTGACGCCGGCCTTGGAGGAGGGTACAGCCCAGTTAGGGAGGTGGAAAAACTGGCATATGTTGAGGTGTAGGCTGGACATTCAGCAGCTGCAAATGGAGAAATTGGAGAAGTCGGAGGAAGAGGAGGACAAAGCGAGCCATTTTGCTGGCAACCTATGTGTCATCAGGGGAAGGTGGTACAAAATCCTTTGAAACCAAGGTATGGTTCATTTTAATGATGGTGAGATCACCAACATTTTGGGTCGACAGCCAGGTCCTTCTTTCTGTCAGGATTGATCCAGCAGCACTGAAGACTCTTTCTGATAGCACACTACCAGTAGGGCAAGCAAGCTCCTGTAAGGCATATTGTGCCAATTCAGGCCAGATGTCCAGTTTACAGGCCCAGTAGTCAAAGGGGAATGAACTGTGAGGGAGAACATCGATAGGGGAGGAGAGGTAATTTTGAACCATAGTTGACAACTGTTGTCTCCTGTCTGTTTCAATCGATTCAGTATTACCAGTCGTGTGAGCGTTACTCGAGAAATCAGACCACAACATGGTCATGAAACCCCTGTCTCCAACGCCACTTCGGCTGTGTGCACCATGAACACCTCTTCTATATGGCCCAGTACGGCTCGTGGTAGAACCTGCACTGCTGCTGTGCTGGGAATGCCTCTAACAAACGGTTTACCAGAGTTGCTTGTTTGTTCGCCAATATTAGCTCTAGGTTCTCCTGTGGCATGATGTTCTGTAATTTGCCTTTATAGCCTGGATCGAGGATGCTGGCCAACCAGTAGTCATCATCGTTCATAATTTTGTCAATACGGGGGTCCCTTTTTAGGATCCGCAAGACATAATCACACATGTGGGCCAATGTTCCAGATGTCAATGATGCACTGCCAGTGGTGGGTGGAGGAACACTTTCTGCCAAATCCACATCCCTCCAGTCACGCACAAACCCTGTACCTGACCTTGGCAAGCCAACATTTTCTCTTGCCCCCTGAGAAGCATCATCCTCCCCAAAACAATCATCCCCCTCATCCTCATCCTCCTCCTCTTCCTCTTCTTCTCCACCTCGTCCAGGACAGTTCTCTGAGCAGACAATGCCTGACTGTCATGAAGGCTTCCCTCCTCCTCCTCCGCTGCAGAATCCTTATCCTTAATGTGTGTCAAAGTTTGCATGAGTAGACGCCTAAGTGGGATGCTCATGCTTATGATGGCGTCGTCTGCGCTTATCAGCCGTGTGCATTCCTCAAAACACTGAAGGACTTTACAGAGGTCTTTCAGCTTTGACTACTGCACACCCGACAACTCCATATCCGCCCTCAAACTGCCTACCCGTGGATCCTCCCGCAAATGCATTACAGCCTACCTCTGTTCGCATAGCCTCTCAACCATGTGCATGGTGGAGTTCCACCTTTTTGCAATGTCTATAATTAGGCGGTGCTTGGGGAGGTGGAGCGATCGTATACGACTGGAGTCAAGCGACGGATGTGCGAGCACAGTCTTCGCACCTTATGGAGCAGGGCTGGTAACTCCGGATAATTATTTATGAAGCACTGCACCACCAGGTTCAAGGTGTTAGCCAGCCAAGGTATGTGTCTGAGTTTTGTCAGGGCTATGGCCGCCACAAAATTAAGTCTGTTATCACTAACTACCTTGCCTGGCGCAAGATGTAGACTGCCCAGCCATGACTCAGTTTCTCGCTGCAAGTAGTCGGCCAGTACCTCCGCGGTGTGTCTGTTGTCGCCCAAAGACATCATATTTAAAACAGCCTGCTGACGCTTACCATTAGCTGATTGATAGTGGGACACCTCGTGTGCAGCACTGGCAGCTGCGGATGGAGTGCTCGTGCGACTGCGCTCTGTCGACGAGCTTTTGCTTCTGGAGGAGGAGGAGGTTCGAACGCCTACAGCCAACTGTTGCCTATACCGTGGGCTGGGCAGCACTGTCCCACCACTGCTGTCCCCTGTGGACCCTGCATCCACCACATTAACACAGTGCAGAGTGATGGACACGTAACGGCCCTGACCATGCCTACTGGCACATGCATCTGTTGTGTGGTGCACCTTTCCACTCACTGATTGTTTGAGTGCATGGACAATGCAATCTTTCACATGCAGGTGGAGGCAGGGATGGCTTTTCTAGAAAAGAAGTGCCGACTGGGTAGGTCATAGTGATGGACTGCGTAGGCCATGAGCTCTCGGAACGCTGCGCTTTCAACCAAACGGAAGGGCATCATCTCTAATGAGATCAATTAGGCAATGTAGGTGTTCAAAGCCAGTGTACGCGGATGAGAGGATGAGTACATTCTTGTCCTACTCAGAGTGTCTGCTAGGGTGAGCTGGACTTGAGAGCTGCATATGGGGAACTAGCAGTGGACATGGCGGACTGAGAGGGGATTGGTGATGGTGATGGTTGTGGTGGTGGTGGTGATGGCCTAGATTCAGTCTTTGGTTGCAAAAACATTGTGATTCCCTGACTGCTGTGGCCTTGCGACGACACCTCAACATTTCTTGCTGGTGGTGTGTTAACCGGTGGGCTTACAGTGGGGGAAGCGATGTAGCGTTGCTGGCTACTTTCAGTCGGAGCAGGTGCACATGTGCTACCTGAGGTTTTGTAGTCAGTCCACTCTTGCAAGTGCATGGTGTTTAAATGACTAAGCATGCAACTGGTATTCAAATTTCGAGATTTTTCCCTCGGCTAAAGGTCCTTCCGCACTTCTTACAGATAACCTTTGCCTCATCAATAGGATTTTGGTCAAAAAGTGCCACACTGCCTCTTCCTATTATGGGATAAATTTTCAAGGCTTGCACGCTGTGCTAATTTGACTGTCTGGCCAAGCTGTCCTGCAACTTTTTGTTTTTTTAACACGTTTTTGGACTGCTACGGGCCTGCCAGATAACAGCAGCTGCGATGTGGATGCCTGCTGCGGATCCTCCTCATCTTCTGAGCTATTGCCAGCGGCACCCTCTTCCCCCATTGGATGTCAATCTGGGTCAACAACTGGGTCATCCATCACCTCCTCTTCAATTTCATCTGCACCTTCCTCTGTGTCACTGTGTAAGGTGGTATAGTATGCGGGAAGGGGCACCTGAGTTTCATCAGGGTCATATTCTGGCTCAGTAGACTGCGAGGGCAATGTAGTGCTCTGGGTGAATGTACCAGCAGAGTCAGATAGCAGTGGCTGTGCATCAGTGCACTCCATGTCAGATTCATCTTGGACTGGGGAATTCAGGATTTGACTTGATAACCCAGGCATGGTATGTGAAAAGAGCTCCATGGAGTTATCTGAAGTGTGGCCTGCCGCATCCTTCACTTTTGGTGGGGGTGAAGGACACAAGGAAAGGTGTTGTTCCTGACCAGGAGCCTGCACTGACGACTCAGTGCTTGCATTTTTTGAAACTTCAGAAGAGGAGGCGATAGAGCTGGAGGCTGTTTCGGCAATGTAAGCCAAAACCTGTTCCTGATGCTCCGGCTTGAAATGCGGTTTACCTACTCCCAGAAAAGGAGCCTTCCAGGCCTTCTGGAGCCAGACGATGACGCAGGCTCAACACCTCCTGCCTTAGGTGCTATTGGGCTTTTGGCACTACCAGCAGATGCACCACCACCATCAGTACCAGCTGCCCCCCCCCCCGCCCACGTCCGCCGCCTCTTTCACCATACTTCCTCATGTTTGGAAAAATTTCCGGAGTCAAACACAGACGCTCACAGGCTCAGTATGGATTAGACCAGAATATAAAAAGCAGAAAAAGGTACTGTATCAGAAGCGTACAGCTGTATACAGTGTAGGGGTTATTGTAAATCTCCGTTTATATTTCTGGAGTCACACACAGACGCTCACAGGCTCAGTATGGATTAGACCAGAATATAAAAAGCAGAAAAAGGGTACTGTATCAGAAGATTCCAGGTGTATATAGTATAGGGTAAAATTGTAAATCTCCATATATATTTCCGGAGTCACACACAGACGCTCTCAGGCTCAGTATGGATTAGACCAGAATATCAAAAAAGCAGAAAAAGGGTACTGTATCATAAGCGTACAGCTGTATACAGTGTAGGGGTAATTGTAAATCTCCGTATATATTTCCAGAGTTACACACAGACGCTCACTCAGTATAGATTTGACCAGAATACAAAAAGCAGAAAATAGGTACTGTATCAGAAGATACCAGGTGTATATAGTGTAGGGGAAAATTTCAATCTCTGTATATATTTTCGGAGTCACACACAGGTAGTCAGCATGTATTTGTCAGTGATACCAGCCGGTACACACCAGTGTGTGAGGAGCGTACAGCTGTATACGGTGTGGGAAAAAATGAACGCTCTGTAACTGTGTAGAAAAAAAGAATAAAAGTATTAGTGCTGTGTAAAAAGCAGTCTGCACAGCAGTATACACACAGCAATACAGCTAGCAGACAGCCTAATAACCAGCGCTGCTGCACATCAGAAAATCCTCCCTGTCACTGGCAGGCAGCCTAATAACCAGCGCTGCTGCACACAAGAAAATCCTCCCCTGTCACTGCACACTAACTGTACAGCACAATTGCTATCAGTACAAGCACATAAGAACTTCTGTTTCCAGCCCGATCGGTGAAACCCGATTTTGGCGAAAGTCAGCGACTTATGAATCTGACTGACCTGTTTTGCTCAACTCTAATTACAATATATACAAGAAGCGATTAGAACATGCACAGTTTCAAGTCCGCTAATAGAGCTAAAAACAAAAAAAAGTTTTAAAAATCTGAAAAAACATTTAAGAAAACTGTAACATTTGAATCACCCTCTTTCCCACCTGTTAAAAATAGACATGAAAAAAACCTAAAACATATTTTATATCTCTGAATCTCTAAAAGTCTGACCTATGAAAATTTAAAATTATTTAAAATGAGTTTGTCAGCACAGAGTTAGTGTTCAAACCAAGTTCAGGCTCTCGATGTACCCTTCGTGCAGCCAAACATTTAAGTGCACCTTCGCGACTACATGTTTTCTCTCCCTTCTTTTTAAAGAACCAGGGAAGGGTGAAGCTAGATAGAAAACAGTAGGCAAAAGTTGCAATGAAACATTAGCAAAACATTTTACATTTTATATCAAAACAGCTGACATGTGCCAGGAAAGATTTGGGCTCAGCGCCGTGGCCCACATCAAAGGGAGGGATTCCGACATGGACGTACTATTACGCCCAATGTTGGAAAAGGGTTAAACTGTGTTGATATGTGGCTTCTTCTTTGCATGATAGAGTTTAATTTGCATTTGTGGATTGCATAGAGAACAGTGTTCACAAAAAATTATTTCTGGGATTATTATTAAACCAATACAGTGATTTGCTTGATAGAAATCATACCTGTCTTTATTGCAGTGCTGCTTGAGGGCCCATAGATCATTATCATTCAATAGTGACCATCAGTCTTGTCTCTTGTGCACATGGATCTCTCCAGAATCTCTGAATCTTTTGATAATATCATGTGCTGCAGATGGTGGAATAATCAAAGTGTCACGGAGTGACTGACCTAGTGTGACACGACCCAACGGTTGGTCGGTCACCAAATGGCACAAAAAACAAGAGAAACCAGGGAAACAATAACAACGGTGGGCCCTTTCAATAGGGAACGCGGAATGGACACCTCTAGCACTCACCTGAAGATTTACCCTAATCTCCCTATTGTCCCTATACGGGTTCTTTCACCCCGTCACCGAAGAGGATACCTAATCCCTCACTTGCCCTGCTCTTATCCCTAAGTAGGGAGCTGGCAGGTGATAGCACTAGTCCCACCACTGCACACAAAGGAAAGGAAAGACAGACACCACAGGGACTGGGAAACAAAAATACAACACTTCGCTTTCTGCTGCAAAGCACCGCACAGCAGGATAAAGACACCAGATCAATGTAATCAGCAGAAGCACCACTGCACACAGTAAGCTCCTGTCTCCAGCTAGGTTGGTCTCCAGAAAGGACCTGTATCACCAACAGTCAGCTGATGCATCAGGTGACCTTTTAAAGGATGTGGGAGTGGTCACCACCCACATCAGCTGACCCAGCAGCATTGCAGTAACACCAGGTTGACAGTGGAGAAAAACTGCATTTAACCCCCACTGGCCTCAAAGGAATTTTTTTTTTAATGTGAGTGGAACCAGAACTGCCACAAATCCAATAATGGATCATGACACAAAGTCTTTGCAATTTTACATTGAGAATTTTTTTCTGAGAATTGTTGTAATCTTTACTTCTAATTGACTCTGCCTCTCTAATATGCTCTTTTTTTTAATATACAGTCATGTGACATAGTTGAAAATTGATATTCCATCTATTTTTCATTAGTACCAGGGGCATAATGACCACGGTCGCCACTGCGACCAGGCCTGGCGGGTGGGGCTCACCAATGCCAGCCCTGAGAAAGCACATCCAGCTCCTACTTCAGCTGAATGTGTCTCCTCAGATACACATTCAGCTGAAGTGTATTGCAGCGTACAGACCCATCAGGTCCGTGTATTGCAATACATGCTTCCTGTCAAACAGTGACACCATGCGCTCCCGTCACAAGTCAGCCCCCAGCTTTAGAAGTGGACATTGGTTGGCAGGGATGGAAGACATCTCTATATATATATGTATATATACATATATATATATTTATATATGCATACACATATATATATATATATATATCAGGGGGAAGGCAACGATCCAAATCTTGCATCTGGGCCAATCAGACTCTAAGTACGGCAATGATTAGTACCACTTAGTTTTCCATCTTCTTTTTTTTAATCCTGTCCCAACTTTTTTAAGTTCCTTTTTTTTTCAAATGGAATGAAAAAAAAGTCTCACTTTCATCTTCTGATCTGTGTTTAATGTTCTGTTGTGAATAAAATATGGCTATAAGAGATTTCCACATCATTGCATTCTTGTTTTCTTTCTATTTTACCCAGCGTCCCAACATTTTTGGATTTAGGTTTGTACTTAAAAGGAGCAATATGAACATATTTAAATTTAGTATATACTGTATTTTGTATTTAGTAATTAAAAATAAATAGATATGAAATATCAGATACAATGGCTGTCTCTAAAAGAGCAAAATAAATTTCAGTGCCTCTGCTATAACACATTACATTTGTATTTATCACCTAATTACTATATTAATTGTTTCTTTTCTTCACTAGTCTGTGCAAAGTTAAAAGCAGATATAGTATTTCTTGTGGATGAGTCTTCTAGCATTGGTTCTGGTAATTTCAACAAGGTCAAAGATTTTCTCTATAGAATTGTATCATATTTTCCTAAAATTGGACCCCAAGGGACACAGGTAGGATCAATGTTATGTGCTGTTATCAGTGCTACCAAGTTGTTTTGTATGTTTTTAAGGCTAAAAAGGTGAACTCATGAAGTGACTATAAACACATTAATGGGGATTGTAAAAAATGAACAGCATTACACTAAAATATAGTTTCATAGTTTTTTTAAGTCTCCACCTATAACCTAACATGTTTTTTGAGTTGAAGGCAAAAACCCTAAGAGGACGATTCTAATTGCCCACATTACGTGAAACATTCCTTCCCTACTCCACATTCGGCAATCAGACTTACTAATTTCCTGGATTAATGTCTGATCTCCAGAATATAGTATTCATAACCTGAATATTATATATACACTGACGAGCAAAAGGGTAAGAATGTTTTGAACTTTTGACTTTCATACTCCATATCTCACCATCCACTAGTGCTTCAAATCTAAGACCACAATTATTTTATAGACAATCATCTCTCATACATAAATTTGACTTGCAAGTTGAAACTATTTAGCATATGATTAGTTACGCAGATTCTTGTTATGTAATTCTTGTTATGTCAAAGAGAAACAGCATCATCCATAGTGGTCTCTCGGGAAATTTTTTGGGCTGAGAAACTACTATCGATGAGCTGGATGATGCTGTTTCTCTTTTCTTTGGAAATTTTCAAGGCTGCTCCTCAATTCGAACCAGTGACCTTTTGCTTGGGAATCAACCTAATAACACACAGAGCTATTAGAGAATGTGAGAACAGGTTGTATTTTGTAGTATACAGGAAACAAAAATTCCACCACCAGGAGCAAAACAGTGACAATGCAGTGACATAAAAAGAATCTGCATAACTAATCATATGCTAAGTAGCTGTAAGTCAAATGTATGAGATTGCCAAAATGATTGTTTATAAAAATGATAGTAGTCTCACGTTTGAAGCAGTAGTGGATGGTGAGATATGGAGCCTGACGTCAGTGTGTGTGTGTATATATATAGATATATATATAATGTATACACATTCCAGGTCGAAAGTGTTGGCGCCCTTGAAATTGTTCCAGAGGATATAGTATTTCTCCCAGTAAATTATTGCAACTACACATATTTATTTTCTTTGAGTGTATTGGAACAACACAAAAAAGAAACAGAGAAAAAAAGGCAAATTGTACATCATTTCACACATATTCTCAATATTCGGCTGGACAAAATTGTTGGCGTCTTTCCAAAATTGTGGGTAAACAACTTTGTTTCAAGCATGTGATAATCGTTCGAATTCACCTGTGGCAAGTAATAGGTGTGGACAATATGAAAATCACACCTGAAATCAGATAAACTTCATGGTAGTGTTTTCATGAAATTGAGCCAAGAAAAATACACACTGTATGTGAAGGAAACCGGTTCCTCCCACGTCACCAATGTGACATAACTACACAGTCACAGCTCTTTGTCTCTCAGGTCAGTTAGGGAACTGCACCTAGAGCAAATGGCCGCCGGGGAGGATGTCCTGTTACCCACTGGGTATTCTAAGATTCATAATCAGAATAAAATCATCAGCCCAAAATTAATTTTATGGTTTAATTGCCTTAAATGTGCACTAGATAATTACAGAAATATGCAGTAAGCTATACAAAGGAATTACAGTGGATTTGCAGTCAGAGTAAAATATAACAAAAATAGTACAAGGCTTAGAGATTACTTAACCAGGTTGTAGGTTGCATATGGATGGCGGGAGCTCTGCAGTCCACAGGTATAAGAATCTTAGTTGCCGGACAGTCCCCAAAGCGCGTACCGCTACTCCCTTGGCAGATCTGTTCCCTGTTCCTTTTTAGATCATCATCGTCTTGTTCTTCTGTGAGTGTCTCTGCCATGTACTCTCAGTTCTTAAACATGCTGGGTTCCTCCCCCCATTGTCGGAGGGTGGGCTAATAATCTCCACCCTTCAGCTCCCTGCAGAATTTATTCCCAATATCTAAGAAAGGGCGTAACTTTCTCCAGGATGATAGGATCAGGACACGAGAGGTACCAGTGAATGCGATTTGTTTTGCCTGTCGTGTGGAGAGCAAACATGGCCCCATTGGGTCGCTGTGGAGGGCCAATCTCTATATCTCAGGTCCCAGAGCCGTCACCGACTCGGGAGTCGCACTGTCAGATGCGCGATTTCCGCAGGGTCAAGCGGATATTTTTTATGAGTCTGTACCTCGAAAGGTGTGCTCATAATCCATAATCTTAGAATGGAGTCGGAGTGGCTGGGAGAGACAATGGATGTGTATTTCTGTGTCCAGCCGACAGGTATAATCTAATTGAAGCCCCAGGCACCCCCAGGCACCCCCAGGCCCCATGCTGGTGTGGCTCCTTACTCAAGCTTTGAAGTCCTGTTTTGGCCTTATCTCCTTATCATACTAAAAGACCTTGCTATTCAACATTGGAGCACTAAATCCTGTTTTCTTCAATATGCTTACAGGGATGGGGGGTAAAAGCAGTTAGCTGCCTGTGACTCTGTGAACTCAGACAAAATGGCACCTGGGACAGGCCAGACTCAGACATGAGGCGAGCATTATGCCCCATATCCAAGATGGCGGCTGTTCCTTCATCACACTGTATATATATAATTATATATTTGTATTTAACCATGAATATATGGAATACGCTTCAATGCATAGTGTTGACAAGTAATACCTATTGTTTAGATTGCTATTGTTCAATACAGTGAAGAACCAAGAACTGAGTTTCATTTGGATCAACACAAAGAGAGGAATTCTGTTTTGAAGGCCATTCGAAACATGCAATATTTGGGTGGCAACACCAACACAGGTAGGTACAGTGTCAAAAATGTAGAAAATCTTCTGTTTTGAAACAACATTTAGACATAATTACTATTCCATTGATGACAGTTTTCTCTATTCTGACACATATCACATTTTTAAAGGGATCTTGCCATCAGTCTCATGCTGCCTGAAACATAGGTAGCATGAATTAGACACTGGATGAGCATGTGTGGAAAGGTAACCTTTTCTCTGAAACGCTGTGGATTCTCTCCACCCTGATCACATTGATTGACAGATCTCTCACTATTCACACACATAGGGGCAGTCCTTTCAGTCAACTATAGCAGGGTGAGGAGAAACCGCAAGGGAACTGGCTTGAACTAGGTAGCCTTGGCACATTTTCCCCGCTGGATTTTCAAAGTATGTTTACTTTAAAACCCAACATTGTTTCATATAAAAAGTACCTGACTGCAAACGGCCGACCAGTGTCTGATTCATGTTGCTTGTGGTCCAGTCAGCATGAATCTGATAACAGGTTACTTTTGCGGCTTTCAAGTCTCATTCTATGTAATCTGTGTCGGTCTTGCACTTTGTAGGGATATTTCCATTTCCAAGATCCTATCCCAATATATATCAGGTCGAAAATAATATTATCAAATACCTCCAATTAGAAATGTTTATTTCACTTAATGTCCTAATATTTTAATGAACCCATATTGATGAGTAAAAACACTTCTCTATATTAAATCATTCTAGCAAATAACCCAGGTGTGTGTAAAACATAGGTACAAAAGGAGTGTTGCACAAAAGTATCTATATGTTATTTTTTCAAAAAATTATTTTCATTGAAATATATGTTAAAAACTAGTAAAATAAGATAGATGCAGAATAAGATAGAGGGACCAGAATTTTAAGACTGGAATTTTGCAGGAAGGTAAATACCGTACTGTACCATTCAGTAATTTCACATGAGTATATTAACAGGACATAATTACATACTATTTCATTAATCAAAAAATTGTAGGTTTAAAGTGCATAATAAGTAGAAAGAATAAATTTATATAATATACAAATTGAAGTAAAAATAATTATAATCAATTGTATCTATTGCACAGAACCATAAAAAACAATATATAATTCTATAAAGTAAACATATGCATTTGATAGATAGTAGTATTTGTCCTTTCTCTTCCCATTTTTTGCATTTCACAAAAAGGAAGTAGTTCAAAGTACAGTGCCTTGCGAAAGTATTCGGCCCCCTGGAACTTTTCAACCTTTTCCCATATATCATGCTTCAAACATAAAGATACCAAATGTAAATTTTTGGTGAAGAATCAACAATAAGTGGGACACAATTGTGAAGTTGAACGAAATGTATTGGTTATTTTAAATTTTTGTGAAAATACAAAAACTGAAAAGTGGGGCATGCAAATCTACCAAGACCCAGATGTCCCTCTAAACTTTCATCTCAAACAAGGAGAAGACTGATCAGGATTGCAGCCAAGAGGCCCATGATCACTCTGGGTGAACTGCAGAGATCTACAGCTGAGGTGGGACAGTCTGTCCATAGGACAACAATTGTACACTGCACAAATCTGGCCTTTATGGAAGAGTGGCAAGAAGAAAGCCATTTCTCAAAGATATCCATAAAAAGTGTCATTTAAAGTTTGCAACAAGCCACCTGGGAGATACAACAAACATGTGGAAGAAGGTGCTCCAGTCAGATGAAACCAAAATCGAACTTTTTGGCAACAATGCCAAACGATATGTTTGGCGTAAAGGCAACACAGCTCATCACCCTGAACACACCATCCCAACTGTCAAACATGGTGGTGGCAGCATCATGGTTTGGGCCTGCTTTTCTTCAGCAGGGACAGGGAAGATGGTTAAAATTGATGGGAAGATGGATGGAGCCAAATACAGGACCATTCTTGAAGAAAACCTGTTGGAGTCTGCAAAAGACCTGAGACTGGAACAGAGATTTGTCTTCCAACAAGACAATGATCCCAAACATAAAGCAAAATCTACAATGGAATGGTTCACAAATAAACGTATCCAGGTGTTAGAATGGCCAAGTCAAAGTCCAGACCTGAATCCAATCGAGAATCTGTGGAAAGAGCTGAAAACTGCTGTTCACAAACGATCTCCATCCAACCTACTGAGCTCGAGCTGTTTGCCAAGGAAGAATGGGCAAGAATTTCAGTCTCTCGATGTACAAAACTGATAGAGACATACCCCAAGCGACTTGCAGCTGTAATCGCAGCAAAAGGTGGTGCAACAAAGTATTAAGTTAAAAGGACTGAATAATATTGCACGCCCCACTTTTCAGTTTTTGTATTTCCAAAAAAAATTAAAATAACCAATAAATTTCGTTCAACTTCACAATTGTGTCCCACTTGTTGTTGATTCTTCACCAAAAATTGACATTTAGTTTCTTTATGTTTGAAGCATGATATGTGGGAAAAGGTTGAAAAGTTCCAGGGGGCCGAATACTTTTGCAAGGCACTATATTTAAAAAGGTATAAGGTGCTAATTAAAGTGCATCTGGAGGTAGCTGAAAACAAACCAAGATATAGACTGGCTCCACAATACAAACGTTTTGCAGACCTAGTTATGCATCTATGGGAGCGGAGTGGGAAGTCGAATCTATTCATAGTTATAGGATGCAAAGGAAAAGAAAAACATGTGAAGACTGATGTTATTTCCTAAAGTTATATGCAATTAAAGATGGTAGTGCACTCCGGTCCCTCTGCCCCTGGCCATGTAAAATTACTGAATGGTATAGTATTTACCTTCCTGCAAAATTCCACTTTTAAAATTCTGGTCCCTCTATTTTATTCTGCATCTTTCTTATTTTACTAGTAATTAACATATATTTCAATAAAAATAATAAAAAAAATAACATACAAATACTTTTGTGCAACACTCCTTTTTTACCTATGGTTTACACAGCCTGAGTTATTTGCTAGAACTCCAATTAGAAATGTAGTATAGTTCCTTTGATTAGCTACGTTGCTTACTCCATGTGCATAACATTGCCGTAGCTTAGATACCCATGGTTATGACCATTCATATAGTGACAGTTAGTTCTTAGTGGTCATAACCACGGATATCTAAACTACTGCAATGCCCTGCACATGAGGTAAGCGACGCAGCTAATCAGAAGAACTATGCTACATTCTCTTTTGGAGGTATTTGCTAATAGATGAGAATACCAATTTTCATTCATTTATAAAATCTACCTAAACAACATTTTTACAACAGCTCAATAAAGGCAGCAGAGTGGCTTAGAGCAGCCAAATATTTTAGTGGTCTGATTTTTTAACCAGTCATCAGAAATCGCACTTGATTGTACCAACATTTATTGATTTTATATGGTTCATATTGATACGTTAGATGCAAGGATTCAGACTTACTGCCACTTTTAGAAATAAAGTTCTAGCTGAATACCTCATAAGCACTTTAAAAATAACATAATTATGTATGTATACTGTTAAGGTCGAGGCATTGGGCATGTTCTCAAGGAGATGTTTCAAGTGTCTAAAGGAATGAGGCCTTCATCTCCTCATTTGATATTATTGGTGACTGATGGACGATCACAGGATAATGTTATTCAGCCTTCAAGAGTGGCCCATGTCTTAGGTAATGTCATTCTATATTTTGCTGTCTTGAAACATACGGTACATTTTATTTGATTTATCAAACATAATGAAAGTTTCCATTGTTTTTCAGTCTGTACACCACAACATTGTTATTGTGATGCACATGAGGTTTACATCTGCTTTGGAGCCTCTGTCACAGATTTGGGTAAAAATACCTAAAACAAGACAAATCCTATTTCAGTCAATATGTTCTGTTAGCGCCTATTGTGCCTGGCATATTAGGAGTCGCATGGGAGCAGAACAATGGAATTAGGACGTGTAGTTGTGAACAGATATTGAATGAAAATATTGATTCAATTATATAGTAAGTTTAAAGGGGTTGTCTGTTTTGGACAATCTTTACTCATTAGACAGCGCTCTTCCCCCTTCCCCTCCCTTTGTTATGATTTGGTAGCTGAGGAGAGCAGGCAAAAAAGGAAATATACTAGAGCAGTTGGAAACTATGAGATTGTAGTACCCTGACTAACCACCACAACTAGAGGCAGCCGTGGAGCGTTCCTACGTTGGTACTAGACGCCTCGTCACAGCCTGAGAAACTAACTACACCTAAAGATAGAAAGAGGAAAGCTATCTGCCCGGAGCAGATCCCCAAAGCACATAGAAAGCCCCCAAACATGTAATGGCGGTTAGACAAGAAGAAATACTGACACAGACAGAAAATAGTATGAGCAAACGTTGGGGCCCAAACTTACTAAATAGAAAAGGATAGGAAGGGCACTTACTGCAATCCCAAAAAAACCTGAAAAGCACCAACTCTACTAATTTCAAAAACACCTGAGATCACACGACCTCTACCACCTAATTAGTTCTCTGGTGTAACCAAAAACAAAACAGCAGCCACTGAAAAAACTGGAAAAAGCAAATGTATAAACATCAGTGGCTGAACTGAACTGAGAGGCAAAAGCCCCCAGAGGGGACCCTGAAGGCCCCCACAGAAGTGCAGGACAAAATGCAAACATCAAGCACAAAACAAAAAGAAGAAAATGTCTTATCTGTTAGCAGGAGATTCAGAAACGACACAGCAGGCTTCCAAGGAAACAGGAATCAAGGATAGAGACCAGAACAATTGATCACCGGCAACCCTGATGGGAAGGTGACTCCCTTATATAAGACCAGTCAGTAACACCTGATTCCCAATCCTCACAATCTTCACTGGACAGTCCAGTACCGTTTGTAACCACCAGAGGGAGCTTCTGCTCAGAACTCATTTCCAGCCTATTCACAACATCCCTTGTTGTGTAACCCCAATTATTAGCTGTAATTTGTGACAAAATCTAAAAAGACCATTTTCACACAACAATATTTTGCATTTTAGGAGTCGTCGCATCTTTTGTGTTCAGGAGCTCCTGATGATTGACAGTTCTGAAAAGGATCTTTACTGATCAGCTGTCCCAAAGTTTGCGCTCTCCCATGCAATTGGAGGAACACAGGGGTAACTGAAGGTGACTGGATCAAGCGATCCTGTAAGCTTCAGAGCAATGCTCTTGCAAGATCTATAGGAAAGACTTTGCAAGTGCTACCCTTGCCTAGGAGACCAGATACTCCTGATTCACTGCAGCGGTGGTGGGTAACCCAGGCAATGAGCAGTAAACAATAAAATTATAAATTCCTCTGATTTTTCAGAACAGAGAGGATTTTTAAATAGAGATTAACTGAAATGTTTTGTTTTACTGCTTCACTGACAGCCGACACAGCAGGTCATCTGTGCAGAGTTGGCTGACAGCCAGGGTGCAGTCACAGCCGCCGCTCACTAGGCTGTGGTGACTGAAGCTGCACCGGGTGCGGCACTATGACTGAAAGCTGTAGGCTGCTGGGAGGAATAAAATTGATTTCTTCCCGGCTTCTAGTCCTGCGCCCACGGCTTTAATATGTTACTAACCTGCAGATTATCACCATATCTGTAGGTTTATAGCATTTGGGGACATTACCGGTTCCCTTTAATTTCCCTGCCGTAGCACTATCAAAGGGAAGGTAAGCATTACACAGTGCCTATTCAAATCAATGGGTTACCTGTGTAATGCAGGAGAAGAATAGACCTGTAGAGAGAGACATTCTTTGTAACCTTTCTCCATCTGCACAAAACATGAAGATACTGAACAATGCACCTACATCTATCCCATGTTATTTTTTTTTCTTACCCAAAATGTTATCTTTGCAGTTAGGTAGAGTATTTCACGCAGTGTATTGCCTATTGCATGCTTGATATGGAAATCCATTAATTAAATGTCTTACTAGATGATCCGTGTGAAATGAGAGACATACAGTATTACAGAATATTTCCGCCAATTTTCTATCATTTCATGAAAGACTATAGCAAAATTGTATCACAGCTTTATTCATTTCATATCCACCTAAAAGGGAGTTATTACAATCTATAGTAATTTGTGGATTACATCAATCCACAGCACACAGTTTAAATGTTTTGATATATTTTCCTTTGACTACTCAAATCGGTACATTAAGTGTATTTGATCACATAATTATAGCAGCTTCATCTGTAAAATTATTCTTCATCTTTTTTGTTATTTTCCACCTTCCATTTTATTGTAAATGTTTAAAGTGCCATTAAATGTTTACATCTTTTATGATTTATAACAAGAGACTTTCATGTACAGATAGATTATTCTACAAGCTGCATTTGCAGCACGCTATATCGTTAGTCTAATGTATCTACACTATTTGCGTAGGTGGTTGCTCATTATCAACTGCCACTCTATACAAGTAGCGTAGTCGCAGGCAGCATGAGATTTACACAGTTTAGAGAGCCATCTGTTCAATACTTAGTTTTTATAATTAGCTTTTATATGAAGTCAGTGAAGATCTGTGTAACGAGATTCCATCACCAGGTTTTTGCTACATCATTTGAGACCATGATGGCAGAGACCCTGATTAACAGCAGTGTATCACGTACCAGGCTACTTGCTCTAGTTTTGATTAGACAATAATTTATTAGCAGGAGATTATCAATGAAAAAAGTAGCAAATCTGCTGCCATATAGTTCTCTAAATTCATGCTCTATGTATAAACCCGCCCCCACTACTGATTGGCAGCTTTATGCCTATGAACATGTACATAGGCATAAAGAACACACAATCTGCATACAGATAGCTGCAAATAATAATAATAATTTTATTTCTATAGCGCCATCATATTCCGCAGCACTTTACATTTGAGATGGGACTTGTACAGACAATAGACATTAAAGTATAGCAATAAACACATAGATCAAACACAGATGCCAAGAGGAGTGAGGGCCCTGCTCGCAAGCTTACACTCTATGAGGAAAAGGGGAGACACGAAAGGTGGATGGTAACAATTGCTTTCGTTGTTCGGACCTGCAAATCATTGATACAGGTGAGACTAGACAGAGCACAGCATTAACAGAACTGGTAGATCTGCAGTAGATTAAACAGAAAATTAACAGCCCCATATATACAGTAGAATACCATGACAATTCCCTATATACAGTATGGGGCTCTCACAGCTGCTTATACATAGTATGATGGCTACACAGCTCCTCTATGCACAGTTTGATGGCCCCCACAGCTCTCCTAGATAAAAAAGGGATGCCATCACCGCTCCCTATATACAGTATGATGTGCAACATACCTTCCTATACACAGTATGATGGCCCTAACATCTGCCTATACACAGTAATATGAACCCCAATAAATATTATGAGGTAGCCACAGCTCCCTTTATATAGCATGTGGCCCACATAACTCCCTATGCACAGTATGGTAACTTAGCCCTCCAATATACGATATGATGTTCATGACAGTTCCCTATATACAGTATGAGACTCTCACTGCTCCGTTAACACAGAAGGATGACCTCCACAGCTCCTCTAAATAGACTTTGATGTCCGAATATCTCCCACTAAACAAACAGTTTGAAGTACCCACATCTCCCTACATATAGTATGGAGCCCCCAGATCTTCCTATATACTGTATGATGTCCTCACAGCCTCCTATATATACAGTATGATGTGCCCATATCTCTTTATACACAGTATAGTGGCTCTCACAGCGCTCTATACACAGTAAGATGGCCCACTATACAATTTTTGAGGCCGCCACTGTTCCCTATTTACAATCTTTAAACACCACAGCTCCTTACACACAGTATGATGACTCCCAAAGCCACTTAAATAAAGTATGACGTCAATGTCAGTTCCCTAGATACAGTATGGAGTACCCACAGCTCCCCATATTTCCATATACACAGTGTAATGGCCCCCAGAGCTCTATATTGTCACATTCATGTCTGAACACATTGCTGTAACCCCTGCCCTGTTCGTTAGGTAGTGGCACACTAACACTATGATTACTTCTGGACACCTGCAGTGTGTGGGTGTTTAGTTGTTAGCTTGCTGAGACTAGTTGCCCCTTTGCTATTCTTGTGTGTTTTGCCTCAGTGAGTTCATAGATAATTAGGTTTCTGCTGGAAGCCAAGGGTGAGGCAAGCATCTTTATAAACCCCAGTAGATAATCTGTGAGAATCTACTAGAAACTATCCCATTAGTTCCCAGTAGACAGTTGCCAGTTATTAGTTTGCTTAGCTAGTACTAGGCTCTCTGACTTACATCTTGTATACTGATTTGTATTTCCTGTGTTCTGACTCTGGCATGAATTTTGAAGGTCAGGGTTTCTCAGGAATCTGTCAGATGAAGTGGCTTGTGCCAAGTCTGTCTGATATACTCTTTTTGAGCCTGTGGTCACTGAAAGACTTAACACCTATACACAGTAAGATGGCCTGCTATCACTTATTGAGGCCACCACAGTTGCCTATATAGAGTCTTTGGCGACCACAGCTGTTTATACTCAGTATGATAACCCACATATTCCCCTATATAAAGTATATCCATGTCAGTTGCCTATTTGTGATGAGCGAGTATACTCGTTGCTCGGGTTTTCCCGAGCATGCTCGGGTGTCCTCCGAGGATTTGGGCATGCTCGGAGATTTAGTTTGTGTTGCCATAGTGCCATGATTTGCGGCTGCTAGACAGTCTGAATAAATGTATGGTATGGCGACACAAACTAAATCTCCGAGCACGCCCAAGTACTCGGAGGACACCCGAGCAACGAGTATACTCGCTCATCACTATTGCCTATATAATGTATGGGGTACCCACAGCTCCCTATGTACAGTATAATGGCCTCCACAGTAAAAAAAAAGTTATGGCTGAAAGAAAGGGAGGAGAAAAATAAAAGGGCAAAAAATTGGAAATGCGCTATGTTGAGAAGGGGTTAATATTAGAAATCCCAAGAGAAGAACACTGTTTAAATGTCATGGGGAACCTTGTAATTCAGTAAACTTGTCCAAAATGATATATTTTTTTCCTTTTACTAGGAATCCGAATGATAGCTATTGGGGTAGGAGCAGCAGATATGGATGAGCTACGGTCTATTATGATGAACCGTAACTTGGAGGACATCTTTTTTGTCAGTTCCTTTGATGACTTTCCAACAATTGTACAGGAGCTGATAGAAACAATATGCTCTGAGAGTGACAATCCAATAAAAATGCAGCATGCAGAGGTAAAATTATTTAGCAAGATATTGTCTTCATTATTGATTTTATTGTTTTTGATATTGCTTTATACATTGTTGGGACTTGCATTAATCTGTTAGCTGGTTATATACTTAGTTTTACTATGTGGGATAAAACCAAACAGCACATTTGTGATATGATAGTGTACAGTTGACTGCATTCAGTTTTAGCAGAAGCATGGCTATCGGTCATGGCTTAGACTGAGCATTATCTGATTGCTTGACCCAAATTGAATAAGGTCAATATAATTAATGTGGAACGACCTTGCTAAGCAACATGCAGTTAATAAATGACCTATGTATTCTTGTTTGCTTACGCAAAAGCTGCATGCATTGAACTGGACGCTTTTTTTTTACCTAATCATCTGCGTCATCACCACTTCCCAGCTGCGCTTTTCGGCATTAGGTGAACAGGTTCAGATTATTAATAATTGATTGGTTGTTTTAATAATGGCTACAATATTAACGATCCCTTAGCATAAGGCCACATGGTGCAATTCTGATGAGTCCAAAATTATATGCAATTTTCGCATTAAAAAAAATCATGATTTAGACAAAGGCTGGGTAATCAATTTTTCCAAGGGGGCCACATAAGAGACTGTGATTGTTGTGGAGGGCTGAATCAACATGCTTAACTTAATTTTTCTCAACAATATTATTATCATTATTATTATTATATATTAATTTGTGTTGCTTAATAGTAAGCAGAATAAAGTATGTTTACTAGCTGATACTGTTAATGCATGTTACATTAGAACTTCTTGTAACCTGTATTCCTACTTGTAACAGCTAATCAACACATATAATTTACTGATTTTATTATGTTTGTGTAAAAAGCAAATCATACTGTTCTTGTTATCCAGCTCTAAGTATTTATGAGCAGTGTTGATGTACCTTTATTGACAACTCCCACACAGGATGATGTCCCCACAGCCTCCCCCACACAGTATGATGCCCTACATACAATATGATGCTCCCATTGCTCTACAAACAATACAATGCTACTACATATTCCCACATTGCATCATAGCCCTACTGCCCCCACACAGAGCATGAAAGTGTCCAACTAACAATATTATATTCCCATACCCCCAAACATGAAAGGATGCCCCCAAAGCTTGAGATGACACAAAGTGATGGTCCCCACAGCCTACTGGTAGATAGTATGATGGCCTCACAGCACCTCACACAGTATGATAGCCCCCAAAACACCCCACATACCATAAAATGCCCCACAGTCTCGCTAAAAGACTATGATGTCCCCAAATGTTTCCTAAACAATATGAGGATTTCCACAACAACCCCATACACAGTATGATGACCCCCACACACCCCAACACATTGTATGATGCCCTCACAGTTCCCCAGGCAGTGTGATACCCTCACTTCCTCCAAACGCAGTATGATACCCCCACAGCACACTCATACACAGTATAATGGCTCTCTACTTCCCCTCCATATAGTGTGAGTCAGTATTCTGCACAGAATGGCCAGCCTCACTAATAACTAAAAAGGATCATTTCTGGACAATTTTTTAAGAACATGAAAAGACTATGAGTGCAATGTGTAGTAGACTGATGGTTACTACCTGGTTACTAACCGTATCTATGTGTAATGTCACTTTGACATTATTATGGCTGTGTTTGTCTTAAAGAGCTTGAGGGGTTGGATGCAGTTCTAGGAGACCCCAGAGAGTTAGAACATCTTTTCAAGGAAATTAGAGGCTTTGCAGTATTGCCATTTGCAGTAAATTACATTTTGGGGGCAAAATTGCTTAACTTGGTGAATTTGAATTTCAAAAGATTCAATCATCTCTACAATAAAATATACTTTCTCATATACTGTATTAGCCACATTATCACAATGATAATTACTTTACAATGAGAATATAATAGTGTAACTTAACTTTGTTAGGTTTTTTAACTCTTCAAGTTTAAGACTTATATAAAAATGACAGCATGCTGCTACATAGATGCTACTTTGCAGTGTGATGTTAATGAATGGGAACGCAAGTTGACGTGACTGCAACAAGCAAGTTGCAAAAAATAAAAATAATTTAGATTTTTTTTAGACTTGCTAGTTGTGTTTCCAGCATCTTGCATAATCAGATTCACTACCATTACATTGTGATGTAGGAGCTACTTATCGCTGCCCATGCGAAACGTGTGTCATAGCCAAAGACCCCTTGTAGTTCCAGCTTAACTATGGAAATTATTGCCTGAAATCATGTCAGAATATACAGTATGTGTCTTATACTAAATAAAATGTTGTTCTTATTATATTGCTGATTTATATCATTATCTCAAGACACCTTCAACTGTTTGACTGTTTTTTAGTCTATAAAGACAGAGTCAGAAAATGAAGAGAAATCTCCCGATCAGCCAGAAGGACCGTGCATATCAACATGTACAAAAGTAATTGTTATTCATCACTGTTGCCACCCACATATCCAGTAAATGTACATTATTTTTGTTAAACCTTTTTAGGTATATTACTGCTTATTGCTATCATGGTAACTGCAATACTTATGTCTTTAAGCCCTTCACAACATTTGACATACCTATACGTCATGGTCAGATTGGGGTTCCTAACTGATTATGTATATCTACATCATGGCGATCGTGCGCAACAAAAAAACTTCACCCAAGCGATCGCTTCCGGGATGTCGGCTTACATGATAGCCGAGCCCTGGCTGTCATGGCCAGGAGTTGTCCTTGCCCTGCCCGGGATGTTTAATCCCCTAAATACTGTGATCGATATCAATCGCAACATTTAGGAAGCTAAATCTCCCATGCGATCGCCACCTCCCTCCCAAGATGTCATCACAAGGGCCCGATCGTCGTCATGGCAACCCAAGGTCATCATGACAACCCCCGGGTCTGTCAGCTACTGCAAGTAAGTTGAACCTTGCTGATAGCATGGCCTAAGAGGCTTCTGTCAGTGTGAGGGCTCGCTCACGTTAGGGTATAATATGGAGGATTGCAATGTGAGAAAACATCGCATTACACTCTGACCAATGTTATAGAATGATTCAGTGCTCATCAGCAAGTTTTTTCAGCTTGGATCGGACTGAGAAAAAATATCAAAGCATGCTGCGATTGTCTGTGAGAAGTAGATCACACTTGCCAATGCAAGTCAATGCGTGTGGGAAAAAAAAATCACACAGCACGCGGTCCAAAGGTGTGCGAATTTTACACACACATCTTGTAGTAAACCTGACATTTCATCAGCCAAGTACAGTAAATTCACAGCCCAAACTGTGAGAATAGAATAGATAGAAAGATGTCGTGAGATATATAATCAGTGCTTTGTGTGTGTATTTTTTTGTACTTGCATTTGTATTTAGCTAATAATTAAATATACAAAATGAAAAAAATGGCATGTGATCCCCCTATTTTTAGTAACCAGCTGAGGGAGAGCAGACAACTTTAAGCTCGTGTTATTATTCTGGGAAGGGGCCAAAATCCATGGAGCTTCCCAGCCTATAAATAACAGCTCACAACTGTCTGCGTAGCCTTTACTGGTTATTAAAAAGGTGGACAGAAAAAAAAATTACTTGGGGTCCCCCATATTTTTAATAATTAGCAAAAGCTAAACATACAGCTGTGGGCTGATATTAATAGGCTGGGAAGGGCCATGGATATTTGCCCTTTCCAGACTAATAGGAGTCTGGGGAATCCATTAGATGTGCCAATTCTGGCACTTAGCCTCAGCTCTTCCCAATTTCCCTGTGTGGTGGCAATCAGTGTAATAGTTTGAGGTTGATGTCAGCTGTGTAATGTCCACTGACATCAAGCCCAGGGGTTAGTAATGGAGAGGTGTCTGCCAGACACCCACATTGCTAACCCTGTAGTCAAAATAAATATTCACATACACAGGAAACTCCTTTATTTGTAAAAAAAAAAAAAGCACTCCCCAATAATTACCCTCTTGCAATTTTTTTTAAATCACAATATAATAAAAATTAAAAAAAATTATACCCATAAATATATATATGTAAAAACAAAAAGAAACAAAAAAAGTACACATATTTGGTATTGCTGCGTCCAGTATTACCTAATCTACAAAACTCTCACACTAGTTAACCCCTTCAGTGAACACCGTAAAAAAATAAATAAAAAATAAGGCAAAAAACTATGCTTTCTCATCATACTGCTGAATAAAACGCGAACAAAAAGATGAATGTAAATAAAAATTGTATTGCTGAAAACACTATCTTGTCCCACAAAAAAAAAGATGCCATACAGCTCCATAAGTGGAAAAATAAAAAACTATACAGTACAAACCAAAAGTTTGGACACACCTTCTCATTTAAAGATTTTTCTGTATTTTCATGACTATGAAAATTGTAAATTCACACTGAAGGCATCAAAACTATGAATTAACACATGTGGAATTATATACTTAACAAAAAAGTGTGTAACAACTGAAATTATGTCTTATATTCTAGGTTCTTCAAAGTAGCCACCTTTTGCTTTGATGACTGCTATGCACACTCTTGGCATTCTCTTGATGAGCTTCAAGAGGTAGTCACCGGAAATGGTCTTCCAACAATCTTGAAAGAGTTCCTAGAGATGCTTAGCACTTGTTGGCCCTTTTGCTTTCACTCTGCGGTACAGCTTACCCCAAACCATCTCGATTGGGTTCAGGTCTGGTGACTGTGGAGGCCAGGTCATCTGGCCTAGCACCCTATCACTCTCCTTCTTGGTCAAATAGCCCTTACACAGCCTGGAGGTGTGTTTGGGGTTATTATCCTGTTGAAAAATAAATGATGGTCCAACTAAACGCAAACCGGATAGAATAGCATGCCGCTGCAAGATGCTGTGGTAGCCATGCTGGTTCAGTATGCCTTCAATTTTGAATAAATCCCCAACAGTGTCACCAGCAAAGGACCCCCACACCATTCACACCTCCTCCTTCATGCTTCACGGTGGGAACCAGGCATGTAGAGTCTATCGTTCACCTTTTCTATGTCGCACAAAGACACTGTGGTTGGTACCAAAGATCTCAAATTTGGACTCATCAGACCAAAGCACAGATTTCGACTGGTCTAATGTCCATTCCTTGTGTTCTTTAGCCCAAACAAGTCTCTTCTGCTTGTTGCCTGCCCTTAGCAGTGGTTTCCTAGCAGCTATTTTACCATGAAGGCCTGCTGCACAAAGTCTCCTCTTAACAGTTGTTGTAGAGATGTGTCTGCTGCTAGAACTCTGTGTGGCATTGACCTGGTCTCTAATCTGAGCTGCTGTAAACCTGCGATTTCTGAGGCTGGTGACTCGGATAAACTTATCCTCAGAAGCAGAGGTGACTCTTGGTCTTCCTTTCCTGGGGCGTTCCTCATGTGAGCCAGTTTCTTTTTAGTGCTTGATGGTTTTTGCAACTGCACTTGGGGACACTTTCAAAGTTTTCCCAATCTTTCGGACTGACTGACCTTCATTTCTTAAAGTAATGATGGCCACTCGTTTTTCTTTACTTAGCTGCTTTTTTCTTGCCATAATACAAATTCTAACAGTCTATTCAGTAGGACTATCAGCTGTGTATCCACCAGACTTCTGCACAACACAACTGATGGTCCCAACCCCATTTATAAGGCCAGAAATCCCACTTATTAAACCTGACAGGGCACACCTGTGAAGTGAAAATCATTCCCGGAGACTACCTCTTGAAGCTCATCAAGAGAACGCCAAGAGTGTGCAAAGCTGTCATCAAAGCAAAAGGTGGCTACTTTGAAGAACCTAGAATATAAGACATAATTTCAGTTGTTACACACTGTTTTGTTAAGTATATAATTCCACATGTGTTAATTCATAGTTTTGATGCCTTCAGTGTGAATTTACAATTTTCATAGTTATGAAGATACAGAAGAATTTTTAAATGAGAAGGTGTGTCCAAACTTTTGGTCTGTACTGTAGCTCTCAGAATACAGTGATGCAATAACAATTTTTTTTCTATAAAATAGTTTTTATTGTGTAAAAACGACAAAAGATAAAAAAAATATATAAATGTGGCATTGTAATAATAGTACTGACCTGAATAATAAAACTGTCCTATAACTGTACCACAAGTGGAATGGCATAAAAAAGACAAAACAAAAGCCAATTTCTGAATTTGTTTTTTGTTCATTCTGACTCCCAAAAATCGGAATAGATTGCGATCGAAAAATGTTATGTGCCCAAAAATAGTACCAATAAAAACGTCAACTTGTCTCATGTAACACAAGCCTTAACATAACTCTGCCTTCAGAAAAATAGAAAAAGTATATTATTAATATTATACATTTTTATAGCGCCATTTATTCCATGGCGCTTTACATGTGAGAAGGGGCAAATATAGACAAGTATAATAAACATGAGCAATACAAGGCACACACAAGTACAGAAGGAGAGAGGACCCTGCCCGCGAGGGCTCACAGTTTACAGGGGATGGGTGAGGATACACTATGAGAGGGTCTAAAAATAGAGAGCTCTAAAAATATATGAATATATGAACTTGAGTTTTCAAAAGATAGTCTCCTAGTGTGTGACAGCAGCGAAACAGAAATAACTACCGTATTTTTAAAATTATAAGACTCACCTTTTCCCCCAAAATTTTGGGAGAAAATGGGGGTGTGTCTTATAATTCGAACATACATAACGCCCGTGGTGGAGCAGGGTCCCAGGGTCACTGCTGGAGGAGGCAAAAGTGGCTCATTAATGCAGGCCCCAGGCTTGGATGAGGGGGTTTTTGGAGGTGCGACACTGCAGGTGTTCGGTGGTGCAGGGGGCTCCACTGACATTTTGTGAAAGACCGGGACTTCCACACTTTCATCGTTAACATTGCAGTGGACTCCGGGAAAATGGCAGCCGGAGTAGATGCATGTGCAGATGGAGATCTCGGCACCAAGATCTCGGGAGATGAGATCTCAGCGCCAAGATCTCCAACTACGCATGCGCCACCCTTGGTGGCCATTTTCACAGAGTCCATTGCAAAGTAAACCATGGAAGTACAGGGGCTCCGGGCTTTCACAAAATGTCGGCGGAACCCCCATGCCACTGAACACCTGCAGCGTTGCACATCCAAATACCCCTTTCTCCTAGTCTGTGGTCCGCAGCATCGCCACACTCCTGCCTCCACCAGCAGCGACTCTGGGACCCTACTTCACTACAGCCACCACCCTCGGTAAGCAATAAGACACATGGATTGTAAGAAGCACTACCATTTTTTTTTAAAGTTTTTTTTTTCCTATTTTTCTCCTCAAAATTTGGGGTGCATCTTATAATCCGGTGCGTCTTATAAACCGCAAAATACGGTAACTAAATCTGATATCATTGTAATTGCACCAACCCAAAGGATAAAGTTGTGTAATCACTTATACCACACAAAGAATGGTGTAAAGAATAAATAAAACAAATTCTTCACCTGCTGTTGATTTGTTCATGCTGCCTCCTAAAAATCGCAGTAAGGCTATTTGCCTACGTTGCAGAAATACTCCGGAATTGTCCGCAGCATTTCCGGAACTTCCTGCTGTGGGTAAAACGCATGCTGAATTCGCATGCATTTTCCCGCAAAACACAAGCGTTTTGCAAGTGTTTTAGCGTGCAGAATACTTGGAAAAGTGATTGACAGGTTGGTCACACTTGTCAAACATATGTGTGCTGCCTATGTAGCATCAATAGTAAAAGATAGAATGTTAAAAATAATAAAAAAAAAAAAAAATAAAGATATATTTACCCTCTGTCGGCCCCCGGGGTCTTCCTGGTCCTCAGCGAAGCTGCCGGCAAGTTCCGTTCCCAGGGATGCATTGCGCGGATGACCTCTGATGACAAAGCGGTCATCTGGGGTGATTCTCGCAATGTATCCCTGGGAACGGAAGTTGCTGGCAGCGCTGCGTGCACCACTGAGGGCTCCGGGGGCCAACAGAGGGTAAGTATATCCTTATTTTTTATTTTAATTCTATTTTTTACAGGAATATGGTACCCAGGGCCTGGAGGAGAGTCTCCTCTCCTCTAGTCCCTGGGTACCGTCGGCACATGAAGCGCTCACTTTACGCATGGTGGGCATAGCCATTTGCATTAAGTGAGCGTTTCAATGCAATCCTATCGCGGCGGAATTGCCACGATTCCACCAAATTAATGAACATGCTGCGTATTTTACCGCAATGTGATTACGCTCCGTAAAAATATGCAGCATGGGCACAGCAATTGCAGAATGAAATTAAAATTAATGGGATGCATTTTGTTAGCGTTTTTTAAGCGTTTACGCAGTGGAAAAACGCGGCAAAAATGCTTAAACACAACATGGGCACACAGCCTAAGGCTTGGCTCACATTTATCCTGCGATCTGCGCTGAGCAATTAAACCTGGGATTACGTGTAAATCTCTGAAATACATGATTCAGATGCAATCCCAGAAGGAAGATTCCATGTAATCAGGCAGGTGGAGGCACTGTGGACGCCTTCTGGCCTATGATCTGAAGGTGTCCGTCTTTTAAGCTTGTATAAAAGCCACAGTTTTGCGCACTTCTCAAAAAGGATAACTCTGAACAGAGCCCAGACGGACTCCAAAGTAACACTGCTGCCTCATTATAGTGATTGGATCCATCAGGGGTTTCATCTGAATCATGTCATTTGGAAACCCCAATCTAAGTGCTCAGCGTAGAGCAAAGGATAAATGTGATTCAAAATGTAAAATGTTCCCAATAAAAGCTTAAACTCAATCCACAAAAAAAGCTAGTCCCCACTCAGGTCTGTCATCTGTAAATGGAAGTATAAAGGGTTTCAATGTTACTGGTAACACAAAGGATCTATAGAAGTGAAATGGCTCCCTCCAAAGAAATTCAGCAAATTCTGCACTTCCAAATCCAAATGCCCCCTCCCCCTGAGTGTGCCTAAATCACATTTAGCATCCACATGTTTGGCATTTCTGTAGCTATGAGAGCCCGCTTAATTTAGGGTACATGTCTCCATAAGCCCTCAGCAACATAAACTGCTGCATGTTTCTGGAAAACACCCATGAAGTAAATCGTCGCTACACCTATAGATAAATTTGGAAAAGGGTATAATTTACAAAATGGGGTCACTTGAGGTGGGACTCTGCTCTTCTAGCACTTATGGGCTCTGTATATGGAGTCCGCAAGCTATTCTCAGAAAATCCGTGCTCCAGGAGTCAAATAGCGCTCCGGTCATTCCAAGTCTTGCCATGTGGCTAACAGCACTGTACAGCCACATATGGGCAATTTCCATAATTCAACAGAACTTGTGTGACAAATTATGGTGCCATTTTTACATATTTCCCAATGTGAAAATGTAAAATCTGGGGCTAACACAAATTTTTGTGGTAAAAATGTAATTATTTTTTCTTCACTGCTCAATGATATAAAATTTTGTGGCACACCTGATGCATCAATATGATCACTGCATCCTCAGATGAATTAATTGAGAGGTTTGGTTTGTAAAATGGGGTAACTTATGGGGGTTCTGCTGTTCTGGCACCCCAGTGGCTCTGCCAGTGGGTCATTACACCCGCAAACCATAATCGTAAAATCTGTAGTACAATATGCCGCTCATTTCCTTCTGGACTTCACACTGTTAGGGTCTGCGGAACGCACCAAATATATGATGTGGAGAGGTGCGTTCGCAGCCCGGGATCCACCGTGCAGGTGGAGCCTGTTGCTAGTAAAATGGCGCAAGAAGCGAACTCTGTTATCCCGCAGAGTCGCCAAAATAAACGTAATGCGTTGTGGCAATATGTGCGAACTCTGTTAATCCACAGAGCCGCTAGGAGTGCCGCAGCGCTATATGGCGATGTGTGCGAACTCACTGAAAACAACTGAGTCACAAAATAAACACGCTAGGGCGCTGTCTAGCGTTGAAAGCTAACCCTGTTACGTCACAGAGCCGCTGAGACAAACTTCTGTGTCCTGTCAGGCACCCAGGTACACAGTTAACTGCTAAGCGAACATAGAACGTGATCATACGCTAATGTCCTCGTGGGAGTCACCCGCAATCTATGGCTTCTGAACGCCAGGCCCTGAATACGGCAATCAAACTCCTCACCGGTTATGCCGGTAATCTAGGGCATCTAGGACACCGACCCTGACCAGCTAGCATACCAAACTCCTCACCGATTAAGTCGGTATTCTAGTGGCTTATTTCAGCCGGGCCCTAACCACACACACACATGACCACACTGGTGCTAAGCATATAATGGTTGACACTAGCGCATGGCGGCCCAGGCATGCCACTCTTTTATAGTAACAGCTACAGGACCTGCCAGAAACAAGGACCAATGAAACTGTTCCAGAACACCAGTAGTCACAGGACCTTCCTGGCGGACCAATAGGAGCTGCTGCAGTACCTGAGCATGTGACCCCTGATCTCCAATGAGAGATCTCACCCTGGGCATGCTCAGAAGGGGAAAACAAGGACTTTGTCCTAAAGACGTCTGCTCGCCACTAACCAGTACTGGCCACAATAGCAGAGCCTGGAGATGCAGCAGTAATTCTCTGCACACTGTTAGACTGGGAGAGACGCTGGGACCAACATCTAAGCTGAGCAGGGTCCACTGCAGCCGGAGACGAATGGGAGACCGCAGCTGGGATAGCTCGAGATTCCCCTTGTGCAGAAGCGGGAACTCGACCCCTAACACACACTGTGCCTGAAAAGTATTTCCAGATTACATGTAGGTTATTGGCGCACTTAGAAGAAATTATGCAACAATCTGTGCGATCCTTGTTTTCCTATCAGCCCTTTTAAAAATTGAAAATTTGGGGCTAAAACAACATTTTAGCGGTAAACCCCAATGTAAGTGCTCAGCATAGACACAGGATAAATGTGTATCAAAATGTAAAATGTTCCCAATAAAAGCTTGAACTCAGTATACAAAAAAGTAAGTCCCCACTCAGGTCCGTCATCTGTTAATGGAAATATAAAGGGCTTCAATGTTCCTAGTAACGCTCTGTAAAAGTGCACTGCACTCCTAGATTAATTCATTGGGAGGTATGGTTTGTAAAATGAGGTCACTTATGGCAGGTTCTGTTTTTCTTGCACCTTAGGGTCTCTGCCAATGTGACATGGCACTCTCAAACCATTGCAGCAACATTTGAACTCCAATATGGTGCTTCTTCTCATCTAAGCTTTGCACTGTGCCTCAAAAGTAGTTTTGACCACATATGAAAAATTTACCTACTTATGAGAAATTTCCTAAAAAAATTGTACCATTCAATTTCTCCTATTATCCCTTTTGAAAATTAAAAACTTGGGCCAGAGCAACATTTTAGTGGAAAAAATAATAATTTTCCATTGACTCAGTCCAATGTTATACAATTCTGCTTTTCGCCTAAGGCTTAACATTTCTCAGTACACCTGTAGATGAATTCCTCAAAAGGTTTAGTTTTCATAATGGTGTCACTTGTGGATGTTTCTGATGTTTTGGCATGTCAGGGGCTTTTCAAAAGTGACATGGCATCAGTAATCTATTCCAGACAAAATTACGCTCCAGAATTCAATTGTTGCTCCTTCCTTTTTGAGCCCTGCCGTGAGCCCAAACAGTAGTTTTATGCCACATATGGGGTGTAGGTTTATTTTCTACTGTTACCCTTGTGAAAATGAAAAATTTGGAGCTGAAGCAACATTTTTGCGGCGCACTGAGTTACGGCGGCCTCCACTTTACCCACACTTCTCGCTCTGGCAACAGACATGGTGGAGGCGTGGGTTTCCTTCTTTCTAATAACTGCTCCTTCAACCCTATCCAACCCCCATCCTCCCTTATCCTCCCTTCCTTTGAGGTCCACTCGGTTCATATCTACTCTCCCTCTAATCTCCAAATGGCCGTCATATACCGAACTCCGGGCTCAGCCACTGCCTTCATTGACCAATTCTCCATCTGGCTTCTTCACTTTCTTTCTGCTGACATCCCCACCATCATCATGGGTGACTTTAATATCCCTATTGACGCCCGCCAGCCAGTAGCCTCCAAACTCCTGTTACTTACTTCATCTTTTGGACTTACTCAGTGGTCCTCCACAGCCACCCACACAGACGGACATACATTAGACCTCATCTTCACCCGCCTCTGTTCCCTATCTAATCTCACAACCTCTCCCCTCCCCCTATCCGACCATCACCTACTCACCTTCTCATCCCTTTCCTCCTCACCTGCCCCCATGTTTAGCCACTGGCACATCCTCGCAGAAACCTCGCACACCTAGACATTCACAGACTCTCAGACTCTCTTCTACCTCTGTCCTCCATATCTTCACTCCACGACACAGACAGCGCCTCCTCTTTCTATAACACCACCCTCACATCGGCCATAGACTCAGTCGCCCCTCTCACGCATGGCAAAGTGCGACGAATCAATAGGCAACCCTGGCACAACAATCTCACCAAAAAACTTCGACAATCATACAGGGCCGCGGAGCTGCGTTGGAAGAAAACACGCCTGCCAGACGACTTCACTGCTTTCAAACAAGCTACACTTGCCTTCAAAATAGCCCTAACCTCTGCTAAACAGACCTATTTTACAAACCTTGTATCTTCATTATCCTACAACCCAAAACAACTGTTCAGCACATTCAACTCTCTCCTCCGCCCACCACTGCCACCTCCAACTCCCCTCATCTCTGCCGAGGACTTTGCCACCTACTTCAAAAATAAGATCGACTAAACAAGGCAGACCTTTACTGTTCCACCACCCCAACCACTCCATATACAAGACCTCTGGCCTTCCCTAATAACCTCCTACTCCAACATCACTGAAGGAGAGCTTACTTATCTCCTTTCCAAATCGCACCTCACCACCTGTGCACTTGACCCCATCCCTTCCCACCTGCTCCCCAGCCTCACTAACACGCTCATTCCTGCCCTAACCCATATCTTCAACCTATCGCTATGTTCTGGTACCTTTCCCTCTGCCTTCAAACATGCCACCATCACACCCATCCTCAAAAAAACAAACCTTGACCCAACTGCTATGCCCAGCTATCGCCCAATATCATTGCTCCCGTTTGCTTCCAAACTCCTTGAGCAGCATGTCCATGCTCAACTTTCCTCCCACCTCTCATCTAACTTTCTCCTTGACAACCTCCAATCTGGCTTCCGCCCCCACCACTCCACTGAAACTGCCCTGACCAAAATTACTAATGACTTACAGCCAAAGCTAACAGACAGCTAACAGATCTGCCCCTCTGGCTCAGATGTCACCTCTCTGCTGTCCAGAATCACGGAGTGTCTATTAGCCATATCCACCTTCTTCACCTCTCGCTTCCTAAAACTCAATGTAGACAAAACCGAACTCATCATTTTTCCTCCATCTCGCGTATCTTCCTTACCCGATCTATCTATTATGGTAAATGGCATCACGCTCTCTCCCGCACCTGAAATCGACTCTCGACTCTGCACTGCCCTTCAAACCACACGTCCAAACTCTTGCCACCTCCTGTTGCCTTCAACTTAAAAACATTTCCAGAATCCGTCCCTTCCTCAGCTCTCAATCTACTAAAACTCTTGTGCATGCCCTCATCATCTCCCACCTTGATTACTGCAACACCCTCCTCTGTGGCCTCCCCATCAACTCTCTTGCACCACTCCAGTCTGTCCTCAACTCTGCTGCCCGACTAATCCACCTTTCTCCTCGCTACTCCCCTACTTCTCCCCTCTGCAAATCCCTCCACTGGCTCCCAATTTCCCAACGAATCCAGTTCAAACTACTAACAATGACCTACAAATCCATCCACAACCTGTCACCTCCCTATATCTCTGAACTAATCTCCCAATATCTTCCTTCACGTAATCTTCGATCCTCCCAAGACCTCCTACTATCCTCCACACTTATTCGTTCCTCACACAACCGCCTCCAAGATTTCTCCCGAATATCCCCCATCCTCTGGAATTCCACGACTCAACATGTCCGATTATCCACCACCCTTGGATCCTTCAGACCGAACCTGAAAACCCATCTCTTCAGGAAAGCCTACAGCCTGCAATAACCATTCTGCCGCCTCGCCACCACCCGAGCTTCTGCCACGCCACCACCACCAGAGCTTCCGCACCCCCGACCTTCTGTTTCTATTCCATTATCCCGTAGAATGTAAGTCCACAAGGACAGGGTCCTCTCCCCTCTGTACCAGTCTGTCATTGTAAATTTGTTTACTGTAAACCATATCTATAACTTTGTATGTAACCCCTTCTCATGTACAGCACCATGGAATTAATGGTGCTATATAAATAAATAATAATAATAAAAATGTATTTTTTTCATTTTCAAAACTCAAGCTTATAAAATTCTGTTACGCTCCTGTGGTTTTCAGGTGCTAACCACGCCTTTAGATAAGTTCCTTGAGGGGTGTATTTTCCAAAATGGGATCACTTGTGTTATTTTTCTTGTTATTTACATCAAGGGCTCTGTTAAAGTGGCTTGGTGTCCATTATCTATTCCAGTCAATTTTACATTCCAAAAGTCAATTGGCGATCCTTCCCTTCCCATCCCTGCCTAGTACCCAAACAATAGCTTTCCACCACATTTTGGGTATCAGTGTACTCAACAGAAATTGCACAACAAATTGTATGGTCTATTTTCTCCAGTTACCTTTGTGAAAATGCAAAATTTGGGGCTAAAGCAACATTTTTGTTTGAAAAAGTTAAATGTTCATTTTTTTCTTCCACAGTGATTCAATTCCTGTGTAGCACCTGAAAGGTTAATAAACTTATTGAATGGGGTTTTGAGCATTTTGAGGGGTGAAGTTTTTACAATTGTGCCACTTTTGGGTATTTTCTGTCAGATAGGCCCCTCAAAGTCACTTCAAATGTGATGTGATCCTTACAAAAATTGGTTTTGCAAATTGTGTTCGATAAATTAGAAATTTTTGATAAACTTTTAATCCTTCTAACTTCCAAACTAAAGCAATTATATTTTTAAAAAAATGACACTAATGTAAAGTAGACATGTTGTAAATGTTATTTATTAATTATTTTGTGTGATATAAATATTTTGTTTAGGGTCATAAAAATCTAAAGTTGGAAAATTGCAAAATTTCTAAATTTTCTCCAAAATTCTGATATTTTCACAAATAAACGCCAAAAATATCAACCTAAATTTATCATTACCATAAAGTACAATGTGTCATGAAAAATTTCTTTCTGAATCAGTGGAATACGTTGAAGCGTTCTAGAGTTCTTAACTTATAGAGTGACACTGGTCATAATTGTAAAATTTGGCCTGGTCAGGAAGGTGAAAACAGGCTTGGGGTGAAGGAGTTAAACAATAAGGGAGATTTCATCCTTTTGTCAACACATCCCCTTACCATTAATAACTTTTGAAAGTCTTGAATTAATAAAATTCATGCGCAAAAATGTAAATGTCTGTATTTTTATGCTGTTAAAGCTTGTGTTTGTATATACTGTATTAGGCCTTATACACACGTCAGAAACTGTAATTATTTTTCAGCATTGTTAGTAAGCCATAATTAGGAGTGAAACCTACAGAGAGAAAAGCTATGATAAAAAAAGATGAAACACCTTCCCAAAAATATTGGGAAGGGAATAAGGCTTTAGACAGCCATTAGTTACTATAACATTAATTAACATGCTTAGCTAAGCTGAAAGTATTATTTATTAAGTGTAAAATTGGTGCTGTGAGTCTATTTTTGACAGATATGTGTGTGTATGGCAATGTGTCATTATATAATGAGCTTCTAGTTAGATTACTTATGCCTTGTAGTCAGCGGCAGATATCCATTGGTGCAGCCTGTGCAGGAGCACAGGGGTCCAAATGGTAAGGGGGCCCACTTCCAGCTCCAAAGCAGGAAACATCTTCTGCGCCAGACACATTTGAACTGAAAAGGGCACGTGTACTATTCTTGCACGGTGACCTTCCTCTGTATGTGTTCGTCCCTACTTGTAGTAAGACTTTTTTCAGTAATCTAATATTTAGCAAGCTATTTGCCAAATATTTCCAATTGCTTTGAATCCTAGTATTTAAAAAGATGCTAAGAAATTGTTAGCTTTTGAAGAAATTTCAAATGACAGGTGCTTCTCTCAAAATTAGAATATCATCAAAAAGTAAATTTATTTCAGTTCTTTAATAAAAAAAAGTGAAACTCATATGTTATATAGAGTCATTACAAACAGAGTGATCTAATTCAAGTGTTTATTTCTGTTAATATTGATGATTATGGCTTATAGCCAATGAAACCCCAAAAGTCATTATCTCAGTAAATTAGAATAATGAACAAAAACACCTACAAAGGCTTCTTAAGCATTTAAAAAGGTCCCTTAGTCTGTTTCAGTAGGCTCCACAATCATGGGGAAGACTACTGATTTGACAGATGTCCAGAAAGCAGTCATTGACACACTCCACAAGGAGCGTAAGCCAAAAAATGTCATTGCTAAAAAGCTGCCTGTTCAGTGTGCTGTATCCAAGCATATTAATGGAAAGTTGAGTGGAAGGAAAAAGTGTGATAGAAAAAAGGTGCACAAACAACCGGGATAACTACAGCCTTGAAAGGATTTTAAGAAAAGGCCATTCAAAATTTGGGGTAAATTCACAAGGAATGAACTGCTGCTGGAGTCATTCTTTCATGAGCCACCACTCACAGACGTATCCAGGACATGGGCTACAAGTGTTGCATTTTTTGCAAACAAAAACCTCAGTTGCATGCTATATGCAGGGCAGTACCACACAATGGTGGTCTGCCCGCAGTAAAGATACACACCAACTCCAAGAAAATGGAGAAAAAAAGGAGAATAAAGAGTACACCGGTGAATGAAATAAAAAAGTTTCAATTTTTATTAAATTACCGTCTATACCCCTGTATAAGCCGACCCGAGTATAAGCCGACCCCCCCTAAGTTTTGCCACAAAAAACTGGGAAAATTTATTGACTGACGTTTAAGCCTAGGGTGAAAAATGCAGCAGCTACTGGTAAATTTCAAAAATAAAAATAGATACCAATGAAAGTAAAATTAATTGGGACATCAGTAGGTTAAATGTTTTTGAATATCCATATTGAATCAGGAGCCCCATATAATGCTCCATGCAGTTGTTGATGGCCCCATAAGATGCTTCATACAAAATACGCCCCATATAATGCTGCACAAAGGTTAATAATGGCCCCATAAGATGCTCCATAGAATAATATGCCCAATATGCTGCTCCATAAAGGTTATGGCCCCATAAAATTGCTCCATAGATTATGCCCCATAAAATGCTCCATAGATTATGCCCCATAAAATGCTCCATAGATTATGTCCCATAAACTGCCCCATAAGATGCCCCATAGAATAGGCCCCATATGCTGCTGCTGCAAAAAAAAAATGACATACTCACCTCTTGTCCCTGGGGGCCAGGTGCCGGTGTCCTGAGCAGGCGGGGACACCGGCACGCTATGGGGGACGCCGATTTCTCAAGGGGATATGTTGCTTTGAGCAAACAGGACCTTCTTAAATCCCATATCATCGGTCACATTGTCGAAATTGACCAATGGCAGCAGCACTCTCGGCGCATGTGCACTGAACACCCCAGGTCCCGTTAATTGCAGCACAGGCGTCCAGCATCACTGTGCTCACACGGGGAGGGGAGGGCGGAATTAACACCAGGCGAGCACAGGAGGCAGAAGGATGCCCAGCCACAAGCCAGACACCAAGGGAAGCAACATACAAGCGCACGACTGCCAATAGTAAGCCAAAATCACAGAAATTTAAAGGGATAGCGCAAATAAATACATGATTCTGAAACATTATTAGTAAATAGCAAACATATGAAGTAGAATTGATTATATACAGCACATTAAGAATTTCCATGATACGAGGATCCATCCAAAAGGAACACATATCGGAATGAGGTCAGCCAGGGAGATGGAGCTATGAGGTCCAGTGAGCGCAATAAGTCAGAAAGTCACGCTAATAAAAATAGAACATAAAGAAAAAAATAATAAGGTTAAAAAAACAATTATAAAGACAAAAAATATTATAAAACACCTGGATATAAAGATATAAAGAGGAGCAGAGGGACCGCAGAAAATAAATTTGAATAAGCAGAAATACTGATTCCTATAAAAAGGGGGAGAAGCTCAAAGACTCATTAAGACCTTTAGGGGTCATAGTGTCTAGGGTCACTATCCATCTTGTTTCCATTTGAGCAAGGATTTTTTTATAACTACCCCCTCTAATACCCATATGTAATACGTCAATCCCTTTGACCGTGAAGGTCTTAGCCTCGCAATGATGGTATTGCCAAAAATGGCGAGGGATGGCGTTAAGGTCAGAGGGATCGGCCACTGTGTTGGCCACACAGATGTCCCACACATGCTCACGTACCCGTACCCTCAATTCTCTGTTGGTGAGACCAATATAAATTTTGGGACAACCACTCATGGAATAATAAATGACGTTAGTACTGCCACAAGAAATACGGTGTTGAATGTTAAATTGTTTTATACCATCCGAGGATTGAAAGGTAGAGCAGCGCAGGACATTTGTGCAGGCAACACAGTGGCCACACGATACAGATCCCAGAATGGGCCCTCTAGAGCCAAATGGATTAGAAGGAGCCGGAGTGTAATGGCTCCTGACCAGCAAATCATTTAAATTCTTAGATCTACGACAGGTCATTGAGGGAAAATTCCCCAGCACTGTCCCCAAGGAAGGCTCAGCCCCAAGAATCGTCCAATGTTTTGTCAAGATTCGTCTCATATTTTCCCATTCATGATTATAAGTTGAGATAAACCTAATAGGCCCATCACTACCATCAGAAGAGCCTTTTTATAATGTAGTAGGCTGCTATGAGGGGTCTTTCTGGTCCTATCATACCCCTGTTTGATGCACCTGCGACTGTATCCAAGGGGTTAAAAGCGCATTTGTAAATCTAAAGCCTGTGCTTCAAACCTTTCATAAGAGGAACAAATCTGCCTCATCCTTAGGAACTGTCCGACCGGGACGGCGCTAATGGTGGCTGGATTATGAGCAGATGTAGCATGAATTAAAGCATTGACAGATATAGGTTTTATGTATACATTAGTCTGGATGCGTCCAGAGGTTTCCACCTCCAGAGAAATGTCGAGAAAATTAATTTTTCTATAATCGAAATCATAAGTGAGATTGATATTGTATGAATTCTGATTTAAGTCAGTCATAAATTCTTTGAGCTGTTGCACCGTCCCGTCCCACAAAAATAGAATATCGTCAATGTATCTACGCCAGCACAGCACATGAGAGGTGGCCTGCGCGCCCCCATCGCCATACAGGAATCTCTCCCATGACCCAAGGAAGAGATTAGCATATAAAGGTGCAAGGCCGCGCCCATGGCTGTGCCGTGCTTCTGTAGAAAAAATGATCCTTAACTCCTTCATGACCTTGCTATTTTTTGAAATTCTGACCAGTGTCCCTTTATGAGGTAATAACTCAGGAACGCTTCAACGGATCCTAGCGATTCTGAGATTGTTTTTTTGTGACATATTGGGCTTCATGTTAGTGGTAAATTTAGGTCGATAATTTTTGCATTTATTTGTGAAAAAAAATGGAAATTTGGCGAAAAATTTTGAAAATTTCGCAATTTTCAAATTTTTAATTTTTATTCTGTTAAACCAGAGAGTTATGTGACACAAAATAGTTAATAAATAACATTTCCCACTTGTCTTCTTTGCATCAGCACAATTTTGGAAGCAAAAATTTTTTTTTTTAGGAAGTTATAAGGGTTAAAAATTGACCAGCGATTTCTCATTTTTACAGCAAAATTTACAAAACCATTTTTTATGGACCACCTCACATTTGAAGACACTTTGAGGGGTCTATATGGTAGAAAATAACCCAAAAGTGACACCATTATAAAAACTGCACCCCTCAAGCTACTCAAAACTACATTCAAGAAGATTACTAACCCTTCAGGTGCTTCACAGAACTAAAGCGTGGAAGGAAAAAATGGACATTTTAATTTTTCCAACAAAAATTTTATTTTAGCAATCAATTTTTTCATTTTTTCATGGACAACAGGATAAAATGGATCCTAACATTTGTTGGGCAATTTCTCCTGAGTACACAGATATCTCATATGTGGTCATAAACACTGTTTGGGCGGCAGGCAGGGCTCAGAAGGGAAGGAGCGCCATTTTACTTTTTGAATGGAAAATTAGCTCCAATCATTAGCGGACACCATGACGCGTTTGGAGAGCCCCCTGTGTGCCTAAACAATGAAAAAAACCCACATGTGACACCATTTTGGAAACTAGACCTCTTATCGAACTTATCTAGATGTGTTGTGAGCACTCTGAACCCCCAAGTGATTCACAAGAAGTTTATAAACGCAGAGCAGTGAAAATAAATCATTTTTGTTTCTCAAAAATGATTTTTTTTAGCCTATTTTTTTTATTTTCCCAAGGGTAACAGGATAAATTGGACACCAAAAGTTGTTGTGCAATTTGTCCTGAGTACACCAATACCCCATATGTGGGGGGGAACCACTGTTTTGGGGCGCATGGGAGAGCTCAGAAGGGAAGGAGCGCCATTTTGGAATGCAGACTTGATGGAATGTTCTGCGGGCGTCATGTTGCGTTTGCAGAGCCCCTAATGTACCTAAACAGTAGAAACCCCCCACAAGTGACCCCATTTTGGAAACTAGACCCCCAAGGAGCTTATCTAGATGTGTAGTGAGCACTTTGAACCCCCAAGTGCTTCACAGAAGTTTATAAACGCAGAGCATGAAAATAAATCATTTTGTTTCTCAAAATGATTTTTTTAGCCTATTTTTTTTATTTTCCCAAGGTAACAGAATAAAATTGGACACCAAAGTTGTTGTCCAGTTTTTCCTGAGTACGCTGGTGTCCCATATGATGGGGGAACCACTGTTTGGGTGCACAGCAGGGCTCAGAAGGGAAAGAGTGCCATTTGACTTTAATGGAAAATTAGCTCCAATCGTTGCGGACACCATGTCGTGTTTGGAGAGCCCCTGTGTGCCTAAACTTTGGAGCTCCCCCACAAATGACCCCATTTTGGAAACAAGACCCCCTAAGGAACTTATTTAGATGCACAGTGAGCACTTTGAACCCCCAGGTGCTATACAGAAGTTTATAACGCACAGCCCTGAAAATAAAAAATCCTTTTTTTTCTCAAAAAATGATTTTTTTTAGCCCCGTATTTTTTATTTTCACAATGGTTACAGGAGAAATTGGACCCCAAAAGTTGTTGTCCATTTGTCCTGAGTACCTGGTACCCCATATGTGGGGGGAACCACTGTTTGGGCACACGTCAGTTCTTGGAAGGGATGTAGTGACGCTTTGAAATGCCGACTTGATGGAATGGTCTGCAGGCATCTTGTTACGTTTGCAGAGCCCCTGATGTGCCCAAACAGTAAAACCAACCACAAGTGACCCCATTTTGTAAACTAGACCCCCCAAGGAACTTATCCAGATGTGTGGTGAGCACCTTGAACCCCCCGTGTTTCACAGAAGTTTATTTATTTATTTTTTTTAATCCCTTTTTATTTGGATTTTCAAAACAAAAGTGCCACAGTAGGCGGTACACATCTCGTCGCAGCCGATATGGTCATAAAATTAAACATTGTAAATATCTGAGCAACATTGGAACAGAAAACCGGAACTCGCAAATATTGTAGGGAAAACCCTATCTTCAGGAAGCCTCCCGTCATCTTCCTTCTTTGACCTTGCCGCAACCCTGATTAAACTACTCCTCCCCCCACCCTCCTCTGGCGTATATGTTTTCCAATTTCTCGCCACCTCTACATTCTTTTCTCCGAGCATGTTAAAATATAAGGCCCTCCTCAGTACAGGCAGAATCTAACTCAACACAATAGTACAAGGCAAGACCTACCTCTCTCCCGTTATAATTGTAGATCCCCCAAAGTCCTCCCCACCTCTCCTCGCAGGTACCAGGTTGTGTAGTTGAACGGCCTTACAAGCTGGACGATCTCCTCCCCAGAATAATGCGTCAATTTCAAATGGCTTCCATTTGCCAAAAAAATTTTTCGCGGACGATTCTTTGGCCCGCTCCACCAGTATGCGATCCAGACACAGCACATCTTCATTATCGATTTCAACTCGTCATGCTAGGAATTAGTCTGTCAACCAATGATTAAGAATAAGTCGTTTCGCCACTAGCAGTACAGTGTGCATCATTGTATCTTACCTCTCAGGTTCTCGTCATCAGGAAGGTCATGAAAGAGCAATGTCTGCTGGTATACGGGAGTGTCACGCTCCATTTCCTGAAGACATACGTCTGAAGGAACGCCAATATGATTTAATTTTTTCACATTCCCATATTCCATGCAGAAGTCAGTGTTAGATACTTTACAGTTGGGGCAGTGTGTGATCCTGTCGGGAAAGGTCGGTGTCATCGGAATATTAAAACCATATATTGCTCCATGCATTATTTTGAAGTATTCTCCCTCCATACCTCACTAAGTACATGCTTCCGGACTGATAACCAGCCCAATAATATTTTCTCTCCTATGTCCTCGTCCTGGGTCACCCTTTCCCACAATGGGAAAAACCATCCCCTGAGATGAGTTCAACAGGTTAGAATTAATTTCCTTCTGGATGTGTGACAACGTCAGTTTCACTTTCGGGGATTAAGTACGTCTTGTCAAATAAATTGTCCGCCACCTCCCCTCTAATGTTACGCAGGCGATTTCTACAAAAGGGACAGACTTGTAGGGTTTGGGAGAAAGTGAGAAGGGGGCAAATCGAATTTTTTCCATTAGCCCCTTTGGGGATTCAGCCACCTACACTCTTCTAGGTGCATGAGATGGTATTACTGTATGTATACCTTTAGTACGCCACGTCTCAAATACGCGGTCCGTCACTCCCATGGGAATTCTGGGGGGACCCCATAGAGGCATGTGTTTAGATAACTGAGAAGACAGCCCATGCGCTCGTCTGGTCGCCTTCCAAGCAATTACTGTATCGCGCAGTAGTTCTGATTTTTTCACAGTGTCTGGAGTTTAGAAATCACCGTGTGAAGACATGCCGCCAAACTCCATCCCTCTGTCAGTCCCGACTCCAACAATACATCTTATAGGACGAATTTCCCCCTTAACCCAATCTCTCCCCAATCGGATAAAGCAAGCCAGGTTAAAAACTCCTAACGTTAGGCACGGCCAGGCCCCCATCTGTTACTGCCGCATTAATTTGCGAAGTGCAATTCTGGGCCGTTATACCCCTCCAGATGAATCTGGAAAAACGCCTTTTGTACCAGTGAGACATCAGCATGGGCGTAACAGGAGTGGAATAGTCTGAAGGGGTATAATAGCCTACCAAAACTAATCATCTTAAGAAGGTGACAACGCCCAGAAGAGACAGGGCAAATCATGCCAACGCTCCAACTCCCGTACAACTTTGTCCAATAAGGGATCATAGTTAAGTTTGCACAGAGAGCTAGATTCCCATCCTATTTGATTCCCAGGTATGTTATAAAGGGTTTAAATACGTCTGACCCCCATCCGTGAGCACACCAGAGCTCACGAGGGTTAGGCTTTCCCAATTCCAAAATTTCACTCTTGGACGCGTTGATGCGGTACCCCCGATATTCGTTCAAAAAGTTTTAGGCAGTCTAATAGCCCAGTGAGATGCTCTTGGGGATGTGCCATATAAATGAGTATATCGTCTGGAATGTCAGTTTGATCTCTCGTCCCCCTACCTTTATACCGTCGTATACTGTGTTATCCTCCAGGTGTCTAACAATGGCTCAAGGGCTATATCAAAGAGCAAGGGTGACAATGGGCACCCCTGACGAGTTCCCCTCTGTAGTGTCAAAGGGGGCCGACAGGTGGCCTGGAGTGTGTATTCGTGCCTGTGGGTTGGCGTAGAGTCCTGTCAGGAAAGTCCTAAACGTGCCTCTCACGCCAATTTTGTCCAGGACCATGGCCAACCAACCAGCTCACCCTGTCGAATGCCTTCTCGGCATCTAGGGACAGCAGAACAGGGGGTCGATGCTGTCAAAACCACGGTATTTATCCAGAACTGCTATTGCTTTTCTAATATTAGTCATGGCCGATCGGTGGCGAACAAAGCCTACCTGTGATGGCCCTATCAGTGTAGGAAGAATGCTACTCAAGCGATCAGCCATGATCCTGGACAAAAGCTTGATATCCTGGTCAATGAGTGAGATTGGACGATAGGAGCCAGCCAGGTGTGAAGGTTTGTTTTGGGGTTTTTGTAACACCCTTTATGTGTGCCATGTTCGAGTGGATGGGCAACCCTCCTGTCTCCAATATATGATTGAATGTGCCTACCAACGTGGGTGAGAATCCTCACTCAATAATTGAAGAATTCGGCTGTAAACCCGTCAGGTCCTGGTGCCTTCCCGATTTAGGTCTTTTATCGCCGCTGTCACTTCCGTTTCCCCTCAATTGGTTTGTTTTAAAAGGAGAAGCTGATCAGGTGTGATGGATGTAACCGTATTCCGTCTAGAAAGGTCTGTCCCTCCGCCCTATCCGTGTGCTCCTCCTTATATAAGTCTGAGTAATATTTTTGTAGGATCGTGTTTATGTTTCGAGGGTCTGTTTTTCAGGTCCCGTTTATATTCGTTAACGCTGTAATATGTTGAGGAGTGTAATGTCCTTTCGCCAGTCACGCTAACAGTCTCCCTGATTTGCTACCATAACGAAATAGTTCGGCTCTATAATTCATATTACTGGTTCTCTCGCGTCGGTCGAACCAAGGCAAAGTCAGCCTTAGCCTGCTTCCATCTATTTTATCCTGAATCGAGGAAGATGTCCGGTATGACGTATAGCTATCGCGTAGTGTCCTGCTGAACAGCAAGTAGATCCCATATACATTTAAACGTGGGGAAATCCCTTTCAGCTTTCCTGTCCCCCTTCATGAAACTGTCATCTTGTCGTCGCCGGCGTGGGGAGAAACCTGGCACTGGCGTCGCTGTCCTTCCCTATCACTTTTTGGGTTTCGTTCCAAGGTCTGCTTCGGCTTGTTCTGGTGTGTCATAAATGCATAATGTCCCGTCAGATCTTTGCAGCCGCAGAACGCGCAGGGAACAATAGGGAAGCGAACATCTCCTCGAACAGCGTAGTGCAAATGAACTGAACGCCCGCCGCCTCCTGGAGACCGATACTGAGAAGACCTCAAAGAGGCAGAATCTCGTAGCCATGAAGTAGCACTGGACGCCTCGCTTCTCGAATGCCCGTAACAATTAACTTTGTCGTTTAATCTAGCAGCTTCATTATTACTTGCCGTGGCCTGTACGTCGTTGGTTTCGGCACCTCCCCTCGCCTGTTGTTGTTTTGCGGCGGTCCCGCGGTGCGCACGTTCCACACGGCAGTAGTAGTTAAGTCCCAGTATTTTCGGTAGGTCTTTCTCGCAGATGGATTGCAAGTCTGCTGGTTTAAACGATTCAGGCAGCCCAACGAACGCAAATTGCTCCGTCTCGAGCGATTTTCCAAGTCCTCCGTTTTGTCCATCAAACTTTGTAAGTTCTGCTGAAGGTTCTGTTCTCTGTCTTGGGCAATTGCTTCTCTGTTAAACAGCGCCACATCCTGCTGTAGCTTGGTAATTGCAAGTGGTATTCAGCTCCATAGACTTTTGTATGGAAGACAAGATGATTGCAATGCCGTCTCCAGCAGCTTCTGAATGTCTGGTAAGAGAAGGGCTGTGACCTCTCCAGCCATTCTCTGGAAGTCAAAATTCCTGAGGAACTCTCAGGCCAGATGGTGCTTCTGATAAGAGCTCTTGCTGCGTGTCCGTGGCAGCGCTCAGCACACCGCGTCTCTCTCCCCCCTTCTCTCCTCCAGGCGCCATCTTGCCCTTCGCTTCAGCTGGTTAGGGATGCCGTTCGGGGTCTGTTGTGAACTCCGAGCAAGTAACGCTCCATAAATTATGTCCCCACAGGTGCAGAGGTGACAGTGCTCCGGGGGAGGTTTTTCTGCGCTCCTATCAGCCCGTTATGCGTAGTTACCTGGGAGGAATTCAGGAGCTCCTCCAAAACTCCCTCCTCACATGTCAGCGCAGGAACCGGAAGTCCACAGAAGTTTATAATGCAGAGCTGTAAAAACAAAAATCATTTTTTTTCCCTCAAAAACTGATTTTTTTAACCCAAAATTTTTTATTTTCACAACGGAAACAGGAGAAATTGACCCCAAGTTGTTGTACAGTTTGTCCTGAGTACACTGGTACCCAATATGTGGGAGAAAACTACTGTATGGCACACGTCGGGCTCGGAAGGGAAGTATGACGTTTTGAAATGCCGACTTGATGAATGGTCTGCGGGGCGCATGTTTACGTTTGAAGAGCCCATGATGTGCCTAAACAGTAGAAACCCCCCCAAGTGACCCATTTTGGAAACTAGATCCCCCAAGGAGCTCCTCTAGATGTGTTGGAGAGCACTTTGAATCTCCAAGTTCTACACAGAAGTTTATAACGCAGAGCTGTGAAAATAAAAAAATCATTTTTTTTCCACAAAAATAATTTTTTTAGTCCCCAATTTTTTTATTTTCCCAATGTTAACAGGAGAAATTAGACCCCCAAAGTTGTTGTGCAATTTTTACTGAGTACCTGAACCCCATATGTGGGGTAAACCACTTTTGGGCACACGTCGGGGCTCTAAATAAAGGGAGCACTGTTTCACTTTTAACAGCCAATCAGAGCGATCGTAGCCACGTAGGGGGTTAAGCCAACCCCCCTGGGTGAAGCACAATGGGTCTTGTGCCTGCGTGTTGGGTGACCTTTCAGTGACCCCGTCACCCGACCCGCAGGAACGCGATCCTTTCATGACAACATACGCTGTTCACAGGTCATAGAAGGGGTTAAATACAAAGGATTTCTTGTGTCAAGCCACTCATGACCATCGAAAACACCAGAAGCATCTTACCTGGGCAAAGGAGAAAATAACTGGACTGTTTGCTCAGTGGTCCAAGGTGATTTTCAGATGAAAGTACATTTTGCATTTCATTTGGAAATCAAGGTCCCAGAGTCTGGAGGAAGAGTGGAGAGGCCACAATCCAAGCTGCTTGAGGTTTAGTGTGAATTTCCACAATCAATGATGGTTTGGAGAGCCATTTCATCTGTTGGTGTACGTCCACTGTGTTTTATCAAGACCAAAGTCAACACAGCCATCTACCAGAAAATTTTAGAGCATTCATGCTTCTCTCTGCCAACAAGCTTTTTGGAGATGGCACCTTTCTTACTGGCAAAGTACCAATACTTGGTTTTAAAAACAACCAGTATCACTGTGCTTGATTAGCCAGCAAACTCGCCTGACCTTAACCCCATAGATAATCTATGGGGGGATTGTCAAGAGGAAGATGAGAGACATCAGACCCAACAATGCAGACGAGCTGAAGGCTGCTATCAAAGCAACCTGACCTTCCATAACACCTCAGCAGTGTCCACAGCTGATCTTCTTCATGCCACACCGCATGATGCAGTAATTGATGCAAAGGGAGCCCCGACCAACATTTAGGATTTTTAAAATAATTTTTCAAGCTGGTGTTTTAAAGTATTCTAATTTACTGAGATAATGACTTTTGAGTTTTCAATTGCTGTAACTAGTGTTGAGCATTCCGATACCGCAAGTATCGGGTATCGCCGATATTCGCGTTATCGGGAATTCCGATACTTAATTCCGATACTTTTTCAATATCGTTATCCGGAATCGGAAGTCCCATAATTCTTTGAGAGGCAATGTGATTTTAGTCAGCCAATGAGGAATCTACGAAGTGTGGGCACATCCTGTATGCTGCGGTCATCTTAACTAATGGCATGGCTGTGATTGGCTGCTGAAATGATGTCAGAATGCACTATAAAAGGCGCCGCAGCCATTTTAGCGTCACTGTGCTGTGAACTCAGTAAGGGACAGAACGCTGCTGTGCTGACTCTGAGGGACAGTTAGATATTGCGATTTTGTGTACTACTGTGCTTGAGGCAGGCTAGTTTACCAACCGCTGTGTAAAGCTTCATTTTGCAGTGTTGTTTTAACAGCTCTGTGCAAGGTGTGTGTGTTGGACAGTGCAGGTGACGCTGCAGTTTGCTCTGCATCCACCGCTGTTTGTAGGCATCTGAACGTGTCACTGACTCTTTTTTTTTTTTATTTTATTTTGGATTGGGCAGTCCATTATATTAGAAAAAATCAAATCTATTAGTGTGACGTGCTTCCATCCGTATACAATACATTGGTTGCAAACACTATAGAATACACAAAGGAGCTTTTCACAGATATGAATAGTTGTGTTTCAGTGTTCCTGCGTCTGTGAGGTTTTGATTTTTTGAGTGCAGATCACGCTCCAGTTAGTTTCTTCAACCACTGCCGTTGTAGTCTGCTAGCGTGTGTCACTGCCTCATCCTCACATTTTTCTCTAATTGGTGCTGCTCCATTTTTAGTGGAAAAAAATCTAATCTATTAGTGTGACGCCTTCCATCCGTATACAATACATTGGTTGCAAACACTATAGAAGTACACAAAGGAGCTTTCACAGATAGTGATATGTTGTGTTTCAGTGTTCACTGTAGACTGTGGCTTTTCATTTTGTGAGTGCAGATTACGCTCCAGTTTTGTACTTCACCACTGCCGGTTGTAGTCTGCTGAGCGTGTGTCACTGCCTCATCCTTCACATTTTTCTCTAATTGGTGCTGCTGCTCCATTTTAGTGGAAAAAAATCTAATCTATTAGTGTGACGCGCTTCCATCCGTATACAATACATTGGTTGCAAACACTATATAAGTACACAAAGGAGCTTTCACAGATAGTGAATAGTTGTGTTTCAGTGTTCACTGTAGTCTGTGAGCTTTTCATTTTGTGAGTGCCAGATTACGCTCCATTTGTACTTCAACCACTGCCGGTTGTAGTCTGCTGAGTCGTGTGTCACTGCCTCATCCTTCACATTTTTTCTCTAATTGGTGCTGCTCCAATTTTAGTGGAAAAAAAATCTAATCTATTAGTGTGACGCGCTTCCATCCGTATACAATACATTGGTTGCAAACACTATAGAAGTACACAAGGAGCTTTTCACAGATAGTGAATAGTTGTGTTTCAGTGTTCACTGTAGTCTGGAGCTTTCATTTTGTGAGTGCAGATTACGCTCCAGTTTGTACTTCAACCACTGCCGGTTGTAGTCTGCTAGCGTGTGTCACTGCCTCATCCTTCACATTTTTCTCTAATTGGTGCTGCTCCATTTTAGTGGAAAAAAATCTAATCTATTAGTGTGACGCGCTTCCATCCGTAACAATAACATTGGTTGCAAACACTATAGAAGTACACAAAGGAGCTTTTCACAGATAGTGAATAGTTGTGTTTCAGTGTTCACTGTAGTCTGTGAGGCTTTTCATTTTGTGAGTGCAGATTACGCTCATTTGTATTTTCTCAAACCACTGCCGGTTGTAGTCTGCTGAGCGTGTGTCAATGCCTCATCCTTCACATTTTTCTCTAATTGGTGCTGCTCCATTTTAGTGGAAAAAAATCTAATTATTAGTGTGACGCGCTTTCCATCCGTATACAATACATTGGTTGCAAAACACTATAGAAGTACACAAAGGGGCCTTTCACAGAACTGAACAGTTGTCTGCAGGGTTCACTGTAGTCTGTGAGGAATAACCACACTTAGGGCCTTAACTTTTCTGACTTTCTTTATCAATCTACCAAGATGAAGAAGTCAGTGAAGTAAGGCACGTGGTCGTGGTCGGAGGCCGTGGATTTTCAGCAGGGAGAGGACGTGGGGATTCTGTGGTCTGCTGCCGCACCCAGTGACAACAGCTCCACCAGTTTTCCCCGTGAGCGTTCCTTTATGCGCACTTTTGTAGGAGCTCAGCGTACCCCCCTGCCTGCGTGAAGAACAAATTGAAGCCGTTGTTGGTTGGATTTGGGAGCCAATGCATCGACTTCAATACCTTCCACCTCCTCTCAGGACCACGCACTGTTGAACAAACCATCATCTCTTCAACCGCCTGCCAAATTGCCCAGGCAGTCAGAGAGCTCTGTACAGGAGCCAGCTGAGTCTCTGCTTCTGTTCTCAGAATCTGTTGGCTTGGAAACAGGGGCCCAGCCAAGCAGCATTCTGGAATGTGAAGAAGAGCAGTATGCAGTGATGCGCAACAGCTGTGTCTCTCTGAAATCTGAAGAGGCGGGTGAGCCAGTGCCGATGGTCAGCACACCGCAGAACGCATCTGATGATGATGAGACTCAGTTGCCAGTTTCTGTTGAGCATGGTGCTGGCCAGACCACCCAACCAACAGCAGGTGTTGGAAGAGGGTAGTGGTGGAGATGATGAGTCCAAGACCCAACATGGCGTGAGGAACAGGAAGGTGGTGGAGCAGCTCTGAGGAAGAGATTGCACCAACGGTCCAAAACAGTAGGGAGGGATAGGCTGCAGACTCGCTTGCCTGTAGCCTCCAGTTTGGCACCCGTTCGGAGCAGTTTCTCTTACAACAGCCAAACCGGGCGCTTCCCAGGACTTGCTCTGCGTGGTCCTTTTTTGATACATTTGCAGATGATATTTTGCTATGTAAAATGCATAGCTTTGTAATCAAAAAATTAAAAGAGGTAAAAGTGTCAGTAACCTTAATACAACAAATATGTGGAAACATGGGCGGTTCAAAGCACTTTGTTGAGTTACAAAGACACACTGGAGATGTAGGCCAACCTACAGCAGCACCTACTCTTCAGCTCCTTTTTGGAGCCTCTTCCTCCAGTTCACACACAGCTGGTAAGGCTTCCTCAAAGGATCGCCATGGAAGAACCTCTGTCACTGTTGTCCAGAGCACAGTGGTTATTCCACCCACAGCTGCAAGTTCCCTGTCATCCTCACACACCCAGGCCACAAAACAGCCATCGTAGCCAGGCATGGGATAAAAGACGGCCATACTCGGCAAACCATTCCACGAGCACAGGCTCTGAATGCTGGCATTGCAAAACTCCTGTCCCTTGAAATGCTGTCATTCAGGTGGTGGGGGAGACTGACAGTTTCCGTGAATTAATGGCATGGCAGTCCCACAAGTACATTGTGCCCAGCCGATTTTATTTCAGCAGGCAAAGCCGTCCCTGGTCTGGCAAAAGCATGTTGAGGCAAAAATTAAACATGCGCTACTAAACGCCGTCAGTAGCAAGGTCCACCTGACCAACCGATGCGTGGACCAGTACCCAGGCCAGGGACGATACCTTTCACCACTGCCCATTGGGTGAATGTTGTGGAGCCGGGTACAGATCTTGCGATGGGCGCTGTACGTGTTCTGCCAACTCCAAGGATTGCCGGAATCAAGTCTGTCCACATTGACTCCTCCTCCTACTCCAGTTTCCTCAGAATCATTCGCTGCAGAGCCGTCACGGTCTACCTCCACATGGACCCGTGGACGCTTACCTGATGCGACCGATATGAGCACAGCCGTGGCCAAACGGCAACAGCCGTTCTGAAATTAATTCCCATGGGGAATCGAAGCCACACAGCGCAGGAGGTCTGGAATGCCATCAAGCAGGAGAGCTACGTGTGGTTTTTGCCAGCGAATCTCCAGCCAGGCTTGTAGTGTGTGACAATGGCCGAAATCTGGTGGCAGCTCTGGGCCTTGGCAACCTCACTCACATACCATGTCTGGCACATGTGCTCAACTTTGTCGTGCAGAGTTTTTTGAGGGACTATCCGGATCTTGATGCACTGCTGCACAAGGTCCGCCTAGAGTGCGCTCACTTGCGGACGTTCCAGCATGGCCAGATCGCGCATTGCACTTCCAACGCAGATTGCGCCTTCCTGAACATCGCATCATATGTGACGTATCCACCAGGTGGAATTCAACGTTACATATGTTGGAGGGTTGTGTGAGCAGCAGCCAGCAGTTATGGAGTATCCAGCTGCATCAGGCGCAATCAACACGCAATTTGCGCCGTCCACACTTCACCATTAATGAGTGGGCCACTATGAAGGACATGTGCCACGTTTTGCGTGCGTTTGATGAGTCAACGCGGATGGCGAGTGGCAGATGATGCACTAGTCAGCCTGACTGTCCCCCTTATTCTGCCTGCTTCAAAAAACACTGCAAGCAATAAGGGTGAGGTTTTGGAAGAGGTGGAGGATGAGGAGTCACAAATCCATCACCTTCTGGAAAGTCAGCGCAACGTGGTTCCTCACAAAGGGCTGGGAGGGCTCACTTTGTTGAGGAGGATGAGGAGGAGGAGTCAATGGAGGAGGAAGACATCGCTCCAGAGGGAGGTACACAACGCTCTAGTCAGTATGTAGAGCGGGGTGGGGTGATGCAGAGCAGGCAGAGATAACGCCTCTTGCAGAGGACAGCGTTTCTTTGCCAGTTGGGAGTCTGCAGCACATGGTTGATTTCATGCTGCAGTGCCTAAGAAACGACCGCCGCATCGCCCACATTCTCACGACGTCTGATTATTGGGTGTACACCCTCCTAGACCCTCGCATACCTGGGACAACGTCAAAAGCCTCATCACACCGTTGTAACCGGGAGCGTAAAATGCGGGAGTACAAGACACACTGGGCAATCCCTAATGTTCTAACTATCCACTGCCGAGAGCACTGCTGCTGCTACTGCTTTACAAAGCAGCTCTGTGCGTCGAGGCAGTGTAGAGAGCTCTGCAACAAGAGGGAGCACATGCGGTGCCTCTGCACAGGGAAAGACCAGTATGTTAAAAATGTGGCAAAGTTTGTGGCAGCGCCACAAATGTCTACACCATCCAGAGGGCTCCAGTCAGCGGGGGCAACGTATCCGTCAGATGGTGACAGACTACTTGGCTTGCCTCTCAGTGTACTCCCAATGGCTCTTCCCCATTCAAGTTTTGGGTCTCTAAGCTGGATACATGGCCAGAGCTTAGCCAGTATGCATTGGAGGTGCTGGCTTGCCCTGCTGCCAGTGTATTATCGGAGCGCGTCTTTAGTGCTGCCAGGGTGGTGTACTAACAGACCGCGCATGCACTATCCCCGTAATGTGACCGGCTTACTTTTCTAAAAGAACAAAAGGGTGGATCCGGCAGAATTTGTCTGTCCCCTTTTCCCCAAATTTAAATAACGGGTTCGCAACGTTATCCATTCTCCGGGTTTTGGGTTTATCTTTCTACCACCAACTCTACTCCCTGGGCTCCAACACTGCCATTGCTGCCAGAAGTTCTGCCACAAACAAAAACACAAGCTCTACGGTTTGGGTTCAGTAACGCCGCTGTTCCCCTGCTGTGTCAACGGCAAGAAGTCTCCTGTTCCCGACACATGGACAAAAAACACATGACCAACAACCCAAAATGGGAAGAGCCGTCACCCTGCTTGTTATGCTGAAAACAGAATTTGGGAAGTTTTGCAGCCTAAATGATAAATTTTAGGGCAAATATGGACAAATAATAATTTGTCATCACAGCGCATATTCTTCACCAAAGTTTATTAAAATGGTAACAAAAAAAATAAAAAATTGTCAATCTTCCATTTTTGAAATTAATGCAATAAAGTACTTTCAGACTTATGATTTAAGCTTTTTAAGGAAAATTTATCTTACCTGTAAGATAATGCAGTCAATGGATGTACAATATTTTAAAAACCCCATCACATCATCACAGTTTTAATTAATGACAGACATTATAAAATACACAAACTGATGCCAACTGTAACTTCAAACACCAATAAGAAATGGCCAGCATTAAACATGGGTAATAATGTCCAATAATAAATTTATTACACTAAAAGTGCATCATGCATACTGACAATAGGTTTTATACCTGCAAGTGCTGTTGAAACAACCAAAGAGATATAAATTAATACTGGTAAAATAGGTATAACAGTGCATAGTTACTCATTGAACAAGGGTTGATGTAATACTGTAATCTAATTAATCACGTCAACCATTAGGCTTGTTAGTCTTGTACATTTTTTAAAGAGGGAAACATTTTTTTTGTTTGCATAGTGGAGAAATTACACATTAATTATTACTCCTGAAATTTTTTTTTTGGCGTCCCTATGCGCAATAACGCAGCCTAACCCCATTTGAATCACAATTGCCACACCGGCTACCCTACCCTAACCGTGACAGTAGGAAGGAGTGTTGACGGATAAAGCTTTGCGAAAACCAACATTTTTTTTTACCCCCTTCAAAAAACCTTAACAAGAAAAAATGCATGATTTCAGCCGCAGACTTTATTGACGTACGGGATAAACATCGGCATTACCCATCAGGGGGCTTTCCACTGTCTGATCAGACATAGAATAACCTTTGCTTTTCCGTACCTTTGTTTTCACCTACACTTGAAAGGCCCAACACAAAATTGTGACAACAATGCCTAATGTTTTTTTAAATGGTTATTTTTATTGAAACATTATTTGTCATCAATCCCATTGAGGGTTTCCAAGCTGGCATGTCATACATCCTATAGAAATTACTTTTTTTAAATGAACTTAAATATTTGAAAAGTCTTTTACTGTCACATAAAATTTGCGATGATGATAAAGTGCCTTTTTACAAAACCCAAAGGTCTTCACTTTTTAGGGTTTTACATAGCGTTCCTTAAGCATTATTCATAAAAAAAAAAAAAGGCCTTTTATTCTTAAATTTACAACACTAAAATTTTGTTACCAAATTTTTTTGGGTGTTGGTTTGTTCCTTTTAAATTTTTGGCATGTGCAATATGCGTTTATATTTGTATTTTTTATTTTTCCTTCTTGAAATTAGAAAACCATTTTGTATCTTTGTACCGTGTTAGCCAGTAATAGAAAAATTTTAACTTCAAAAGCCCAGCGGGTTGATCCCTTTTAAAATGGATAACGAAAGATGGAAACAAATGCAACCCTTTAAAGGCTACTCACGTCTCTTCATCAGGCCCAAAAACAAAAAAAAAAATTAAGCATCACATATTTCTATACACAACAGGACACAGGAATAGTCAATAGGTAAGAATGTAATGAACGTGTATCAGAACGTCATTATCTTCCAGGGATGAACATAAATATTGGAACAGTTCCAAAAAGGTTTGAAAGTTTGATTGCCCCCCTCATTGGCGTCTTTTTTTTTTGGGTTTCATGACCCTGGAAGGGCAAAAAGACGCAGATTCCTTAATTGAATAAATGACATAAACCATGGATCATTCATTCCAATCACTAACATTTTCAAAGGTCAATGATGAGTTTATTCTGAAACCCTTGTACTTTCTCATTTTGAAAGTTATATTTTAATACCATAATTCCTATCCATCAGCAAAGACCGGGCATAAAAAAAGTCTTTGCCACAGGTAAATTCATAAATTTACTGAGATTGTGGGGCGCTGATAATTCATCCTTGTTCCCCTTTTTTGTTGCCGGCTCCCCACTTGTCCCCTCCCCCACTTGTCTTAGCTATTCCTGTGCCCTGTTGTGTGTAGAAATATTGATTCTTCTTTTTGCTTTAACTCTTAGCCTTGAAGACAACCTGAGTATTTTCAAAGTTTAATTTGTTACCATATTTTCATTAGCCTTAAACTTAAACCACAAGGACTGCAAGTATAAAAATTTTTTCATTCTTGTAATTGAAATTCTCATTTTTTGTCGTGTAAAACTTCATTTATTCTTTTGAAGACATACATTTGCAATGGGCCACGTAAACAAGCAAAACCAATAAATTTTTGCCTACACCCCCTGACCCTGGGCTTCAACAGCGCCAGTTGCTCTCAGAAGTGTTAGATCCAGAGAAAACAATCGCTGATGTGTTTTTTGGGTTTCAGTAACGCCTCTGTTCCCCTGCTGTTTCTGGCAAAAATTACTGCTTTAAACTACAACTTCAACTTCAAACGTCCATACTAGGCCTCTGCCTACACCCTCCTTGACCCTGGGCTTCAACAGCGCCATTTGCTGCCTTCCCGAATGTTAATCACAGAAAGAAAAAAACGCTGAATGTTTTGTGGGGGTTCAGTAACGCCTGCTGTTCCCCTGCTGTGTTTCGGCAAAAATTTTAAATGCTGCTAACACAACTTTTAACTTAAAACGTCTCATACTAGGCCTTTTGCCTACACCCTCCTTGACCGGCTTCAACAGCGCCAGTTGCTGCTCAGAAAATGTTTAGGGCACAGATGGAAAACAATCGCGATGTGTTTTGTGGGGTTCAGTAACGCCTGAGTTCCCCTGCTGTTTGTCTGGCAAAAATTACTGCTGCTAATTTTCAACTTCAACTTCAAAACGCCTCATACAGGCCTCTCCCCTTACACCCTCCTTACCCTGGCTTCAACACGCCAGTTGCCCCCAGAAGTGTTAAAATGCACAGAGGAAAAACAATCGCTGATTTTGTTGTGGGGTTCCGTAACCCTGCTGTTCCCCTGCTGTTTGTCCCGGCAAAATTACTGCTACTACCTAATAAAGGTGAAAAAAAATGACTTCTTAAAGGGTTCCAGTGCTACACAAAGATATGAGGCTACAACCATGATTTCTAAGCTGTAAACTTTGAAAGGGCAACTTTAAAAACCATAAAATGATTTGTCTTTGTCACAAATCTGTAACAAAATAATTGTGACAATTATTAACAGATATGCACATGCCCCAAAAAACAAATGCAAACACAAAAGCCAAACTTTTTCTAAAATACAAAGGTCAACCTTGCCCACTCATACTTAGCAAATCCAACCACATAAATATACTCAAAAAACTGCAATTTTGGAAGTGCATAATGGGGTTTTAACTTTGACAACTGCTGCAGGCGAAGGTTATACTCATGTTCTTTCCTTTGAAATAAAAGCATACAAAAATATAATATCCAATGTTAATTAAGGGACGGATGTACACCTTAAAATTGGGGCAAACAATGCATGTAGGAATGTCCTCTTCAACATTACTTACATTTGTTCTTTTTAAAAAAAATACATATTGATTAGAAATTTTAAAGCCCAAACATAAAGGCCTTCATGTAAACATGATAATCGCTAACAACAAAAATCCATGCATTACCTTGGGGTAAAGTCAATAGTGCATATCACAAAAGCAAAATATATCCTGAAGTGGTGCTGAAAAAACCCAAAAAATTGTTTAGAATAGGTGAATGATATCTATTTACCCAGACGAATAGCGACACCATTCCAATGTCATAAAACTGTCCTTAACCAAAACAGCTGGGGTCAAAAACCCACCGCATTTTTCTTGTAGCTTGTTATGTAATAGGGCACATGCGTGTATGTTTCATCATGGGCCCTTTTACTGAGTAAACTTTCATGACAACGCCTTTGTGTTGCGGTACCTTGCGAATGAACATGCCCCCGTAAAAGTTTCCGCGTCATAAACGCACAGACCTCCAATACCCAACGCGAAAAGAGAACCAGTCTGTGCTCCAAACAAAGGCGCAAGCATACATGCCTTTCCCTTTTAAAACTATATAAAAAAAAAGGATTAGTAGTAACGCACACTTTTTGGGGTTTCAGTATTACAATCCCATTTCACCATCGTGGCTATGCAGTGTCATCTATAATACCTTTTTCTATCCGTTTCTGCTTTTTAAGTCCCAGTCAGGCAAAAAAGCTGTTTTCACTATCCTTTTTAAAGGTTTTTTTTGTTAAAAAATAAATGGGTTGGCACATATTATCATTTACAAGATGGAAATTTTAGGGGTATTTTTAAAAACTTTTTAGTTTATATTAATCAGCAAATGAAAAAGGTTTTACATACGTTACTTAATCCATCATTAATGGTTTTTGATAGGGACTTGTTGGGTTTTTTTTAAAACCGTAACCGAATTTTTTTAACCGATTTTTATTTGGGTTTGCATTGCTTTTAACATGTTAAAAGATGCCCTTTATTTTTTGTCATTATTAATTTACATAATATTTTTTAAAGAAAATCATCTCATATGGACTAAAAGGTTATAAATTTTTCTTTTTGGAGTAAGACATTTTTAATTGACACAACCAGGAAAATACTTTATCTAGTATTTAAACATCCCCCTTGACCCGGGCTCCAACACCGCCATTGGTTTTCTTGAAGTGCTGTTAGCAAGTCTCCAAATTGCCCCCTTTTTTTACGGGGGTTCAGTACGTAGCCCGGTTCCCCTGCTGTGAAAAACGGCAAAAAGTCCTGCGCCTCACCCTGTTCTCCCTTTTTCATTTCCCCGGGGCTACAACACCGCCATTTACTCGGAAGTGCTTTTAGCACAGTCTAAAACTTCTAATGTTACGGGGTTCAGTAAAAGTTTAGCTGTTCCCCTGCTGTTGGGAAAGGCAAACCCGTCCTGCTGCCTCCACCCTTTTCTCTTCTCATCCCTGGGCTACAAACACCGCCAGTTGTTTCTCAGAAGTGTGTTAGCACAGTTTAACACTTGCTCCTGGGTTACTGGGTTTCATAATGTCCACTGTTCCCCTGCTGTGTGAACGGAAAAAGTCCTGCTGCCTCCAAAAAACCCTTTTCCTTTCAACCCGGGTACAACCCCCGCCGTTGTAGCTCGGAAAATGGGTGTTAGCACAGTCACACTTGGGTTTCCTGTTTACTGGGTTCATAATGTCAAACGTTCCCCTGCGTGTAACGCAAAAATCCTGCTGCCCTCCACCATTTTCTCCTTCCTCCCTGGGTTAAACACCGCCAGTTTTTTTCTCGGAAAATGCTGTTTTGCACAGTTTTAAAACCTTGTCCTGTTTACGGGGTTCAAATGCAGCTGTTCCCCTGCTTGTGAACGGGGAAAAAAGTCCCCGCGCCTTCCCCCCAATGTTTTTCTTCTCATCCCTGGTTTTCAACACCCCCCAGTTGTTTTTTCCGAAGTGCTGTTACACAGTCCTACACTTGCTCCCGTGTTACTGGGGTTCAGTAATGGCAGCTGTTCCCTGCTGGTGAACGCAAACGGCCTGCCCGCCTTTTACCATTTCTCTTTTTCATCCCTGGGCTACAACACCGCCAGTTTTATCTCGGAAGTGCTGTTGCACAGTCTACACTTCTCCCGTGTTACTGGGGTTTTAGTAAAAAGTCAGCTGTTCCCCCTGCTGTGTTTTCGGCAAAAAGTCCTGCTGCCTCCCCCATGTTTTTCTCCCCATCCCTGGTTACAACACCCCCAAAATTTTTTCTCGGAAGTGCTTTTGCACAGTTTAACTTGTTTTCCGTGTTACGGGGGGTTATAATTTGGGGTTTTTTCCCCGCGTGGAACGCAAAAATCCTGCTGACCTCCCCCATGTTCTCTTCTCATCCCGGGGGTTCAACACCCCCCCTTTTTTCCTTTAGAAGTGCTGTTAGCACAGTCTACACTTTCCGTTTAAAAGGGGTTTTTAGAAAATTAGCTTTTTCCCCGCTTTTGTGAAGGGGAAACAGTCCCCGGGGCCCCAAAACCCGTTTTCCCCTTTCACCCCCGGCTAAAAACCCGCCAGTTGTTTCTCAAAAAATGCTTTTTGCACGTGAACACTTGCCCTGTGTTACTGGGTTCATAATGTCAGCTGTTCCCCTGCTGTGGAACGCCAAAAAATCCTGCTCCCCTCCACCCTGTTCTCTCTTCATCCCTGGGTTACAACACCGCCAGTTGTTTCCCCCGGAAGTGCGTAGCACAGTCCACCCTTGCTCCTGGTTTACTGGGGTTCAGTAATGCCATTTTTTCCCCTGCGTGTGAACGCAAACAGTCCTGCTGCCCCCCACCCTGTTCCTCTCATCCCGGGCTACAACACCGCCAGTTGTTTTTCTCAAAAGTGTGTTAGCACAGTGAACACTTGCTCCTGTGTTACTGGGTTCAGAATGTCACTTTTCCCCTGCTGTGGAACGGAAAAAAACCGCTGCCTCCACCCTGTTCTCCCTCATCCTGGGTTTCCCAACACCGCCAGTTTGTTTCTCGGAAGTGCTGTTAGCACAGTCTACACTTGCTCCTGTGTTACGGGGTTCAGTAAGTCACTTTCCCCTGCTGTGTGAACGGCAAACAGTCCCCTGCGCCTCCACCATGTTCTCTTCTCACCCGGGCTACAACACCGGCCATTTTTCTCGAATGCTGTTAGCACGTCTACAACTTGCTCCCTTTTACTGGGTTCAGTAATGTCACTGTTCCCCGCTGGTTACGGAAAAAAATCCTGCTGCTTCCCCATGTTCTCTTCTCATCCCTTTTAAACACCGCCATTGTTTCTCGGAATGCTGTTAGCACAGTCTACACTTGCTCCTGTGTTACTGGGTTCAGTAATGTCAGCTGTTCCCCTGCTGTGTGAACGCAAAACAGTCCCGCCCCACCATGTTCTTTTCTCATCCCGGGCTACAACACCGCCAGTTTTTTTCTCTGAATGCTGTTAGCACAGTCTACACTACCCCCGGTTACTGGGGTTTCAGTAATGTCAGCTTTCCCCTCTGTGGTACGGCAAAAATCCCTCCCCCTCCACCATGTTCTTTCTCATCCCTGGGTTACAACACCGCCATTGTTTCTGAAGTGCTGTTAGCACAGTTTACACTTGCTCCTGTGTTACTGGGTTCAGTAATGTCAGCTGTTCCCCTCTGTGTGAACGCAAACAGTCCTGCTGCCTCCACCATGTTTCCTTCTCATCCCTGGGTTACAACACCGCCAGTTGTTTCTCGGAAGTGCTGTTAGCACAGCTACAACTTGCTCCTGTGTTACGGGTTCAGTAATGTCAGCTGTTCCCCTGCTGTGTGAAACGGCAAAAAGTCCTGCTGCCTCCACCCTGTTCTCTTCTCATCCCTGGTTACAACAACCGCCAGTTGTTTCTCGGAAGTGCTGTTAGCACAGTCTACACTTGCTCCTGTTACTGGGTTCAGTAATGTCAGCTGTTTCCCCTGCTGGTTGTAACGGCAAACAGTCCTGCTGCCTCCACCATGTTCTCTTCTCATCCCTGGGTTACAACACCGCCAGTTGTTTCTCGGAAGTGCTGTTAGCACAGTCTACACTTGCTCCTGTGTTACTGGGTTCAGTAATGTCAGCTGTTCCCCTGCTGTGTGAACGGCAAAAAGTCCTGCTGCCCCACCCTGTTCTCTTTCTCATCCCTGGGTTACAACACCGCCAGTTGTTTCTTCGGAAGTGCTGTTAGCACAGTCTACACTTGCTCCCGTGTTACTGGGGTTCAGTAATGTCACTGTTCCCTGCTGTGTGAACGGCAAACAGTCCTGCTGGCCTCCACCATGTTCTCTTCTCATCCCTGGGTACAAACCGCCATTGTTTCTCGGAAGTGCTGTTAGCACAGTCTACACTTGCTCCCGTGTTACTGGGTTCAGTAATGTCAGCTGTTCCCCTGCTGTGTGTACGGCAAAAAGTCCTGCGCCTCCACCATGTTTCTCTTCTCATCCCTGGGTTACAACACCGCCAGTTGTTTCTCGGAAGTGCGTAGCACAGTTTACACTTGCTCCTGGTGTTACTGGGGTTCAGTAATGTCAGCTGTTCCCCTGCTTGTGAACGGCAAACAGTCCTGCTGCCTCCACCATGTTCCTTCTCATCCCTGTTACAACACCGCCAGTTGTTTCTCGGAAGTGCTGTTAGCACAGTCTAACACTTGCTCCTGTGTTACTGGGGTTCAGTAATGTCAGCTATTCCCCTGCTGTGTGAACGGCAAAACAGTCCTGCTGCCCACCCTGTTCTCTTCCATCCCTGGGCTACAACACCGCCAGTTGTTTCTCAGAAGTGCTGTTAGCACAGTGAAACTTGCCCTGTGTTACTGGGTTTCAGTAAGTCAGCTGTTCCCCTGCTGGTGAACGCCAAAAAGTCCTGCTGCCTCCACCATGTTCTCTTCTCATCCCCTGGGTTACAACACCGCCAGTTTGTTTCTCGGAAGTGCTGTTTAGCACAGTCTACACTTGCTCCTGTGTTACTGGGGTTCAGTAATGTCAGCTGTTCCCCTGCTGTGTGTACGCAAAAAGTCCTGCTGCCTCCACCCTGTTCTCTTCTCATCCCTGGGTTACAACACCGCCAGTTGTTTGTCGGAAGTGCTGTTTACAACAGTCTACACTTGCTCCTGTGTTATGGGGTTCAGTAATGTTCAGCTGTTCCCCTGCTGTGTGAACGGCAAACAGTCCTGCTGCCCCACCATGTTCTCTTCTCATCCCTGGGCTTACAACACCGCCAGTTGTTTTTCGGAAGTGCTGTTAGCACAGTCTACACTTGCTCCCGTGTTTACTGGGTTCAGTAATGTCAGCTGTTCCCCTGCTGTGTGTACGGCAAAAAGTCCTGCTGCCTCCACCATGTTCTCTTGTCATCCCTGGGTTACAACACCGCCAGTTGTTTCTCGGAAGTGCGTTAGCACAGTTTCCCACTTGCTCCTGTGTTTACTGGGTTCAGTAATGTCCAGCTGTTCCCCTGCTGTGGGGAACGGCAAAACAGTCCTGCTGCCTCCACCATGTTCTCTTCTCATCCCTGGGTTACAACACCGCCAGTTGTTTTCGAAGTGCTGTTTAGCACAGTCTACACTTGCTCCTGTGTTACGGGGGGTTCAGTAATGTCAGCTGTTCCCTGCTGTGTGAACGGCAAAAAGTCCTGCTGCCTCCACCCTGTTCTCTTCTCATCCCTGGGTTACAACACCGCCAGTTGTTTCTCGGAAGTGCTGTTAGCACAGTCTACACTTTGCTCCCGTGTTACTGGGGTTCAGTAATGTCAGCTTGTTCCCCTGCTGTTTGAACGGCAAACAGTCCTGCTCCCTCAACTTTAATTTCCATGGGTACCTTCTGCTACCCATCCGGGTTCCAGTACCGTCAGCTGGTTCTCCGCAGTACCTTTGGCCTAGGTGCCTCCATGTCGGTATCCGAGTTCCAGCAACGTCTGCTGGTCCCTTGGTAGTGCTTTGGAGCACAGGAAACCTCCTGCTTAGTAACCCTGTCCCAGTAACGTCAGCTGGCCTCGGTTGTGCCATTGGCTCTTTTCCTTCTGCTGACCCTCCGGGTTCCAGCACAGTCAGCTGGTCCTCGTTACTTTCTTTGGGCTCTTGTACCTTCTGCTACCCTTTCCGGGTTCCAGTACCGTCAGCTGGTTCCCCCGCAGTGCCTTTGGCCTATTTGCCTCCATGTCGGTATCCGATTTCCGCAACGTCTGCTGGTCCTTGGTAGTGCTTTGGAGCACAGGTACCTCCTGCTTAGTAACCCTGTCCCAGTAACGTTCAGCTGGTCCTCGGTTGTGCCATTGGCTCTTTTCCTTCTGCTGACCCCCCGGGGGTTCCAGCACAGTCAGCTGGTCCTCGTTACTTCCATTGGCTTTGTACCATCACCAAAGGACAAAGAAGGTTAAGACAAACTAACAAAGATACAGAACAAGAGACAGAAGAACAATAAGCAAAGATCAAAAAGCAGAAGAACATTAAGTAAAGACCAAAATGAAGAGCAAAATATATGCTCAAAAATTCTAAGCAGAAGAAGACTAAGCGTGTATGGGGGTGAGTCCGTTTCCTCCTCGTGGTGCCCCTGGAAAATGCCCTGATGCTGCTGCAGGCTAAACTGAACGCGGACAAAATACTGTTGTAATTAAAATCTTTCGTGACAGCAAGAACGGAAGGATGAAAATTCAGAGTTTTACAGATTACAAGTACAGGAATGTCTGTCACAAATAAGAATATGATGAAAAGGATGAATAGGAAGAAGATGAAGAAGTAGAATATGAAGAATAATAACTGTTTAATAAGAACAATATAAGTAATGTTAACAAAAAGATGAATAGCAAGAAGTTTTAGAAGATTAAGAAGGTGAAGATGAAGAATAATTTGATGAGAAAGATGATGCTGCTGAAAATTATGAAGGAAAAGGTGTGAAAAGTTAAAAAGGTGAAGACCATGGAAGTTGTGAAACAGACATATTTGACAAAATAGAAAAAAGGTTAACAACATTGTCAATTTGTTCGTCAATCCGAACGTATTTCCTAAAAAAAAAAATTAATGCTATTCCATTGGATTGGGTCAAACATCTATGCCTTTAATGTCTCCTCAACCTCCCCCAATACATTCTACATTACTCTTTGTGTTTTCCTTCATGTACAATTAACCTACAAGGCAAGAATGGGTTTTTTTTTTTCGATATTTTGTTCCCATAGACTTACATGGGACTTCCGGTATCGGTACGGGTATCGCCGATATTTTTTGTGTATCGGCGATACCATTCCGATTCCGATACTTTTGGATATCGGAAAGTATCGCTCAACTCTAGCTGTAACCCATAATCACCAAAATTAACAGAAATAAATACTTGAAATAGATCACTCTGTTTGTAATGACGCTATTTATTATACGAGTTTCACTTTTTGTATTGAAGAACTGAAATAAATTAACTTTTTGATGATATTATAATTTTGTGAGAAGCACCTGTATTCATTACATTACTATTGACAGTGATTTTGTAGCTAATTTTTGTAGTTAGCTACTGTATAAAAACTGCAAGCATACTTTACATACAGGTATGTTCCCCTTTTCCCATATTATTTGACTTGCTTACTTCTGAGCAAATCATGCAATATGGTTTAAATGGTGCTGATAAGTTAGCAATCACTTTTAGTTTAATTTAATATTTTGCACAAGAGGAAGCAGAATAAAACAAGCATGTCTCTTACTTCCTTTTGTGAACATTAGAAAATGAGATTTAACATTAAATATAATATTTAATACAATTTTATTTTACTCTACAGGGACAAAAGGGAGAAAGGGTGAGTTGTCTTCGAATTCTAGAATTTCCACTATTTACTCTTAGATGTTAGGTATTTCTTACAGTAGATGTTACGTATATTTTAATAACACTCTTCATTTAAATCCAATAGATAACTCACAAATGTACATTTTATTTTAGCTATATTTGATTCTGAAATTGTTTTATTTTTTTACAGGGTGAAAAAGGTCCTCCGGGACAAAATGTAAGTTTGTAAAATTATGATATATTTAAATTAATGTGCAGGTCCCTTGTCTTACAATAATTTACTTCAGTTTCAACTTAAAATGTATGTGTTATTTCTAGCAATTTTACAGAGTAAGCTGTATTTTGTGTACATTTCATGAGGAATAACACTGTTCATGGCCATTGTATCCTGCATTTTTCACCAGAATTCTACTCTGCACCCTCCTTCTCTAATTTTCTTATCTGATCTGTAGAGACTAGCTGCTATGATGTCTCCCATACTCAGTACAAATGGAGAAATTAATACCCGCTGTTCTTTAGCTCTGTGGCACATAGACAAATCAGCAGTATTGGCATTAAGAACATTTTACAAAAGTACTGAGCAGTGTGCCTGTGAATCAAGCACCCAAGAGAGATGAAACATTTGCTAGAAGATGCAGCAGGTTCTGCCTTTGTCTGCCTGGTTTCTAACTATGCTGAGTGCTCCTCACTCCTCACCACCCTCTTCTTTCCATAGTGTACTATGCTCTGTAACTTGATACCTCAGTGAGCTGGCAGTACATTTTCCTTTGACCAAGATGAATTTAAGCAGTTGTACAGTGTGAATGTTGAGTTCTGGAGGTATGGGGCAGGAGAACATGTGTCTGAATAGTGAAGAAAGAAGGCAATAATTTTTTATAACATATACAGTATAAAATAGTTTCTTATATTTGCTTTTAGTATTGATTTGTGCAATCCTTGTTGACAGTGAACATTTAAAAGGAAAATGTCACTGTTTTAATCACTTCATTACATTGTGCTTCTGTTTGCTGGAATCATGTTTTCTCTATGTCTACAGACTTTCACAGGTTTACAGCCTGGGGGAATTGATCTCTTCAACATGAACTCTAAAGGAGAGAAAGGAGAACGGGTATTATGATATTCCTGAATTCATATGTTCAAACTAATATAACCATGCTTCTTAAATAGTGTGCTGTATCCACATTTTAAATGAATCATGGTGATGGGTAGATATGTTTTTTTCATATTTTCAAGAATTCGGAATAGATGCTTCAGAACATGATGTTTCTCATGCACACACATTGGTTTTTTTGTCATCAGGATTTTGTACTTTGCTGCTTTTTTGGACATTGAGCTTGTCACTTCTTTCAGCATTTCTGCAGCGTTTTTCACCCATTGGCTTGAATGGGTGTTGAAAAAACGCTGCAAAAATGCAGCAAAAACGTAAAAAAAACACACCCTAAACCTGCGTTTTGCCACAGCTTCTTTCCTGACAAGAAATCAGGTTTTGCTGCAGAAAAAACACAGCAAAAATGCCCAGTGTGAACATACCCTTAAAATGAAATATAGTTATGTCCTGCAAACTAACTTCCAACATACTACACTTAGGTTATGTGCTCATGTTGAGTAGCAAAGTTTTTGCATCTCTTGGCAGGAAAAACACTGCAGCAAAAACTCGCATTTTTGCCGAGATTTGGTGCATTTTTGCCTCATTTTTGCATGCATTTTTGCATGCTTTTTTGTACAGCAATGAAGGCTTTTTTGAGCTAAATAAAGATATTTTTTAAAAAGAGTTTTGTGCTGTAATTTCTTGGTTCAACACCACCTTTTTCATGCTGATGCAGTGTGGCATCAGGGTTAATGGAATTAGGGTAGCAGCTGTCATTGACACTAGGCTTAGTAATGAAAAGATGTCAGCCGGACACCCTCATTACTAAGCCAATAAGTAAACACAAACACACACAAACCTACAAACACATTGTCACCAGCCTATGTAGGAGCGTTAACAGAACGAACGTACATAGGCTGTAACCAGTCAGCAATTGTTAATTTTAAAGATAAAAAATGAAAAAAAAAATTGTGTGGGCTCCCGCGAAATTTTAATAACCAGCAGAGGGAAAGACGATGGCTGGGGGCAGATGTTTATAGCCTGGGAAGGGGGTAATACCCATGGAGCCTCCCAGGCTATTAATATCAGCTCACAGCTTAACCTTTACTGGCTATTAAATGGGGGATCCCCCAAAACAATGATGTGGGGTACCCCTATAGTTAATAACCAGCAAAGGCTAGGTTAGGCAGACAGCTGTGGGCTGATATTAATAACCTAGGAAAAGGCCATGGATATTGGCCCCTCCCAGACTAAAAACATCAGCTCTCAGCCGCCCAGAAATGGCGCATCTATAAGATGCACCAAATTTGGCACTTAGCCTCACTCTTCTTACTTGCCCTGTAGCGGTGGCAAGTGGGGTTCATAATTGTGGGGTTGATGTCACCTTTGCCTTGTCGGGTGACATCAAGCCTACAGGTTAGTAATGGAGAGGCGTCTATAAGACACCTATCCATTAGTACCCCCATAGTGAAATTGTGTAAAAACACAGACACCCAGAATAAAGTCCTTTACTTGAAATAATGACACAGACTCCTTTAATAATCTTAATTAAACCATACTTACCAAACACCTAATCCCCAAAGGCAACGTCTCCTGCAACAAAAATAAAATAATAAACCACAATATTCCTCACCTGTCCGCTGAGAAGGTAATCCATAATGTGTGTTAGGGTTCGAGTTCCCGCTGCTGCACAAGGGGAGTCTCGAACCGTCCCGCTGCGGTCTCCCATTCATCTCTTGCCACAGTGGAGCCTGCTCAGCAGAGACGTCGGTCCAGGCGTCTTGCCCGCTCCTCTACTGTGCAGTGACTTGCTGCTGCCTTTCCTGGATCTGCTATTGTAGCCAGTGCTGGAGCAGCCGTCTTTGAGACAAAGTCCTGCGTTTTCCCATCTGAGCATGCCCAGAGTGAGATCTCTCATTGGAGATCAGGGGTCACATGTTCAGGTGCTGCAGCGGCTCCTATTGGTCCGCCAGGAAGGTCATGTAGCTATGTGTGTTTGTAACAGCTTCTCATTGGTCCTTGTTCCTGGAAGGTCCTGTAGCTGTTGCTATAAAAGGGTAGCATGGCTGGGCCGCCATGCGCTAATATCAACCATTGTATGCTATGCGCCAGTGTGATCATGCGTATGTGTGGTTAGGGACCCGGCTGAAATAAGCCACTAGAATACCGACTTAATCGGTGAGGAGTTTGGTATGGTAGCTGGCCAGGGTCGGTGTCCTAGATGCCCTAGATTACCGGCGTAACCGGTGAGGAGTTTTGATTGCCGTATTCAGGGTCTGGCGTTCAGACGCCATAGATTGCGGGTGACTCCCGCGAGGACATTAGCACATGATCACGCGTTATGTACGCTTAGCACTTAACTGTGTACCTGAGAGCCTTACAGGACACAGCACTTTTCCTCAGCGGCCCTGTGACGTAACAGGGTTTGCTTTCGACGCTAGACAGCGCCCTAGCGTTTTACTTTGCGGCTCACTGAAGCTAAGTGAGTTCGCACCTATCGCCATATAGCACTGTGGCATTTCCGTTAGCGGCTCTGGGTATTAACAGAGTTCGCACTTACTGCCACAACGCGCTACGGGTTTATTTTAGCGACTCTGCGGGATAACAGAGTTCGCTACTTTCGCCATTTTACTAGCAGCAGGTTCCGCCTGCACGGTGGACCCCGGACTGCGAACGCACCTCTCTACCTCATATATTTGGTGTGTTCCGCAGACCCTAACATAATATTAGCGCCAGGGTCTGGCTGGTAAAATGGCGGATGACCAGCGTCTACTACGGGACATCCAGCAGCCGGAGGGTAGGTTGGCGGCTCTTGAGCGCACAACCTCTGCTGTGGATGTTACCGCAGTCGCTGTTCAGGCTGCTAGCGTGGCTGCAGCCAGTGTGTCCACTGCCATCTCTGCCCCCACAATATCCCACCTCCCGCTTCCAGACAAGTTTGCTGGTGACAGCAAGCAATGTCGGGGATTCGTGAGTCAGTGCTCTATACAACTCGAGCTTCTGGCTGCACGTTTCCCCACGGATCGGGCACAAGTGGGCTTTATAATTTCGCTTCTGTCAGGCAGAGCCTTGGAGTGGGCCACCCCGCTGTGGGAGCGTGACGACCGTGTGGTGCGAGTGCTCCTCGTTTTCTGGAGGCTCTAAAAAAGGTATTTTTAGGACCTCAGGTCACCCACGATACGGCGCTACAACTGCTGGCATTGGCACAGGGTTCGTCTCTGGTCAGTCTCTTTTCCGTCCAGTTTCGGACTCTGGCCTCAGAGCTAGACTGGTCGGATAAAGTACTCATTCCAGTCTACTGGCGAGGACTGGCTGATCATGTTAAAGATGCTTTGGTTACCAGGGAGATTCCCGCCACACTGGAGAAGCTTATAGCCATATCTACCCGCATCGACCTCCGTTTTCACGAGCGGAGGCTGGAGCGGTCCCAGTGTAGGCAGAGGTTCCGGCTGGCTCCCACCTTCGCCAGACCTCTGGAATCTTCCAGCCAGGCGCCGGACTCCCATGAGGCCATGGAGGTTTCTCGAGCGGGACCTAAGTCCCGGGCAGCTCGAGTACCCGTGGTCTGTAACATCTGCCAGCAGTTAGGACACTATGCCAACAAATGTCCACAGCGGTCTGGAAAACGTTCGCGTCTAGTGACCTTGGGAGGAGGTTCACTAGACACTGCGGCATTTTCCACCAAGTTGTCCTTTAAAGGGACAATTACATTAGGTCCATCCACGCTCTCCGCTGAACTCTGTGTGGATTCCGGAGCCGAGGGGAATTTCATGTCCTCTGCATTTGCTCTCCGCCACACTATACCTCTGGTGATGCTCGCCAAACCGCTGACTGTGCGAGTAGTGAATGGATCAACTCTGCCCTCCCAAATCACCCACCAGACGATCCCTCTCACTTTATCTATGTCCCCGTCCCATCAGGAGAGTATTTCTTTTCTTGTCCTGCCCGAGGGAATAGACGAGGTGTTGCTGGGAGTACCTTGGCTCCGTTACCACTCTCCCCATATTGAGTGGTCCTCTGGGAGGATACTGGGTTGGGGTGATTCATGTAGAGGCAGGTGTATCAGGGAGTGCGTTCAGGTTACCACCACAGAGATACCCGTAGATCTCACTTCTCTTCCTCAGTGTTATTGGGCATATGCAGACGTTTTCTCCAAGAAGGCGGTGGAGACTCTTCCACCTCATCGCCCCTACGACTGTCCTATTGATCTCTTGCCTGGAGCAGAACCTCCTCGGGGGAGAGTATACCCCCTCTCGCTCCCTGAGACGGAGGCCATGTCCCAGTACATTCAGGAGAATCTGGCAAGAGGGTCCATTAGGAAGTCGGTGTCACCAGCAGGGCAGGGTTCTTCTTTGTGCAAAAGAAGAACGGAGAATTACGTCCATTTATTGACTACAGGGGTCTTAACGCCATCACCGTCAAGAATAAGTACCCGTTGCCCCTAATCTCTGTGCTCTTTGATAGGCTCCGAGGAGCAAGAGTATTTACCAAGCTTGATCTACGTGGTGCCTATAACCTAATTCGCATCCGTGAGGGGGACGAGTGGAAGACAGCTTTTAATACCAGGGATGGACATTACGAATACCTGGTGATGCCCTTCGGGCTCTGTAATGCTCCCGCTGTTTTCCAAGACTTTGTCAATGATATCTTCCGGGATATGCTCTCCACCTCTGTGGTAGTCTATCTGGATGATATTCTCATCTTTTCACCAGATATAGACTCTCACCGGAGGGATGTCAACAAAGTCTTCGACCTCTTATGGGCAAACTCCCTCTATGCCAAGCTGGAGAAATGTGTGTTTGAGCAGGAGTCCTTACCTTTTCTGGGCTATATCATCTCTGCCCAGGGATTGGCTATGGATCCTGCCAAACTACAGGCTGTAATGGACTGGCAAGAACCCCATTCTCTTAAAGCGGTGCAGCGCTTTATGGGGTTCATTAATTATTATCGCCAGTTCATTCCCCATTTCTCGACTTTGGTAGCTCCCTTGGTAGCCCTCACCAAGAAGGGAGCAAATCCCAAGTTGTGGTCTGAGGAGGTCTCCAAGGCGTTCTCTTCCATCAAGTCGCATTTTGCCAGTGCTCCCATATTACATCGCCCTGATGTTGATAAACCGTTTGTTTTAGAGGTGGACGCCTCTTCTGTTGGTGCTGGAGCAGTCCTATATCAAAAGGATGCTCAAGGTCGGAAGCATCCCTGCTTCTTCTTTTCTAAGACCTTTACACTAGCAGAGAGGAATTATTCCATCGGGGACAGGGAGTTGCTGGCTATGAAATTGGCCTTCTCAGAGTGGAGACATCTTCTGGAGGGAGCTCGTTTTCCCTTCCAAGTCTTCACCGACCACAAGAACTTGGTATATTTGCAAACGGCTCAGCGGCTAAATTCTCGCCAGGCCAGATGGTCCCTATTCTTCTCTCGGTTCCATTTCACCCTCCATTTTCTCTCCGGTGAGAAGAATGTTCGGGCCGACGCTCTCTCTCGCTCCTTAGTGTCATCAGAGGAGGAGGATGAGGAGCCTCGGCTTATTGTCCCTGAAGAAAGCCTGAGAACTGTAGCCCCGGTTTCGCTAGAGTCTGTGCCTCCGGGCAAGACTTTTGTGCCCACTAATTTGCGACCGGAGGTACTCTCTTGGGCACACTCGTCCAGGGTGGGTGGACACTTTGGGGCAAAGAGGACAACTGAGCTATTGGCGAGGACATACTGGTAGCCACATATGGTCCGTGACGTCAGGGAGTATGTTCAGGCGTGTGTCTCCTGCACCAGGAACAAGTCCCCTCGACAATGGCCAGCTGGGTTACTTTTTCCTTTGCCGGTGGCAGACAGGCCCTGGGAGATGGTCGGGATGGACTTTGTGATGGGCTTACCCAAGTCTCGGGGTTGCACTATTATTTGGGTGATCACCGACCACTTCTCCAAAATGGTGCACTTAGTGCCGCTACCACGGTTACCTTCCGCACGGGCCTTGGCAGCATTATTTATCGGACACATCTTCCGTCTACACGGTATGCCAGACAAGATTGTCAGCGATTGAGGTCCCCAATTTGCGTCTCGGTTCTGGAGAGAGTTGTGTCATCTACTCTGCATTGAATTGAACCTCTCCTCTGCATATCATCCCGAGACGAATGGGTTGGTAGAGAGGGCCAACCAGACCTTGGTCACCTACTTGCGAATTTTGTCTCTGCCAGGCAGGATGACTGGGCATCTCTGCTTCCGTGGGCGGAGTTTGCGCTAAACAATGCTGTGGCTGACTCCACCGGACAGACCCCATTCCTCTTAAATTACGGCCAGCATCCGCGGGTACCGGTGCCCATGCCCGTTGCTTCCGCTGACTTCAGGGTGGCAGACTGGGCTGTGGAAGCACGGGACATATGGGACCGCACCCAGGATGCCATTCAGGCTTCTAAGGAAAGGATGAGGTCTTCTGCCGATGCTCATCGGCGTCCCGCTCCGACATTTTCTCCTGGCGACCTAGTGTGGCTCTCCGCCCGAAACATCAGGCTACGGTGGAATCCACTAAATTGGCACCCCGCTATTTGGGTCCCTTCAAGGTTCTCGAGCAGGTGAACCCTGTGGTTTACCGTTTGGCCCTTCCGCCTCGCCTTGGTATCTCCGACACCTTCCATGTATCCCTCCTAAAACCCGTGGTCATCTCCCGGTTGCCTGAGTCATCTGCCGGGACGTCGGGTTCGTCTTCGGACGACTACGAGGTGAATGCCATTGTTAGGTGCAAGGTGGTACGAGGAAAAAAATTTTATTTGGTGGATTGGAGGGGTTATGGGCCTGAGGATAGGTCCTGGGAGCCTGCCGAGCATGTTCACGCTCCGCACCTCATCGCTGCCTTTGAACTCAGCAAGGCCCAGAGAAGGGGGGGCCCTAGGAGGGGGGGTAATGTTAGGGTTCGAGTTCCCGCTGCTGCACAAGGGGAGTCTCGAACCCGTCCCGCTGCGGTCTCCCATTCATCTCCGGCCGCAGTGGAGCCTGCTCAGCAGAGACGTCGGTCCAGGCGTCTTGCCCGCTCCTCTACTGTGCAGTGACTTGCTGCTGCCTTTCCTGGATCTGCTATTGTAGCCAGTGCTGGAGCAGCCGTCTTTGAGACAAAGTCCTGCGTTTTCCCATCTGAGCATGCCCAGAGTGAGATCTCTCATTGGAGATCAGGGGTCACATGTTCAGGTGCTGCAGCGGCTCCTATTGGTCCGCCAGGAAGGTCATGTAGCTACGTGTGTTTGTAACAGCTTCTCATTGGTCCTTGTTCCTGGAAGGTCCTGTAGCTGTTGCTATAAAAGGGTAGCATGGCTGGGCCGCCATGCGCTAATATCAACCATTGTATGCTATGCGCCAGTGTGATCATGCGTATGTGTGGTTAGGGACCCGGCTGAAATAAGCCACTAGAATACCGACTTAATCGGTGAGGAGTTTGGTATGGTAGCTGGCCAGGGTCGGTGTCCTAGATGCCCTAGATTACCGGCGTAACCGGTGAGGAGTTTTGATTGCCGTATTCAGGGTCTGGCGTTCAGACGCCATAGATTGCGGGTGACTTCCGCGAGGACATTAGCACATGATCACGCGTTATGTACGCTTAGCACTTAACTGTGTACCTGAGAGCCTTACAGGACACAGCACTTTTCCTCAGCGGCCCTGTGACGTAACAGGGTTTGCTTTCGACGCTAGACAGCGCCCTAGCGTTTTACTTTGCGGCTCACTGAAGCTAAGTGAGTTCGCACCTATCGCCATATAGCACTGTGGCATTTCCGTTAGCGGCTCTGGGTATTAACAGAGTTCGCACTTACTGCCACAACGCGCTACGGCGTTTATTTTAGCGACTCTGCGGGATAACAGAGTTCGCTACTTTCGCCATTTTACTAGCAGCAGGTTCCGCCTGCACGGTGGACCCCGGGCTGCGAACGCACCTCTCTACCTCATATATTTGGTGCGTTCCGCAGACCCTAACATAATGTCTCACGATGATCCTGATCACTTTGAGAGCAATTACATCAGTGATGTGACACCCGGCAATACACTGACAGGAGGTAATCACTCCCGCAGTGTATCACTGAGCTGCTGTGAGAGAGTTCACCAGAGTTCTCATCATCAGCTGATCAGCTCTGGTGATCTCCCTTATGGCACTACTGTTGCGTGGGAAAGTTCTGTAAGTGAGAGCATCGGGGATGATGAACTCGGGTGACCTCTCTCACGGCAGCTCAGTGATACACTGCGGGAGCAATTACCTCCTGTCAGTGTATTCACATCTCCCGGGGTGACTGTTCTACATGTGAGATCGCCGTGAGACATTCGGGATTACCTGGACTACGGCGGACAGGTGAATATATGCTGGTTCATTATTTTGCTTTATTTCTAATGTTTTTTATTTTTATTTGAATATGTATGTAATTTAACTTTTTTTTTTTAACTGTGAGTACAGGCACTGGCAGATGAGACTGTGTCTCCCATTAGCGGCAACTGCTGTCACTGTTATCAGTGACAGCAGTCATAGCTCGATGGGAGCAGTAGTCTCATCGGCCCACTCCAGCTTGTTACCGCAGGTCACCGCTGCGGGTCACAGTCAGCTGTGGGATCACTCAGATATCTGACAACATGATCCCGCAGTGCTCTGACCGACAGCCTGCGGTACCATTACTGCAGGTGACAGTCAAAGCTGCAGGATCATGCTGACATCTGACAGCATGACCCCGCAGCTCTGTGACCGACAAAACTGGCAGTAGCGTTACTGTGGGTCGCAGTCACAGCTGCAGGATTACGCTGACATCTGACAGCATGATCCCGCAGCTCTCTGACCGACGGTCTTACCGGCGGTAGTGTTACCGCCGATAAGAACTACCGCGCCAGTGTTTCCCACACTGTCACACAGATGACAGCATGGGAAACACCATAGATGTATGATCAGCACAGCCACTGCTCATGTAGATAGGAGCTCGGGGTCTCTCCTCCTGTGAGTTCCAAGCTGTGCTGTGTCTGAAAACATACAACTCAGTGCCCCTCTCACAGGCACTTGCTCTCCCTGTAATTACTGCTGCTCTCAAAGCCTCTGTTCCTCCTCAGGCAGCTCGAATTGTAGGGGTATACAGAAAATCTAAACACCAAGACATATGTATCATCTGATTAAAAGGGAGAGGTCCCACTGTTTTATGCTTACAGGGATATCACTTTTTACAAAGATTATGAAGTCACAGAGAACAACATCATAAATCGTGTCCAACTGATTTCTCCTATCGTTCTCATCTTTGGGAGCCTATAGTAAATATAGAAGTATCATTTGCACTTGTTTTCTTTCTAACACGCTTCCTTGTAACTGTACTCTTTTTTTACATTGTATAAATGATTTCTGAACATGTTTGTTATGTTTGTAACACTTTATCATAATAATGTTCTTTTTTAAAACAAACAGCCACAATGATGATAATAATATAATCATCTTCATCATGATCATCCATTTTTCTAGGGTTTACCTGGCCAAGATGGTATTCCCGGCCTTCCAGGACGTCCTGGTCGAACAGGCCCTCCAGGTCCACCAGGTCTTATGGTGAATACATTATAATTCCAGTCTGTACATTCAAGTATGTGTGTTTTTGACTATGCAAATGGGGTAAACAGACAGGGGCTGTTTTAAAGGTGTTATGTCACATTCATAGGATAAGCAAAAGCATATTGATGGGTGGAGATTTGACTGGTAGGAGTCCCTCCAATCTAGAGATTGAAGTGACCAAGCTGTCCTTGTCTATTTGCCCTCACAATGATATTTTCAACTGTAGCGAGATACCACCGTTGTCTACAAGTAAACTAGCACAGCGGCCCATGCATTTTGACAGGATAGGTGGGAGTCCCGGTACTCAGACCTAATTATCAGAATGTCATGACTTTTTTTATCAATATGCCATCATCAAAAAACCTTTGGCATATAAGGTATTAACCTAAATCTAAGTAGAATCATTTTATACTGTAGAAGTATTCTGGTTAAAAGTTAGCTCTTATCCACATGATCACTGAAAATGTCTACATTGGTTGGGATCTGACTGGTGGTGATCAGTCGTGTTTTTAGCGGTCAGAACCCCACCAATTTAGTAGTTATCACCTGACCTCGGGATTGGTGGAATACTGGTGTAATCTATAAACCTTTTGATACATAATTTTATATTTATGTTCCATGTAAACAAAATATTGTACGATTGAACATTAACCTAATTTTATATACCGTAACTTTGTTTTTATTTTAGGGTCATAAAGGTTTCCAGGGAGACACTGTAAGTATACAAATAGAATTAAAGGCTATGGTTACTTTTTTCAAAAATTCAGCACCATTCTAGTGATTGGGGTTGAGTTGCAATACTAGACACAGCCCAGGAACGATAGCAAAACTGTTTCTGGAAACAAATCAAGCAGTAACTAAGGTTGACATTAAAATAGATATAAAACACAGAATATTCATTGAAGCTCATATGGTTTAAATTAAAAACCTATTCTTACTTTTTGAAGAAAGGTAAATTATGTGGCAATAAACTAAAAATGAAAGAGCTAGATATAGAAAATGGGAAAATAAAGTCAAGACATGAGCGACTGCCTGAGCCTCTCCCCTGTTGAACAGGGGTGGTGAGAGCGTGTGTTTTTGAAGAATTTAAATAAGACTTTGTTAAGGGCCTGCGGAACGCACCTAATAGATATTAAGGAGAGGTGCGTTCGCAGCCCGGGGTCCACCGTGCAGGCAGAGCCTGCTGCTAGTAAGATGGCGCAAATAGGCAGTATGAGCGAACTCTGTTATCCCGCAGAGTCGCAGATGTAAACGCCGTAGCACTATATGGCGGTATGGGTGAACTCTGTTAATTCACAGAGCCGCTGTGACAAAGACTGTGTCCGGTTAGACTCACAGGGTCACAGATGACTGCTAAGCGAATTGCAGTCTGTGGTCATGCAATCAGAACACAAGCAATAATCTCCTCACCGGAGTAGCCGATATTCTAATGGCATTTTCAGCCGAGCCCTGGACAGGGTGCATACAAAACTCCTCACAGGAGGTGCTGGTATTCTAGGGGCTTATTTCAGCCAGACCTAACCACATGCATACATGACCACATTGGCGCAAGCACATAACAGATTTGATACTAGCGCACCGCCGTGCGGTCATGCACACCTTTTATAGTAGCAGCTACAGGACCTTCCAGAAAAGGACCAATGGGAAAGTTGCTCCAGAACCAAAGCAGCTTCAGGACCTTCCTGGAGGACCAAAGGGAGTCGCTGCAGTACCCGACCATGTGACCCCTGATCTCCTATGAGAGATCTTACCCTGAGCATGCTCAGAAGGGAACACACAGGACTTAGTCCCAACTACGTCTGCTTGCCGCTGACCTGCACTGGTTACAATGGCAGGAACTGGGGAGGTAGCAGCCATCCTCTGCACAGTATTAGAGTGGGCAAGATGCTGGGACGGACGTCTCTGCTGAGCAGGCTCCACTGCGGCCGGAGACGGATGGGGGACCGCAGCGGGGATGGCTTGAGATTCCCCTTGTGCAGCAGTGGGAACTCGATCCCTAACATTACCCCCCCTCCTAGGGCCCCTCCTTCTTTGGGCCTCGCTATGATCAAAGGCAGCGATGAGCTGCGGAGCGTGAATATGCTCGGCAGGCTCCTAGGACCTATCCTCAGGCCCATAACACCTCCAATCCACCAAATAAAATTTTTTGCCCTGTACCACCTTGCACCCTACAATGGCTTTCACCTCGTGATCATCCGTAGACGAACCCGATGTCCCGGCAGATGACTCGGAAAACCAGGACATGACCACGGGTTTCAGAAGGGACACATGAAAGGTGTTGGAGATACCTAAGCAAGGCGGAAGGGCTAAGCGATAAACCACAGGGTTGGACCTGCTCGAGGACCTTGAAGGGACCCAAAAAGCGGGGTGCCAACACTCGCAGCCTGATGTTTCGGGCGGGGAGCCACACTAGGTCACCAGGAGCAAATGTCGGAGCGGGACGCCGATGTGCGTCGGCGGAAGACCTCATCCTCTCCTTGGAGGTCTGAATGGTATCCTGAGTGTGGTCCCAAATGTCCCGTGCCTCCACTGTCCAGTCTGCCACCCTGAAGTCGGCGGAAGACACGGGCATGGGCACCGGTACCCGCGGATGCTGACCATAGTTTAAGAGGAATGGTGTCTGTCCTGTGGAGTCAGCCACAGCATTATTTAGAGCGAACTCAGCCCACAGTAGCAAGGATGCCCAGTCATCCTGCCTGACTGAGACAAAAAGTCGCAAGTATGTGACCAAGGTCTGGTTGGCCATCTCTACCAACCCATTCATCTCGGGATGATATGCCGAGGAGAGATTTAACTCAATGCTGAGTAGACGACACGGCTCTCTCCAGAACCGAGATGCAAATTGGGGACCTCGATCACTGACGATTTTGTCTGGCATTCCGTGTAAACGGAAAATATGCCTAATAAATAATGCTGCCAAGGCCCGTGCAGACGGTAACCGTGGTAACGGCACCAAGTGCACCATTTTGGAGAAGTGGTCGGTTATCACCCAGATGATAGTGCAGCCCCGAGACTTGGGTAAGCCCGCCACAAAATCCATCCCGACCATCTCCCAAGGCCTGTCTGCCACCGGTAAAGGGAAAAGTAGCCCAGCTGGCCGTTGTCGAGGGGACTTATTCTTGGCGCTGGAGACACACGCCTGAACGTATTCCCTGACGTCACGGACCATATGTGGCCACCAGTATATCTCGCCAGCAACTCAGATGTCCTTTTTGCCCCAAATGTCCACCACCCTGACGAATGTGCCCAAGAGAGTACCTCCGGTCGCAAATTGGTGGGCACAAAAGTCTTGCCCGGAGGCACAGACTCAAGCGAAACCAGGGCCACAGTTCTTAGGCTCCCTGTGGGGAAAATCAGCCGAGGCTCATCCTCCACCTCCTCAGAGGACACCACGGAGCGAGAGAGAGCATCGGCCTGAATGTTCTTCTCACCGGAGAGGAAATGGAGGGTGAAATGGAACCGGGAGAAGAACAGGGACCATCTGGCCTGACGAGAATTTAGCCGCTGGGCAGTCTGTAAATAGACCAAATTTTTGTGGTCAGTGAAAACTTGAAAGGGAAAGCGAGCCCCCTCCAGGAGATGTCTCCACTCGGAAAAGGCCAACTTAATGGCTAGCAACTCCCTATCCCCAATGGAATAATTCCTCTCCGCTGGTGTGAAGGTCTTGGAAAAGAAGAAACAAGGATGTTTCCAACCTTGAGCATCCTTTTGAAAAAGGACTGCTCCAGCACCAACGGACGAGGCATCAACCTCCAATATAAAAGGCTTATCAACCTCGGGGCGATTTAAGTTGGGAGCGCTAGCAAAATGGGACTTAATTGAAGTAAAGGCCTTGGAGACCTCCTCTGACCACAATTTGGGATTGGCTCCTTTCTTGGTGAGGGCTACCAAGGGAGCTACCAAAGTGGAGAAGTGGGGAATGAATTGGAGATAGTAATTAATGAACCCCATAAAGCGCTGCACCGCTTTAAGAGAGTGGGGTTCTTGCCAATCCATTACAGCCTGTAGTTTGGCAGGATCCATAGCCAATCCCTCGGTGGAGATGATATAGCCCAGGAACGGTAGAGACTCCTGCTCAAACACGCACTTCTCCAACTTTGCATATAGGGAATTTGCCCGCAAGACGTCGAAGACCTTGCAGACATCTCTCCGGTGGGAGACCATATCTGGAGAAAAGATGAGAATGTCATCCAGATAGATTACCACTGAGGTGGCAAGCATATCCCGGAAGATGTCATTTACAAAATCTTGGAAGACGGCTGGAGCATTACAGAGCCCGAAGGGCATCACCAGATATTCATAATGCCCATCTCTGGTATTGAACGCCATCTTCCATTCGTTCCCCTCACGGATGCGGATCAGGTTATAGGCACCACGTAGATCCAGCTTAGTAAATACCCTTGCTCCCCGAAGCTTATCAAAGAGCTCAGAGATTAGGGGCAATGGGTATTTGTTCTTAACGGTAATGGCGTTAAGACCCCTATAGTCTATACACGGTCGTAATTCTCCATTCTTCTTCTGCACGAAGAAAAAACCTGCCCCTGCTGGTGACACTGACTTCCTAATAAACCCTCTTGCCAGATTCTCCTGGATATATAGTGACATGGCCTCTGTCTCAGGAAGAGAAAGAGGATACACCCTTTCCGAGGGGGCTCCGTGCCATTCAAGAGGTCTATAGGACAGTCATAGGGGCGATGAGGCGGAAGAGTCTCTGCTGCCTCTTTGGAGAATACGTCCGCATATGGCCAATAAACCTTGGGGAGAGAGGCAAGGTCTATGGGTATCTCCGTGGTGGAGACCTGAACGTCTTCCCTGAGACATCTGCCTCTACAGCAATCACCCCAACCTAGTATACTCCCAGAGGACCACTCAATATGGGGAGAATGGTGGCGGAGCCAGGTTAATCCCAACAGAACCTCATCTATTTCCTCAGGAAGAACAAAAAAGGACATATTCTCCTGATGAGAAGGGGACATAGACAGGAGAAGAGGGACAGTCTGGTTGGTGATCTGTGAGGACAGGATTGCTCCATTCAAGACACGCACCGACACTGGCTCTGCGAACGTCACCAGAGGTATAGAATGGCGAGAGGCAAAGGAGGAAGACATAAAATTTCCCTCTGCCCCAGAGTCCACACAGAGCTTAGCAGGAAGAGTGGATGAACCTAGGGAGATTAACCCTTTAAGGAGCACTTTCTGAGCAAAAGTCTTCACGTCTAATGACCATGCTCCAATGGTCACTGAACACGACTGTTTACTCATCCGCTGGGGACATCGGTTGGCATAATGTCCCGGCTGCTGACACACTCTACAGACCACGGATACTCGTGTGGTCCGAGACTTAAGTTCCGCTCGAGAAGCCTCCATGGTCTCTTTGGGGTCGGACGCCCGAACTGGGAGTTTAAGAGGTTTGGCAAAGGTAGGAGCTAGCCGAAACCTCTGCCTACACTGGATCCGCTCCAACCTCCGCTCGTGAAAACAGAGGTCGATGTGGGTAGATATGGAGATGAGTTTCTCCAGTGTGGCAGGAATCTCCCTAGTAGCCAAAGCATCCTTTACATGGTCTGCCAGTCCTCTCCAGTACACTGGAATGAGAACTTTATCCGGCCACTCTAATTCAGAGGCCAAAGTCCAAAATTGGATTGAAAACTGACTGACCATGGACAAGCCCTGTGACATTGCCAGCAGTTGGAGTGCCGTATTGTGTGTGACCTGAGGTCCTATAAAGACCTTTTTCAGAGCCTCCAAAAAACGAGGAGCACTCCACACCACACGATCGTCGTGCTCACACAGCGGCGTTGCCCATTCCAGCGCTCTGCCCGACAAAAGAGACACAATGAAGGCCACTTGTGCTCGTTCCGTGGGAAAATGTGCTGCCAGAAGCTCAAGCTGTATAGAGCACTGACTCACGAATCCCCGACAATGTTTACTGTCACCAGCAAACTAGTCTGGAAGCGGGAGGCGAGATAAGGTTGGAGCAGAGGTAGCGGAGGACAAACTGGCTGCGGCTACGCTAGCAGCTTGAACAGCGACTGCGGTAACATCCACAGCTGAGGTTGTGCACTCAAGAGACGCCAACCTACCCTCCAGCTGCTGGATGTACTACTGTAGACGTTGGTCATCCGCCATGTTACTAGCCAGACCCTGGCGCTAGTATTATGTTAAGGGCCTGCGGAACGCACCTAATAGATATTAAGGAGAGGTGCGTTCGCAGCCCGGGGTCCACCTAGTAAGATGGCGTAAATAGGCAGTATGAGTGAACTCTGTTATCCCGCAGAGTCGCAGATATAAATGCCGTAGCACTATATGGCGGTATGGGTGAACTCTGTTATTCCACAGAGTCGCTAAGTAAAATTCTGTAGCACAATATGGCGATATAAGCGGACTCTGTTAATTCACAGAGCCGCTGTGACAAAGACTGTGTCCTGTTAGACTCACAGGGGACACAGATGACTGCTAAGCGGGTTGCAGTCTGTGGTCATGCAATCAGAACACAAGCAATAATCTCCTCACCGGAGTAGCCGGTATTCTAATGGCGTTTTCAGCCGAGCACTGAACATGTGCATGCAAAACTCCTCACCGGAGGTGCTGGTATTCTAGGGGCTTATTTCAGCCAGACCTAACCACATGCATACATGACCACATTGGCGCAAGCACGTACCAGATTTGATACTAGCGCGCCGCCATGCGGTCATGCACACCTTTTATAGTAGCAGCTACAGGACCTTCCAGAAAAGGACCAATGGGAAAGCTGCTCCAGAACTAAAGCAGCTTCAGGACCTTCCTGGAGGACCAATGGGAGTCGCTGCAGTACCCGAACATGTGACCCCTGATCTCCTATGAGAGATTTTACCCTGAACATGCTCAGAAGGGAACACACAGGACTTAGTCCCAACTACGTCTGCTTGCCGCTGACCTGCACTGGTTACAATGGCAGGACCTGGGGAGGCAGCAGTCATCCTCTGCACAGTATAAGACTTTGTGAGACGCTGGGACCGACGTCTCTGCTGAGCAGGCTCCACTGCGGCCGGAGACGGATGGGGGACCGCAGCGGGGATAGCTCGAGATTCTCCTTGTGCAGTAGTGGGAACTCGATCCCTAACAGACTTATCCATGATGATGAAAATACCGGTATCTAATTTTGTAGCCATATGGGTCAATTTTTAGACTTTTGAAGACTTGCATTTGCAGGGGGTTTTGAGGACTCATACTATTGTCCTATATTGTCTCCATTGGGTTATTGGTTTGATGCTATACTGAACGTACAGTTTTCAGTTTTTGTATTTCCACAAAAATTTTAAATAACCAATAAATTCCGTTCAACTTTACAATTGTGTCCCACTTGTTGTTGATTCTTCACCAAAAATTTACATTTGTTACCTTTATGTTTGAAGCATGATATGTGGGAAAAGGTTGAAAAGTTCCAGGGGGCAGAATACTTTCGCAAGGCACTGTATATGTTTGAGTTAGATATAGCCGTTAGATTCCAATCTGCTATGATATTTTTGCAATATATAGATGTGTATACATAAACCATCCAAAGACAAACATTACAAACAGTTAGGCCGGCGTCACACACAACTACAAAAAATCGGTCCGTTTTAGTCGGTCGATTGTCGGATCAAAATGCAAACATCACACATCCTTCTGGCATCCGATTTTCCTTCAAAGATGCGATTTAGTCGCATGTGTGTGTACCTTGTAACATCCGATTTTCATCCGACTTGCGAGAATTTCTCGCAGGCTTGCAAAACTGACATATAATGGATCCAAAAGAATAGTATTTAAATCACAAAAGAAAGAATAGATATATACACATAGAATACATATATATATATGTCATTGTGACATATATATATACATATTGTAAGCTTTTCAGGGGATATAGCTCTGAGATCGCCATCCGGGTAGACGGAATGGCATAGAAACAGTTCATTCAGAGACAGCAGTTCTGGTAAAAACTGGCCGCAACCAGCTTTATTAAAGTCCACAGCAAACAGATAAAAACAAATCATAAACATAAGACCTGGGCTTGTCCAGCCACTCACTACACTTAGATAGATTTCCCTATCTATCCGGGTCCCGACTCTAACAGCCTGGGCCAAAACAACACATATGTTCAGCATTTACCAGCATGGAGTTTCACAGAGTCTCCTCCTTGTGTCTGAAGGCACCTTCAACGTCCAGACTTGAGAGAGCTCCCCTCCTATTCAGCAGCTATCCGCATGGATTCTCACAGAGACTACTCCTGTGTCCGGGGTACATCGAGCACCCAGACTGAGACAGCTCAAACTCCTGGAGACTGCTTCTTGTGCCTGGACTCCTTGTCCAGACTAAGCGAGCTCTCTGACTGTGCTCCCAAGCACCTACTTCTGGCTTCCTAATCAACACCTGAGTGGATTCAGGTCTGAGCTGCAAGCGTGTACTGAATGGCAGGTGTAGTGACCTTTCTTTACCACCAGGTTTACAAAGCCACACATTTCGCTCATACCAGTCAGCAAAGTACTTAGGTGAAATATACACCTCATTCAACACATATTCCTTCACTGTCTCACATATCCCCCCCTCTTCTCCAGACTGGAGGGCTGGTCATCCAGACCGGAGGGCTGGTCAACAATCCTAAAGAGACAGTGAACTCCGGACCAGTTATGGCCAACACCAAGTTCATCTTCACCATTGTCATCTGTATCTTCACCTAAAGCAACCGCACTACGCTGTACCCTCCCAGGCCTATGCTCTCTGCGGGCCTCGGGTGTCCTGCATGGTTTCAGCTTGACCTTAGTGCCAGCCTCAGTCTGGGTATAGTGCCTCACCAGAGAAGTACGACCAGGCACGTCAGAACACCTCTGCTGATTCTTCCTCAGAAACTTTCGTACCTCCTGTTTTTGGGGCACTGACCCTGTGTCACCAACTGTCACAGGAGGTATAGGGTTTTTTCAGCTTTCTCTAATTCCCCCTGAACCTTTTTTAGCACATCTACTTTCTTAAATATCAGTTGATTCATAAATTCTATTTCACAGAACTTAAGCGCCTCTGTCATGGTCTCTGACCATTTTGAGCCACACTGTTCAAACGATTGGCACTGTAGAGGGAGCTGATTGTTTTTCTTTTTCGGTACACATACTTCATCCTCTTCTTGTACAGGCTCTTCTGGTAGGACATGCTCAGAAGCCCTACCATCAGTCTTCTCTTCCACCACGTTCTGCATCCCATCTGAGCTCCTGTGTGTCTGCAGCGGCAACGGAGCGACACATCGCCCCTCCCACTCACTGGGACGTGGTTCAGTTGTAGACTCCATGAAAATGCGCTTGAGCTCACCAAGGCCAACCTGATGTCTCAAAATCTCATCTTGGGATTTATCCAGATCCTTTGTGTCGCTCGGGAACACCGATGGAGCACCGGGCGCCGAACTTCCGGCCCGAGCTTCGCGAGTTGCAGCCACGGATCAGGACAGTACACCGTCCACGCCGCTGTCTCCGGCAGAAACAGATTCCGGGCAGAGTCAGTCCCCACATCTTCAGTCTTGTTCCTCACAGCTTCACTTGAGACCTCAGCTTCTGGTGAGGCATCTGGTTTGGTGTCTACCACTTCCATGGCTTTTTCCACCTCTGCAGCATCACCCTCAGAGTCCTTGGCATGATGCAGATCCACACCACACATTGATAACTTCTCATCTTCAACAGCATCCACTTGTGCTGTGTTCAGTTTCAGAGTCCTGTCTTTAAAGCTCAGCTCTCCTCCTTTCACCTTAGTCTTCGCCAGGGAACCGGCCAACTGTAAAACATCTTCAGATGCCATCTTCTGTCCGCTGTAAGGTCAGCATCAGCTTTCTTCTCAGGACTCTCAACCTCCTCTGCTACCATGCCTTCCTCATTTGCACTGGTTGCTTTATTGTCATCAGATGATTTACTATCACTACCACTGTCTGACCCCTTTTTCTCAGCCACATCTGGCTCACTTTCAGGGTTATACACTTCATTTTCATTCACATCCTGCTCACTGTCAGGGTTATACAATTCATTTTCATTCACATCCTGCTCACTGTCAGGGTTATACAATTCATTCTCATTCACATCTTGATCTGGAACCTTAGTTAACATGTCATCCACAACATTAACTTCACCATCTGGTCCCTGGTTTCCTTCAGGTGGTCCCTCAAGTATGTGACTATGTGACAACCCCAGCACTATACTTCCATATAGCTCAGGTACTAGGAGCTGGCTCACGACCTCTCCCTGGACTTCAGTGTCCCTATACAACAGGTGAGTGTTTATGGCAACATGAGGTAACCTCTCCTCAGAGCCAGGCTCTTGGGAAACCTCATTTAGAACATTTATATTTTCCTGGGCCGTTTTAAGAGAGGGGTCTCGCCACTGCTCACTCTCAAAATTGTCACAGGACACAGGTAAGTCAGGGACACTCGGTTCCCGAGAACCACCATCCTTGTCTCCCAACATCACCTGCAAAGGAATTTCATCACTATCACAGTCATCATTATTATCAATATCATTATCATGATTATGATCAGTATCATCATCACTATCATGATCATCATCATTATCAGCATCAGCATCATTATCATGGTCATCATCATTATCATGATCATCATCATCATTATCATTATCATCATCATCATCATCATCATCATCATCATTATCACATAAGTTTAACGGCCCACTAGCATTGTGTTCCGCCCCTCGGGACTGCGCACCCTCAATAGGAGCTTCATCACACTGTCCATCAGAAACATTTTTCCCCCAGAGATCCTTAGATCGGGGAAAGTCATTACCCAATATAACGGGTTGCACCAGGTTCTTCACTACCCCACTTCATATGAAACCTCCCCGAGTTTGGGGACCAAGTCCACGGCAGTCTCTGGGTAGACTTTGGTGTCTCCATGGATGCACACCATACTCAGGTGCTTATCAGGGATGAAGTCCCTATCAATCAGGCTGTCACATACGGAAGTCACTGGACTCTCTGAGTCCAAGAGGGCCTGTGCTGAGCAGTCATTTACAACCACCGTGCACACCTGTGGTCCAGTCTCTTCGGCTGAGGTGGACACACACACAGGTTCTGCGCAGAGAGAGAGGGATCTGCCAACACCACAATACATAGGCTCCCCCTCTATTGGACAGTTGGCTGTAATTTCACGACATCTCCAACACTGTCCATCACACTTTTCCACCCACATGTCCCCTCGGGCCTGAACCCGCTTATCAGCATACCCCATGTCCCCAACAGCTGGAACGCTCTTACCACGAGAGTTCAGTGTCCGGGAACTCTGAAGTGACGACCTCTCAGACGGCTGGTCACGGAGACAGTCTTTGCTGGCGAAGGCCTTCTCCATCAGGCTGACCAGACGATTGGCGTCCTGGTGGTCTCCTTGTCCGACCTCTGGCTGTACCTCAGGAGGACATGCTCGGGTGTAGCGGTACACTATCACCATTTCAACTCCATAATCAGGTTTGCTGACTGCAGACTCCCAACTGCATCTCCAGTCATGAACTCCCCTGGCACGGGCTGTCACCGTAACACCCAGCCGGGTAAGAATCTCCGCTTTCAGCTTGGCATAGTCTTGGCTGTCCTGCTCGCTCAGGTCAGCATAGGCCCTTTGGGGTTCTCCAATCAGATAGGGTGCGACCATCATGGCCCATTCAGATAGGGGCAGATTCTCCTTCTCTGCCAATCTCTCAAACCTAGTGAGATATACCTCCACATCATCACGAGGTGTCATCTTTTTCAGGGACCGTCTTACCGCCTTCTTTACAGCGGACAATGCAGGTGACTTTGCAACATTACTTTGGGACGATGCGCTGCAAGTCTTTTGTAGTGCTGCAACCTGCTCAAAAAACAACTGATTATTCTCCTGCTGCTGCAGGAATTGCTGCTGGGCCTGCTGCATGCGCTGCTGGTGCTGCAGGCGCTGCTGCTCCATGCTCTGCTGCTCTGGGCCTGGACCAGGTACTCAACGAGCTCCTCCATACTGCCGGACTTATCTGTCTCAACCACGGCAGTCTTATGTTGCACATTAACTTGCGCCATTTGTTCAAACAGCGCCTCCATGCTGTCATCCATGCTGTCAGACTTCTCTGTCTCAACAACGGCAGACTTCACTCAAGACATACACACTCCACAGTCTTTTCCACAGAAAATTCAGCTCTGCTGTGCAGACACTTTTTTTTTTTCTCTGCAAACTCTATTAGGGCCACTGTCTCTTTAAGACTGCTCCAACAGACTTTTTCCTTTGCTGCTGCACACTCCACAGTCTTTTCCACAACAAGTTCAGCTTTGCTGTGCAGACACACTTTTTTTTTCTTTTGCAAACTCTATTAGGGCTACTGTCTCTTTAAGACTGCTCCAACAGACGTTTCTTTTGCTGACACACTTTTTTTTTTTCTCTGCTGCTGCTTCAACAGACTTCACCTTTTATTGCTGTCTCTCGCCACTGTGCTGCACGCACATTCTAGCACTAATTGTATCAGCCACTGTGCTGCCCGCATTCTCCACCAATTGTAAGCTTTTCAGGGGATATAGCTCTGAGATCGCCGTCCGGGTAGACGGAATGGCATAGAAACAGTTCATTCAGAGACAGCAGTTCTGGTAAAAACTGGCCGCAACCAGCTTTATTAAAGTCCACAGCAAACAGATAAAAACAAATCATAAACATAAGACCTGGGCTTGTCCAGCCACTCACTACACTTAGATAGATTTCCCTATCTATCCGGGTCCCGACTCTAACAGCCTGGGCCAAAACAACACATATGTTCAGCATTTACCAGCATGGAGTTTCACAGAGTCTCCTCCTTGTGTCTGAAGGCACCTTCAACGTCCAGACTTGAGAGAGCTCCCCTCCTATTCAGCAGCTATCCGCATGGATTCTCACAGAGACTACTCCTGTGTCCGGGGTACATCGAGCACCCAGACTGAGACAGCTCAAACTCCTGGAGACTGCTTCTTGTGCCTGGACTCCTTGTCCAGACTAAGCGAGCTCTCTGACTGTGCTCCCAAGCACCTACTTCTGGCTTCCTAATCAACACCTGAGTGGATTCAGGTCTGAGCTGCAAGCGTGTACTGAATGGCAGGTGTAGTGACCTTTCTTTACCACCAGGTTTACAAAGCCACACATTTCGCTCATACCAGTCAGCAAAGTACTTAGGTGAAATATACACCTCATTCAACACATATTCCTTCACTGTCTCACAATATATTTATAGTTCTTACACTTCTACATACTGTAATAGCCGCTAATTCAATTGCCGGCTTTTGTGAAATCACAGAAGCCGACATGAAATGATACATTGTTTCCACACAGTTAACCATGTCATTTCCTGTATTTTGATATATGGTTTGAACTTACAATTACATGAGTGTATTTGTACAAAATTTCAGACATGTAGGGGTTAATTAAAGGTGTAAATTCGTTGAAAAAAAATGCGTGGGCTCCCGCTGTATTTTCTCCACCAGACAGACAAAGCAAGCGAGTGGGGGCAGATAATAATAGCCTAGGGAGGGTACATTTTTTTTGTGCCCCCCCTGGCTACTAAGATCTGCCCCCAGACACCCCAGAAAGGGCAAATCTATAATTAGATTCGCCCTTTCTGGCACTTTGCCCGTCTATTCCCATTGCCCTGTAGCGATGGCGAATGGGTTAATAAGGCGTTAATGTCACCTTAGTATTGAAAGGTGACCTTAAGGCAGGTTAATAATTGAGAGCTGTCAATTAGACAACTATCAATTATTAATACTATTGAAGTAAATAAAAAAACACAAACACACTTTAAGAATAAATAATTTTAATGAAATCAAAACACATATTTTTGACCATCTTTTATTTCACTCTTAATCCGTTCAAAGCCCTTGTTCTTCTAAAATAAATATAAAATAATAAAACAACATTATTCTTACCTATCTGGCGATCTGTCACGTCCCACGATGTAATCCTTCACAAAGGGTTAACTAGCAATCAGATAAGCAGCGCAAGTAATCCTGCGTGCTCATCTGATAGCTCCTGAATGAATGAGCTTATCTCCTGCCGACAGGAGAGGATGTGATTAATGAATGAAGCTTAATTGATTGTATCCACTTTCACGTTAGGTCAGGTCACTGAAGTGAAAGTGGCAATAAATCAATTAAGCTCCATTCATGAATCTAGTCCTCTCCTTTCACTGGGAGAGTAACTGATTCATTCATGGGGTTACTACTTGGAGACAGCATTAGACCTGACTGTACATCGGATTGGTAAGAATAATTTGGCTTTTTTATTTTATTTTTATTACAGGAAATGGTTTTAGCAGGAAAATAAAATATGGTCAAAAACTGTGTGATTATTTCATGAAACTTATTTTTTATTAAACTGTGTGTGTTTGATTTTTGTATCATACAATAGGATTAATAATTGATGTCTAATTGACAGCTCTCAATTATTAACCTGCCTTAAGGTCACCTTTCAATACTAAGGTGACATTAACGCCTTATTAACCCATTCGCCACCGCTACAGGGCAATGGGAATAGACGGGCAAAGTGCCAGAAAGGGCGAATCTAATTATAGATTTGCCCTTTCTGGGGTGTCTGGGGGCAGATCTTAGTAGCCAGGGGGGGCACAAAAAAAATGTACCCTCCCTAGGCTATTATTATCTGCCCCCACTCGCTTGCTCTGTCTGTCTGGTGGAGAAAATACAGCGGGAGCCCACGCATTTTTTTCAACGAATTTACACCTTTAATTAACCCCTACATGTCTGAAATTTTGCACAAATACACATCTGTAATTGTAAGTTCAAACCATATATCAAAATACAGGAAATGACATGGTTAACTGTGTGGAAACAATGTATCATTTCATGTCGGCTTCTGTGATTTCACAAAAGCTGGCAATTGAATTAGCGGCTATTACAGTATGTAGAAGTGTAAGAACTATAAATATATGTATATGTATGTGTCACAATGACATATATATATATATATATATGTATTCTATGTGTGTATATCTATTCTTTCTATTCTTTATTAAAGCTGTCAGTGTGATTTTACAGTATAGCCGGGGATGAATTGCCGGCTTTTCTAAAGGACACCGATGCGATTTAATCGCAAGTCACACGTGCGGTCCGTTTGTAATCCGATTTTTCATCGCTCCCATAGACTTGCATTGGCGATAGTCGACCCACAATCGGTGACAATCGCAGCATGCTGCGATTGCACACGGACGTTTAAAACGGACCACAAAAAATCTGATACTGGGAGCTGCTCCATAGATTAACATAGGGCAGACTGCAATACGATATTTCATCGTATTGCAGTCGTCCGATTCTGTCGCCACTCGCCAGTGTGACGCCGGCCTTATTGTAAAAATGTGCCAGTCAGATTTCATTTTTGTGCAGTCAGTAATCAGTGAGGATCAGAAGTTCTTGAACTTATATCCCAGTTCCAGGCCTCATTCCGACTGCCAAATTTCATGAACGTGTTCTATCTGTAATTTTCAAAGATAAAATGCATACACATTATAGTTTATAGGCTACTCACATGTGTGTGTTATATTTTATGGACTAACTGTTCACATATAAATGGAGACCTGTTATGGATCCAAGTCACAGATAAAATTCGCCAACTCAAGTCAATGAGTCTGTCAAAAAAAAACGAATAGCAGTGGGATGCTGTCTATGTTTTGTCCAAGCACTGTCTATTTTTTTTACTGTTTGATGGACAGGACAAGCTTTGAATTTTTTTGCATACAAGAAAAACAAATGCAAGACTAATGGTAAAAACACACTTATGGCCCAAAAGTAGATGAAAAATGGATCCAGCACACTGATGAAAATGATACATTTTTAAAAATTTTTTCTAATTAGCCAAAAAAAAGGACATTTGGATAAGCTGTAAAGGTAAGGCAAGTCATTGCAAATCAACCATGCCCACCTGCACTGGCAGTTCTGTGATTTTGTCAGTAAATTGTGTGTTAATTGGCCACTGCGAGTGGCCCGAGTGTGCTGCGCAGCCATACTGTCTGGTTTCACCCTAAAAACTTAAACATATCCAGTCAATTCATAATATTATCTTTTGACTCACAATACATTTGGTAAAAAGCTTATTCTCCTATTTTACCTTTTCAGCAGAAGTTCATTATGCTACATTTTATTTATTATAGGGGCATCAAGGTTACCCAGGACCACCTGGACCAAAAGGGGACAGAGTAAGTTTTCCTCTACATCCTACAATAAAAATAATTTTTCCCACCTTTTCCCATTTCAGTTTTTTCTGTAACGCCTATAGACTTCTGTGGCAAGGCCATGCCCAAGTGTGGTCATCTTACCACTGAAGTATATGGAGAATACAAAGACTGGTAATTGTGGGTTTATCTATAGAATTCTGTTCTCCAGATAAGTGAGGGTCTCAAAGGTGGGAGCTTCCCATATTTGGCATGTATGTCATATCCTTTAGAATACACTTGTTAGCTGAGTGTCATTAAGCTAACATTTTATATTTTTCAAAAAAATAGTAAGATATTATTATAAACATTCTTCATAGGTTTTTTGAGGAGGATAATTTATCCTAATAAATTATCCTAATAATATTTCAGTATAAAAGATCATGCTCAGATGTGGTCATCTCTCCATTGAATGATGTGGAGAATAAAGACTAAGAATTGTGTGTCAATAGACCTCTATTCTCCCGACAGGTGAGGGTCTCAGAGGTGGGACCTGAACTTTTTTGGCATTTATGGCATATCCTTTAGAATAGTCCTATGTAGTTAAACTAACATTTTCTATAATATAATAAAATCATTCAGGGTTATATCATATCATATTTGATATTATTACTATAAACATTCTTCAATTTGTTTTTAATTTTTCAATATGATCTCTTGGCATAGGGGGAACCTGGCTATGTGCTGGGAGGACTTGATGGAATGGCTGGACTTGGTGGAATTCCTGGATCCCCTGTAAGTATATGTATTCTTATATTCTAATTTATCCTTTTTCTTTTATTTATTGGTTTATAGAATAAAAATTAGCAAAAATATATAAGGAAATAGAGTTCAAAATTCATTGGTGTCAGTTTGTAGACCATGCAAGTGGCAGGCATACTTTGATTTTATGTTTTCACTTATTATTATTTGCAGGGCTCCAAGGGTCATCCGGGTACCCCTGGACATCCAGGACCTCCTGGTGTTCCAGGATTCCCGGGCCACAAGGCCCCCCAGGGATTTCTATCAAGGTATGTGTCGCTGATCAACAACAAATTTCTGAAACGTCTCACACTTCAGGAGGAATAGTGAACTGTGCCTTCTTGGGTGTCTGTAGCGTATGCATGAGATTTCTTTAAAACCTATACAAGCCACAACTAACGTAATACTTAGCATATTCCGCTGCATATGTGCCCCTTGTGCTTGTACCAAGAGCCATAAATTCAGTTTCTGTAATAAGAGCAACAGGTGTTTCCACATTGTGACCGATCTTTTCATTATTTAAAGTAGATCCACAACATCCCCTCCCAAACGTATGAACACAGAATATGCTATTTTATTATTTATTGTTAAATTATCTTTTTTTTTACAGGGTGAACCTGGTGAAACAGGAAACCAGGTGAGAATATTTGCTTTGAGTGATAGATTTTTCTTAATTTTTTTTTTTTTTTTTTACATTTCATATTTCCTGTTTATTATTCTCCCATCAACAGTTCTGCAGAATTCATAAAAACGATAATTTATTGCCAGCAATTTTGTACCTAAAATGATAAGTTAATGTTAAAAATATATTTTTGATACTTGTTAACCCTCCAAAGACACTACAAGCTGATAAAATTAATATTTTTGTGTTTTTCCTCTGTACTTTTAACTATGTGTATACTGTACTTGTCGGCGACAGATTAGTTATGCTTGCTTTTCCTTTTCATTGTGGCGCTGTAACTACAGTGCCCTGCAGCACCTAAAGAGAACCTGTCAGGTCCCCCATGTCCCCACAGCCACCAGCAGTTGTGTCTACCTATCTAAACACCCTGCCTAACAGTTTCTGTATTATATTACACACATAAACAGATCTTTGGACAAACTATTTCTAAAGTCCGTTTATGATATGCAAATGAGGTCTTTGACTAGTTGAGGTGGTGTTAGTGTTGCCAGACTAGTCAGCCTGCTAAGCATGTTATTACACCCCTGTGGGTGTGATAGCATGACTTACAAGCTCCGGCGTCATCGCCAGAGCTATAGAAACATCGCGCATGGCTTCAGAGAAATGCACAGCACATGATTGGAAGTGAGAAGACTGATGCCGGACCCGGCTTCAGAGGCTCAATGATGTGCGGTAAAGCAGACGCACGCATGCACAAGATTTCTATAGCTCTGGCAATGATGCCAGCGCTTGTAAGTCATGCTATCACACCCACAGGGGCGTGATAACATCTAAGTGGGCCGACTAGTCTAGCGACACTAATGCCCCATTGACTAGTCAGAGGCTTCATTTACATATCATAAATTAACTTTAGAAATACTTTTTCTAAAGATCTGTATATGTATGTAATATAGCACAGGAATTGTTAGGGTCTTTACTATTTACATATGCAGACGCAACTGCTGGTGGTTCTGGGGTCACGGGGACCTGTCAAGTTACCTTTAAGTAGTTTTCGCTCTAAGAGGTTATCACAGTTCAGAGAAAACTAAGGCAAAGGTGTAAAATAACTAAGTAACCGTTATTTATCTATTGAAGCGGATGTCACTTCAGCAGGAAATTGTAAGTTCTTTCGTTCAAACTTTTACCTGCCTTGGCCCTAATTTTTTCAGATCTCAGATAGAAACCTCTTTACATCTGACGTCAAAAATATTTATGTAATTAAATATTATGGTACAATACTAATGTAGTAAACCAAATTTATACAGGGTGCTCGGGGAAAACCTGGATTAAAAGGAGACAAAGGAGATGCGGGAGACATTGTGAGTTAACAAGAGTTAATATCTTTTATGTTCTTTATCTTTCTTTTGTGATGTTTTGTATAGGTGTATTGCATCTTTTTTACAATATATTCTTTTCATAGAATATTTGTTGTATTTTTATTAACAAATTATTATAGGTTGCCTGAAGCTACCTGGAGCTCAATTTTTTCCCATCAACTCTTTAAAACATATTGAGTCAGATTTAATAAAACTGTATAAGTTTTAGACTGCGCAAATTTAAAGTCTATAAAAGTGGATCTCTGCTGTGTGACAGTGGTGTTAAGACCTCAAAGTAGGCTGCCATTGACTGCCAGGTCTCGCCCTGCGTGTGCTTGTATAGAAAACTATCACTCCAGAGCAGCGGGTGGGGAGAAACCGCTGTGGACCCACATGTCCAACTAGTCTCACGTGAGACACGGTGGCCTGTGGCTATTAAACTGTGTTTTTCTCTGAAACACTGCGTCACTTTAAAGTTAAACATATATGGCTGAAATCATGCAGCCAGTGTCTGATACATGCAGCCCGTGGATCAGGCAGCATGTAGCAGCCTAATTAAACAAAAATGTCCACTGAATCCGACCCCCATGAATGAGAGATTGAATAACAAAGAGATCCATTGAATTAAAATATTAAATATGATTGAATAAAAATGTAATATTTTAATGCAATGGATCTCTTCATTAGTCGATTCCTCATTCATGGGGTCGGATTTGTTGAATTAGCATGTAGCAGCCGTCAAGTGCATTTTGCGCATGTTAAATTTTTAAATGTATTTGTCCCTATGTGCTCACACTATGTGAATAAAGACTGGAACTATTAAAGCTAAGGAAAAGTTAGATGCGTTTGCCATTATGTTTTTCAGTAATGTTAATGTTGTTTTCAGGGCAAGAAAGTTGCCTTACTTCATTAAAGGGTTGGTCATGTCTTATTGCTTCAGGAGCGCACCACTCATCTGTTTCCTGACTTCATGGTTTCTGGGGGTCAGGCGCTACTTCTACAGTGACAATTTTGGCCAGCAGTATCGTTGCGTTGTTGGCTCGAACTGTACACTGTCAATGTTGCTATATGAGGGATAGTGGAGTGAAACTGAGCTGGGCGGGATAAGAGCTAACAGTGCACCCCTGTGACTGGACTCAGTGCTGTGCTTAGAAGCTCAATAGAAAAGAGCTTGTGAGCGCTGCCCATGTTTGACCACTGCTGGCAGTAGTGGCTTCTACGCTTGGCAATGACCCATGAACATAAATAACAGGGTTACAAGGATAATGGAGTCAGTGAGAAATAACAAATTCAAAACATGCTTAATTTCTCTACTTATCTTTTAATCAAGAAAATAACTCTTTAATATTTGTAATACAGGGCAGAGCTGGGTTGCCAGGTCCCATAGGACTCGATGGTCTCCCAGGACATCAAGGAATAAAAGGAGAAAAGGTAAAGAATACATAAGAAGTAAGGAAAGTTGGTAATGGAGCAAGATCAGCTTTATAAACATTTTAGACTCTGTACACACTAGTGTCATGAATCTGTTTGTCAAATCTTTTTCAAAATGATAATTGGAAATTCCAACAGAAACATTTGAATTGCCAAGGTTCTGTTACTTTTTGACATATTTAGTGCTGTAGACTCTGATATTCTTGCCAGAACCCTTGATGGGTACTCAATAAACTAAGTAAACACAAGTATTAACAGACCCAAACACTGGGAAAATAAATAATCTCTCTCTGAGTTACAAAGTTTTCCACTTTTACTTAGCATAGCTCTTATACCCGTACTTCAGAATTATCTTATTTCTGTTTTTGTTTTTTTTTATGTGAAAAATTTTCATTTGGAACATATAACTATGAGAAATAAATATTAAATTAGTTTCCACTGTTTCTGCATCAGTTTTCATTATGTTTTTTTCTGTAGGGAGAAGCAGGCATTGGCGTTCCTGGAATACCTGGTTTAAAAGGAATGTTAGGCGAAAAGGTGAGTATTCTTTTGAATGTTTTGTGTTGTGACTTACCTACCCACAAAAAAAGCTATGCTAATTGTTTTTGTTAATAAAATAATAAATGGTGATGACTGACTATTCTCTGGCATAGAGCACTAAGATGGCAACTACAGAGGTGATTGTGGGGCTGCTGGCTGCCACTGTAATATATTGGTAGCCACATAGTTGGGATGCAAGACCAATGAGCTGATAGAGGGGACCCCTACCTCTATCCAATCATTTAACCCCTTAGTGACAGAGCCAAATTTTAAAAATCTGACCAGTGTCACTTTATGTGGTAATAACTCTGGAACGCTTCAACAAATTCCAGTGATTTTGAGAATGTTTATTTGTGACACATTATACTTTATGATAATGGTAAATTTAGGTCGATATGTTTTGTGTTCATTTATAAAAAATATCGGAAATTTGACAAAAATGTTACAAAATTAGCAATTTTCAAACTTTGAATGATTATCTCTTTAATTCAGATAGTCATACCATAGCAAAACATTAATAAATAACATTTCCCTCATGCCTGCTTTACGTCAGCACCATTTATAAAATGTTATTTTATTTTGTTAGCATTTTAGGAGGTTTAAAAATGTAGCAGCAATTTTTCATGGAAATTTACAAAATTATTTTTTAGGGATATTCCCAGGTTTGAAGTGATTTTTCGGGTCCTATATATTGAGAAATCCTCAAAAGTGATACCATTCTAAAAACAACACCCCCTGACATACTGAAAACTGTTGTCAGGTAGTTTATTAACCCTTCAGGTGCTTTTCAGGAATTAATACAAAGTGGCATGATAGGAATGAAAAAGTTGATTTTTACCACCTAAATATCGCTGACTTTTGAACAGGTCACTATAGCCGGCAGACTCTAAGGCTGTTATTTGGCCATGAACTGCCATGGCAAACATCAGGACCACATGATCATGATCTCAGGGTGCCAATGGGGATAAAGAGGAAGCACCACACTCTGTTAACCATTTATATGATATAGTCACTATTGACAGCAGCACCTAAGGGGTTAAACAGATATGGACAGTGCAAACACTGATCGTTGCTGATGCAGCAAGTTGTCAGCTATAGTGTACAGCCGACAGCTGCTGGATTGTCATCTGTATGGGGATACTAGTCTCTTATGTCTCAGGTGAGTAAAAAGACGTATTGGCAGTCATTAAGGGGTTGCCAGGGTCACTTTTGGTTTTGGGATCTAAAGAGCAAACCAAAGAGATTGTTGTTCTTGCTGATCATGGCAGTTTCAGCAGGGGCCTCTTTTAACAGCTGGGCTCCCGCCATTGATCGTGTGGGTGCTATGGAAGAACCTGTGTGATCAACATGACCTTTTGAATTGTCACGGAGCACAAGTTAATCAAAGCTCGTGATGGATATATGGGTCATTTATAGGTTAAAAAGCACAAATGAAAGAAAAGCAATGTAGAGGCAGACACCCTGATTTCAGTCATGTATCACTTATTGGACTGTTGGCTGCAGTTTTGATAAAATTACAGTTTTATCTGCTGCAGATCTATCAGTTCTCTGAATGCTGAGCTCTGTATAACTACACCCACACCACTGATTGGCTGCTTTCTGTGTTAACTGTGCATAGGCAGAAAGCTTCCAGTCTGTGGTGAGAGCGAGGTTATACAGAGTTCATGAATATGGAGGACTACATGGCAGCCGGTTTACTAGCCCTCTCGTGAAAATCTCCTGTTGATAAAACAGAGATTTTATTAAAACTACAGCAAGCAGCTCAGTATGTGACACAACACTAGAATCATGGTTCTTGTCTCTGCATTATGCTGCTTTAAGATTAGTTGGCAAAAAAACTGATGATAGATTCCCTTTGAATATACAATCGTATTAAAGACAAATTACTGGAAATGTAATTCAAGTAGAAAAGTGATGACTGGCACTGCTTGCTGTCTGTAGGGACTTTTCTGCTTTAGTAAACAATTTTTACTTTTTGTCTTGTAACATCCATATCTTTTGGAAATGTTTACACAATTCATTTTGTAGAGTGTTATGTTATGGTCATATATGTTCTCATTACCAGGGATCTATGGGCCTTACAGGACCTTCTGGAAAAAAGGTATGTTTATATGCTTGAAAAATAGATTATATCGTTTATCATGTTTATCTGAATTCTTCATTAACCTTAATACAGCTGAAGCCAACTCTAGTAACTTTCAGAATATGTTTAGATATACAGATATTTATTTTGGTGCCACTGATCTAAACTGATTAATGTCACATTTTTTAGTCTTTTTTCTTTATCCTATTTTTAATTTAAGAACACAAAAAATGTTTTGACAGTTTATGGGAACTGATGTGATTAATATTGGTGTAAATCAATTTGCGCCACCTGGACCATTGACCACAACAGTGGACTGAGACTGCTGGTTGGGAGCCGTGATAACCGCCTCTTACCTGACAGCATCCATGACTTTTCTTTTGATTACAGTATTCAGCCTGGCGTGACGTTATTGCAGCGTGATGCATACATGATATTGCTCCAGGCTGGCTAATCAACAGAAAAGTCACCGGGTAAGAGGGGTTCTGAGAGCTCCCGTCCAGCGGTCACTGAACAGAGGTCCTCCAGGCCTGCTTCATTCTACATTCTCAGGCAGGATGTAGGCAGGCATTTATTTCTTTCCTATACTCCCAATGTCTATTGTATCCGTAGCAGCTCATCTCCTATCTCAGTAATGGGAAAATGTCTTCACTGAATACAGATTTTAACAATGAATTGAGATTTCTTAAATTGAATGATCAAAGAGTAGAAAGAAGCAGATTTCTCTCATAAGACATATTACAAAGTTGCTTATTTTCATATATTCTATTGATTTATGAAAAAAATTAAGATGACAGTTATTCTTTAATTACTAATCCCATACATGCAATTCTGAGATTTATTATAGGTCCTGAACTTTTAAAACTGAAAAAGAGAATGGTATCAATAAAAAAATAATGATTCTTCTTGTCTTACTTTTAGGGTGACCAAGGTTTACAAGGAATTGATGGAGTTGCTGGTTTAAGGGTGAGAAAATAAAATAAAAAGTAGACAGAGTCTATTAGGATTCTATATGGAAAAGAGCCATTAAATATATAATCACATTATTTTTTTAATTTATTTTAGGGAAAGAAAGGTCAAGATGGAGAGAAGGGGGATAAAGTAAGTACAACATGTCCTCACCATCCACTCAATCTCTCTCTCATAAAGTCTAACACATTCTATATTTTTATTTTAATAACTTGTAATCAATAATGACAAGTTGTAAAAAGGAAGAAATGTTTATTTGCAGGGAGAGCGGGGTGATATTGGACCTATTGGACCTGCTGGGAGAGCAGTAAGTTAAATATTGCTGGGTGAATTGATTAGGTCTGTATGAATAAAGTCTTTGTGCATTTAATATTTGCAAATGTTATTTTCTACAACAAAAAATGTTTTTTTCTTAGGAAAATGTTATTATATAATAGTGTTTAAGTTGTATTGGACTTCGTTGTTTGACATTTTGGGTTGAAATAGGTAGAAATTAAGAAATCTACTAATACAGAATGTGGATCTTAATTAATTTTCATATTGGCAAGTACTAAGAAAAATCTAAACTTCTAAACACACATGAGGTTACAAATAACCTGAGAAATTCAGAAATTAAACTATGCTGCCTCAATTTTCTCATCAGTATGAAAAAAAACTGCTTATTATACTCACCTAAAAGGGTACAGTTAATATATAGACTTAGTTATTACTAATTATATTGCTAGTGTTTCTAAACCTCGTACATTTGATAATGCTTATCTCTGGTTTGTGAGTGTATAAGTGCCAAAATGTTGATATAACATCTAAGTAACGGTTCATGCACAGAGGTACGGAGCTGTTCGGCTCCATAGGAGAGAGACACATGGCCTCAATTCAGTGCTAGGCTTCTTAGAGCGCTGTTATATAAAAGTATTCCTCTGTAATGCTTCTATCTCTCTATATAATGGAACATGGCAGATATTTTTATGCTGATTAAATGTTTAAAACCATAGGCACACAATGGTGCAGTAGAAGCCTCATGAACCGCTATGGCAGCCTCATTACAGCTCAATAGAAAACTGAGCCATAATAAGTCTGTGCGCATTAGGTCTTAGAATTACATGACAAAAACACCATCTTTTCAGATTTAAATCCATTCTTTAATTATTTTTTTTTAATTAGGGACTTCCAGGGCCTACAGGTCAAAAAGGAGACCAGGTAATTAGAAACTTTTATATTAAAGATCAGCTCAGCTGAATTATTCCTATACTAAAGATATATAATTTTAATGAATGTGAATTTAGGACTGGTAACTAGTGATGAGCGAGTGTGCTCGTTACTCGAGTTTCCCGAGCATGCTTGGGTGTTCTCCAAGTATCTTAGGCGTGCTCGTAAATTATGTCTGAGTCCCCATAGCTGCATGATTTGCGGCTGCTAGACAGCCTGAATATATGTTGGGATTCCCTACAAACAGGCAATCCCTGCCTGTATTTATGCTGTCTAGCATCCGCAAATCATACAGCTACGGGGACTCAGACATAATTTACGAGCACGCCCAAGATACTCGGAGAACACCCGAGCATGCTCGGGAAACTTGAGTAAGGAGCACATTCGCTGATTACTACTGGTAACAATGCATGCAAGACGACTGACAATTCAGTAAGACACAGAGGTGTTCTTCACATTTGTTATTTCCCTCCTATATTCAAGTATTTTTTTCTCTCTCTAAATTTAAAACAATGTATGAGATAGAAAAATCAAGAATGCTTTCATCTCTTGTCCACGGGATGTGTGGCATTGCAGCTTAGCCATATTCAAAATAATATAAATAAGATGCAATATCAGACACCGTCTATAGACCAGGGATGTCAAACTCGCATGCACAGAGGGAAAAAATTCAAAACTTGGACAAAGTCGCTGGCCATCCTTTATATTTATTAAAAAAATGTCTACAATTGATGAAGCATTTCCTTATCATCAAAAATAGCAATGAACCCTTTCATATGGAAATAAACTCAAATGAGTTGTTCCACAAACAAAGTAAATATTAATTAATAGATCTTTGAATAAAATGAACACCCAATGTAAGATGTTAGAGGAGTAAAAGCATATGCCCCAATGGCCTAATTTAAATCTAATATATACTTACCTTGTAATGTCTTCAGATCCTATTCCGTCCAGATGTGTCCGGATCGCAGAATTCCAAGCAGCGGAAGTTCACCGACTGCTATATTGGGACACCCAAATGATGGGTGTCTCAATATGGAAACTGCTGGTGGTACCAGCGGAACACCGTCACACCACACACACACACACCACACTGTAAACGCTGTACGCACCACACACACACACTGTATACGCAGTATGCACCACACACACACACTGTATACGCCATATGCACCACACACACACACACACTGGGGAGAGCACATGGGGTACACAGGTCAAAGAAGAGATGACATGAGAGGAGAAGACAGCAGATGGGGAGAAAGAAAGCACACAGGGGTGAGAGAGACCGAGCACAGGATGAGACAGCTCAAACGGGACAGCACATGAGGGGAGAACTGTTGTGAACACTTTTAATCCGTCTTCTGAGTTTGGGCTCTCCCTGGTGGTTGCTGATGATAATGAAGCTGCTTTGGCAAACAGAAGTCTATCACCTGAGGGCGATGATTGACAATCAGGTGTTACTGACTGGGGAGATATAAGTGAGCAGCATTCCCATGATCCTTGCTGGTGATTTGTTTCTTCCTGAGCCATTTGGAAGTCTGCTTGCTTCCTGCTGTGTCCTGCAACTTTCAGATAAGTTATTTTGCTGTTTATTTCTGTGGCATTTGTTTTCCTTTTGCTTATCTCAGTTTTCTGCCTTTCTGGAGTTAGTACAGCCAGGTTCCCTGCGGGGGCCTGCGCTGGCCTCTGTTTCTCATTTGCCACAGTTTATGTATTTCCAGTTCCCTGTTATTTCAGTATCTGCTGATTTGCTACCAGTTCACACCAGAGACAGTTTATGTATATCCAGTTCCCTGTTATTTCAGTATCTGCTGATTTGCTACCAGTTCATACCAGAGTTCTGATCTAGTGGGGGAGAGATCGTGCGGTCTCAGTATTTTTGCATATCAGATGTGTTGGAATTTTTCTTAGGGTTTTTGCTGGATTGCAGACAGTATTCTTTCCTGTCATGTTTCATCTAGACAGTTTGGGCCCCAGCATTTGCTTGCTCTATTTTCTGCCTGTGTTTCTATTTCATCTTGTCTCTCCGCCAATATATGTTTGGGGGCTACCTATTCCTTTGGGGCTCTACTCCGGGGCAGTTTAGCTTTACCCTTTCTCTCTTTAGGCTTAGTTAACTCTTCGGCTGTGTCGAGGCATCTAGGGCACCGTAGGTACGTCCCATGTCTATTTCTAGTTGTGCTGTCAGTTTAGGGGTCTGCAATAGGCTAAGTTACCAACCTCTCTGGGTGTCTGGTTGCCTAGCCTATTTTTGCTACTGTCCTCCTCGGCTACCGAATCATAACAGAGAACACAGCACAGGAAGGACAGAGACAGCAGACAAGGGGAATAGCACATGGGGTAGACAGGTCAAATAATAGAGCACAGACGAGAGAAGTCAGCACATTGGGAAAGAGAGAGAGGATAGGTGGGTGAGCACATGGGAGAGAGATTCTCAACGCTGCAAAGCCTGACCCCATCGTGACATTACCGCCTTCCCTATGCGATAGCATCGGGCATCCATCTAGTATGTAATAACAAAGGATAAAAACCTTGAATAATACTTTATTATCTATATGATGACAATAAAAGTACCCGCCAAACACAGTATGATACCCCCATAGTGAATTCCTCCACAGAACCCTTCACAAGCACTGCATGATGACCTTATTATTGTACCCCACCCCCTCGACAAAGTATGGTGACCCCCATCACAGTATGATGTCCCAACTGTGATTTATTAGTAGAGGCCTGCTGCATCCTGCTAGATGTGCATTTGTCATCAGACAGTGTTGGTGAAGGCCAGATTTCATGGTATGTTCCCAACTGTGATCTCCACACATCCCTACATACAGTATAATGGGCCCCACGTAGTCCTCCATACAGTATAATATGCCCCACATAGTCCTCCATACAGTATAATGGCACTACATAGTCCTCAATACAGTATTATGGGCCCTGTATTGCCTTCCATAAAGTATAATGGCCCCACATAGTCCTACATACAGTATAATGGGCCCCACATAGTCCTCCATACAGTATAATGGGCCTCACATAGTCCTCTATAGAGTTCACAGGTCTAAATCCCTTAAGGAGACTAATTAAAATGAAAATACATATATATATATATATATATATATATATATATATATATATATACAGCTCTGGCAAAAATTAAGAAACCACCACATCAAAACTCTGTCATGGACAGCCCAATCTCCGGAACCGAACCCCACTGAAAACATCTGGAATGTAATCAAGAGGATGATGGATAGTCACAAGTCATCAAACAAAGAAGAACTGCTTTAATTTTTGTGCCAGGAACAGTGTGAAAGACAGGTGGAAAGCATGCCAAGACGCATGAAAGCTGTGATTAATAATCATGGTTATTCCACAAAATATTGATTTCTGAACTCTTCCTGAGTTAAAACATTAGTATTAGTATGGCCCCATCAGAAAACATTAAAAAACCAAACCATAACACTTACCTTCCCGGCGCTCACTCGCAGTGTCTTGCTCCGATGCCAGCAGCTGCTTTATGCTTGTAAGTAGCGCGTGGCAGGGACATTGTGCGCTGCTTTTAAGCCGAAGGGCAGCTGCCAGAATACTCACTGCTTTGCATGCCGGGATTGTGTGCATGCAGACCAGTGAGTATTCATTGCTCTTTAATAGCGAGCACAGTGTCAGCCGGAGCCTTCCTGCAGCTCCTGGCGGTCACGTGTGCGGCTTCTTAAAGGAAATTAATATTTACCTCGTTCCACTCCCATGGGAAAAAGATCTAAAGCCAAAAAAATTGTCTGTTCCTTAAGTGGTTAAAGCTATCTATCCATCTATCCCATATATATCTATCTACATAGATACTGTACATGCGCTTCCTGATGGCAGACAGCTATGTCACCTAACTCAATAACAACTTGCACAGTTAGTGGGTGTCATCTAATGGGTAATCTACCTTGGATATAATTGACTGGGCATGTTAAAATCCTACAAGCCTAGTTGTTCAGAAGGCCCTCATATGCATTAGTCAACCAATTCCACCTAATTCAGCTTCTTCATCTGTACTGGTTCAAAAGTGTATGAACTGCTTTACTTATTGTATTATTTAGTAAACCTAAAGATTCATATCTTGTGAAGTTAGAATGACAACTTTCTTTGTGTAGTTGAAACTGAATTTTAATGGTTGACTATTGGGAAATATTTTATCAGAGATTAGTAACCTTGTGTAATCATCATTATTTTTTTATAGGGAGTCCAAGGTTTTCCAGGCGCTCCAGCTATAGGGGTAACAAAAACTACTGTTTATTGCATATTTTTTGTAAGAGCACTGTCCATATTTTTTAGTTTGTTTACACCTGACTTACAGTTTATCCCAAACGTACAGAAAAACTGAAACTATATATATTTACAGCATTAGTGTGTATTTTGATTATATGGTTATACAGGATGGCCCAAAAGTAGGTGGACAGTATGTGTAATAGGGTTATGAAGGGGGAGATTTATCAAACATGGTGTAAAGTGAAACTGACTCAGTTGCCCTTAGCAACCAATCAGATTCCACTTTTCATTCTTCACAGACTCTTTGGAAAATGAAAGGTGGAATCTGATTGGTTGCTAAGGGCAACTGAGTCAGTTTCACAGATCCAGTTTTCACAGATAAATCTCCCCCAAAATGGCAAATAATTTAAATACAGATCAAAGAAAATGGATTTTAAAAGAGTATTGGAAATCTCAAAATGCTGAAACAGTTAGAGCAAATTAGGTTGAAACATTTGGTACTCAAGCCCCTAAGAGACAAACCATTTACCGCATTCGTGACAAATTCGATGCCACAGGCTCAATCCTTAATACTCCAAAAACTAGTCGACCCAAAGCAGCCAGTACAGAAAATAATAAACAACTTGTTGCTGAAACATTTGTTCAGAGTACAAAAAAGTCCTCCAGAAGAGTCTCTTTAGAATTGGGAATTTCATGAGCTTCCATCATGCAAATCCTGAAATCTATTGGGTGGAAAGCTTCTCGTCCATGTCTAATTCATAGTTTATTGAAGGATGATCCAGACAGGCGGCTGCAATTTAGTGATATTAAGCTTAACGAAATTGAAGAAAATCCAGTAATTTTAGATAACATTATATGGAGTGATGAAGCTTCTTTCAAATTATCTGGCCATATTAACAGACATAATTGTATTTACTGGTATAATGAAAACATGCATTAACATTAGAGCAACAACTAAACGAGCCTGGTGTCAATGTTTGGGGTGGTATTTCAAGTTTTGGTGTTATTGGACCATTTTTTTTAAGGAACAGTCACAGGAGATAAGTATCTCGAAATTCTAATGAATCAAGTTGTTCCCCTGTTACAGCAGCAGCCTAATTCAAATGACCTTTATTTCAAACAAAATGGGGCCCCTCTACATTATTCAAGAGTAGTCCGCGAGTATCTTGATGAAACATTTCCCAATAAATGGATTGGCCAAAGAGGCCCACTTGATCGGCCGGCACGTTCACCAGACTTGACCCCAATGGATTTTTTCTTTTGGAGAGTACTCAAGGGCAAAGTTTATAGTCGGAAAACAAAAAGTGTCAGTGATTTGAAAAATTACATAAGAGATGCATTTCAAGAAATTAATACCCAAAGAGACTTGTGCAAAAATGGTTGTTGAAGCATAAGAGGCAGACTTCAAAGCTGAGCAAATTGAGCACCTGCGTTGATAAAATGTAAGGGTTTTTGTATTAGGCTAAGTGCACACGGCAGGAATTTTCGCGTTTTTTTTTGCGTTTTTTCCCGCGGCAAAAACGCGAAAAAAACGCAAGCATTAAGCATCCTATTCATTTAAATGGATTCCGCAATTTTTGTGCACATGCAGCGTTTTTTTCCACGAAAAAAACGCTTCGCGGAAAAAATAGCAGCATGTTAATTAATTTTGCGTAATCTCGGCGGAATCCCCGCCATAGGAATGAATTGAACCGCTTACTTTCCGCATGTGGCTATGCGGAATGTAAGCGGTTCATGTGCGGATGGTACCCAGGGTCCGGAGGAGAGGAGACTCTTCTCCAGGCCCTGGGTACCATATCCTTGGTAAAACAATAATTAAAATAAAAAATAATGATATTCTCACCTTCCGGCGGCCCCCGCAGCTTTCCCGCCTCTCAGCGACGCTCCCGGTCCCAGTAATGCATTGCGAGAATCACCCCAGATGACGTAGCGGTCTCGTGTGATGCTACGTCATCTGGGGTCTGCTACAATGCATCCTTGGGAACGCGATTGGCCGGGAGCGTCGCTGAGAGGCGGGAAGGCTGCGGGGGCCGCCGGAAGGTGAGAATATCATTATTTATTATTTTTTTTATTATTTTTACATTATATCTTTTTACTATTGATGCTGCATAGGCGGCATCAATAGTAAACAGTTGGTCACACGAGTCAAACACTATGTTTGACTCGTGTGACCAACCTGTCAATCAGTTTTCCAAGCGATGCTACAGATCGCTAGGAAAACGCTAGCATTCTGCAGCTAATTACGCTTGCAAAACGCTAGTTTCTGGCGGGAATATGCATACCAAAAAAATGAGTATTTCCCGCGGCAGAGAAGTGCGGGATTGCCGCGGAAATTTCCGCTGCAATTCCGCAACGTGTGAACTTAGCCTTATTGTTCAGAATAAAATTTAATTGTCAATGTTATGCTTGTGGTAGTAAATATAATTTTATATATAAGTCAAAATAAATGTTATTATTTTCTGTCCACCTACTTTTGGACCACCCTGTATATTGTTTTAATTAGATTGAAAGATCAGTTAAAGGCTTTGCACACAATGTTTTTTTTTTTGTTTATTTGCTTCCTAAATGCAAAGTTAATCAATGATCTAACTAGTTGTCATTAAAGGTTTTCTGCAATGTTGCTGCTGTAGAGTGTCTGTAAGCGCTTTATCTAGGTGCATTCTTTTACAAAAATGTTACAAATCAGTCAAAGTTCATTCTCTTAGTTCTATAATGAACCTCTCTGCTATCCCCCTCAATTTTTTCAGTGATAGGGATAGCAGCATGGACTGGGTTGTACACGGATTTACACAGTATGGAGTGAGAAGAGAGGGCATAAAAATCACACTTTAGAAAAGGAGATAAAACACATGCGGAGTGAATACTATTTTGATGTATTAGCTACTTGAAACTTCAGCACACAGACAGGATACACACAAGATTCCTACCCAGCCTATATTACTGGGAGAGATACTCCTACAAAAGAAATAATCTAAAATTTGAATCTGGCTGCCATTTGTATATCAGGAGTTCTGAAAATGAATGAAGGAGTGATGATTGCAGCCTGACTCAATTTTATCAACTAAACGTAACCACTTATGTAAGAAATATTTTTGCAATATCAATGGTGTCCATGGCCATTGAAAGCAAGATTGGCTTAGCACCAGGACATTTTCCTAAAATAGATGCTGCCAATTATTGAATAATCGTTGTATTTGAATCACTTTGCATTTGCCACATACAGAAAGCATACCAAATACAGTGGCCTGTGAAAGTCTTCACCCTCCTTGGCTTTTTATTTTTTTTTACATTACAATCTGTTTAAGTATTTTTGTAATCCTATTTATGAGTGATGCATCAACACTAAATAGTCTAAGTTGGTAAAGTGAAGTGAGGAAAATATAGTCATAAATTACATTTTTGGGATCAAATAACTAAAAATTGTCATGTGCATATGTATTCACCTCTTTTGCTATTAAGCCCCTACAAATTTCTGGTTCAAGCAATTACCTTCATAATTCACATGCTTATTGAAAGGAAGCCCACCTGTGTGCAATCTAAGTGTCACATGGTCTGTCAATATATACACACCTTTTCTGAAAGGCCACAGAGGCTACAACACCATTAGCCAAGAGCACCATTAACCAAACAACACCATGAAGACCAAGGAGATCTCCAAACAAGTCAGGGACAAAGTTGTTGAGTGCAAGTCAGGCTTGGGTTAATAATAATAATAATCTTTATTTATATAGCGCCATCATATTCCGCAGCGCTTTACAGTTTAACAGTTTCAAAACACAAGTCATAAGTCACAACGTTAACAATACAATAATTAAAGCAAAATAAGACGACCCTGCTCATGAGAGCTTACAATCTACAATGAGGTGGGGGAGATACAAAGTACAGGTGTGTATATACAATGGTGCATTTACAATGATGGTCCAGCCATCTTGAGGGAGTGAGGGATGGATGGAGATAGTGAATGGGCTACACATACACACTTACACATACAATGACTTTGATTAGTGAATGTGATAGGCCGCTCTGAACAGATATGTTTTGAGGGAGCGCCTATATATAACAATATTCCAATCTGTGATGATCCCCCAGAGCCCCATCAAATCTATTATCATCAAATGAAAAGAACATGGTACCCCAACAAACCTGCCAACAGAGGACCACCCATCAAAACTGTCAGCCCGGACAAGGAGATCATTAATCAGAGAGGCAGCACAGAGACCAAAGGTAACTCTGAAGGAGTTGCAGAGTTCCCAAGCAAAGACTGGAGTATCTGTCCATAAGACCACAGTAAGCCATACACTCTATAGAGGTGGCCTTTAAAGAAGAGTAGGCAGAAAAAACCTCAGAGAGGCAGCACAGAGACCAAAGTTGGAGACTCCCAAAATGTATGGAAGGTCAGATGAGACCAAAATTGAATTTTTTGGCCGCCAATGTAAATACTATGTTTGGTGCCAAACCAACACAGCTCATCACCCCAAAGAACACCATACCAACAGTGAACATGGTGCTTTCAGTATCATGCTGTGGGAATGCTTTTCATCAGCAGTGAGAAGAAAAATGATCCGAATTGAACGGGAAAATGGATAATGCAGAATACATCGATATTCTTGAGTAAAACCTGTTTCAGTCTGTCAGTGATTTGAGACTGGGATGGAGGTTCACCTTCCAACAAGACAATGACCCAAAGCATACTGCTAAAGCAACACTCGAGTGGTTTAAGGAGTGAAAGTGTAAATGTTTTGTAGTGGCCTAGTAAAAGCCCTGACCTTAATCCAATTAAGAATCTGTGGTCAAGGTACTGCCACACTAAACAATCCCGCTAGCGATCACGATAACGACGCATACTAATGCGATCGCTAGCGGGATTGTTTCTATATCGCTAAATGGGGCAATCTTCTTAACGACTTTAGCGGTACAAAAGTACCGCTAAATCGCTAAGAAAAGGTGCCACACAGCGATTAGATACTTACCCAGCGGGAGCGCCGACGAGAAAATAGGGTCCGGAACGATTCCAGCGACGAGCGAGATCACAGCAGGAAGCTCGTCGCTGGAAGCTGCCGCACTGAACAATATCGCTAACGGGATCGCTAAATAGTGACGTTTTTTAGCGATCCCATTAGCGATATTGTTTAGTGTGGCATACCCTTCAGACTTGAAGATTGCTGTTCACCAAAGGAAAACATCTAACTTGAAGTATCTGGAGCAGTTTTGCCGTGAGGAATGGGCAACAATTCCAGTGGCAAGATGTGGAAAGCTCATAGAGATGTATCCAATAGGACTTGCAGCTTTAATTACCACAATAGGAGGCTCTACAAAGTTCTGACTTTAGGGGATAAATAGTTATGCACACTGAAGTTTTCAGTTATTTAGGCCTATTTGTTGTTTGCTTCACAATAAAAAGAAAATCAAATGTTCACAGTTGTAGGCATGTTCTTTACATAGACTGATGCAAACCCTAAAAAAAACTGTGAAATTCTAGTTTGTGAGGTAGCAAAACCCAGATAATGCCAAGGGAGTGAATACATTTGAAAGCCATTGTAATTAATGCTTTCCTATTTCTACAACATACAAAGATTAAACTGCATCTGGACTTTTATCAAACTTTGCATCAATCAATAGTAGAGACAAATATATGAAACTTTGTAATATATCTGATCTGAGAAATCTGCATCTTTCCTCACTTATCAGCCACTTCTTTATCTCCCCATTGCAATGTGAGCTCAAATTCACTCTGAAAAAACAGATCAAAACCATTTTACAAAGTCAAGATGGACTGCCAGCTCCATGTGGTGTCATGTGATACAACCGTTATACTTTATGAAATGGTGAGCTGGGAGGAGGATAGTGAAGCAGGGTAAGGAAAAATTCTGAGAGAGAGACACAGAAAGATTGTGATAAGCTTTTTAACACATATTTTTTAGCTTCACTTTAGTCCTCAATTACTAATACTCTGTAATTTCCTCCAAGATGCTGCTTGTCTTTATATGCTAAAAAAAGGAATAAAAAGCAGGAATTAATTTCTGTGATCTGCACTGTGTATGACAGAGATCATAGCAGCTTGAATCTTCACACCAGCTCACAGTGAATTGCAAATTAAAAGAAAGCCTGTAGAGAGGAAGATTAATGAAAACGCAAAGATATAAGTGATATAATAGTCAGAAAACGTGTTATTCCTTATATACTGACACAGGACATTTATTTTAAAACGTCGCTTGAATGTATAATTACCCTTTAATTTAATACTTGACTAAAGGTTCATTGTTGTATGAATAAAATAATGTACTTTTAACATGTAATCGATGTTTCAACTGAACTTGCAGCATCATGTTTGTATCTAGCTCCTCCCTCTTCCCTTTTCCATAAACTTTTATGAGCAGCTACACTCATCATATTCCGTGATGAGCTGAAAATATTCATTTTTTGTCACACTGAAGACAGATTTTACTTGTGATTTGAAATTGAATGACTGGTCCAGGATGAGAAAGAAGCATTTTTCTATATTAAGATCTATTACAAAGTTTTATTTTATCTCCATTTACAGTATAATTTTATTGAAAAATATGGTTACTTTTTAAATAATAACACAACCTTTTTCAGGAAATCATAGAACTGTAAATAGAGGCTATTGTTAACCTATTGAAGATTTAAAATTGATGGATTTGTGTGACCTTGAAATTGTGACTCTTCAAAACACATACAGAAATAAGACACAATCAATAACTTTGATGTGTTTTTTGTCTTTTCTTTTAATATGTTGACGTTGCATTCTGCAGGTTGTTGGCCCAACTGGTAAGAAAGGTTCCAGGGTACGTATAAATAAACTTAAAACATAACATCCTGTACAACATTCACTTTTAGGGAGGGATCACACAAGCGACAAAGTCGCCCGACACTCGCATGTGAAATCCCAGCTCTGGCGCCGGCACTCGGGAGTGGAGTGCACGGCTGCATGTAGTTCTATGCAGCTGCTGACTCCACTCCCGAGTGCCGGCACCAGAGCTGGGATTTCACATGCGAGTGTCGGGCGACTTCGTCGCATGTGTGATCCCGGCCTTACAGCTGATAAGGTTTAAAAAAATCAAAGATTTTTCTTGCCAGCACCTGCCTTACAGTAGGCTCTAAAATGGAGTTTACTGTCCACCAATACTACCACCAATATTTAAACATATAATTGGACATGTTTTCTTCTGCCCAAATGCATGACTTTAAAATTATTTATGTTAAACTTCATTTGCATTTATTTGCTCCCAACTTTCCCTGATCCTTCTGTAATATACACCACATTCCAAATTATTATGCTAACTGGATTTAAATGTCATGGATGGTATTGTATCTCAGTGCTCTTTGGATCACTGAAATCGATCTCAAACACCTGTGATAATTGTGATAATTAGTTTACTAGATGAGCCCAATTAAAGGAAAGCTACTTAAAGCGGTTTTCCACCACTAATTTAACTCCGTTCCATATGTTCCAACTCTTTCTAACAATCTAATATACTTTTGTTACCTGAGCTGCTCTGTGAGCTCAGCTCCATGTGGATCATATAGTCCTCTGTTGTGATGCAGCCACTGATACTTCCAATCTGGAACCGGAATAGAATGAATTGAGTAGCACACATCATTGGTGGAGGAGGGGCCACCTCTCAGTGAGTGACAGCCATGAGAGCAAGCATGCTCAGATCAAACTTCACTCTCCTCTGCTTGGATCCTGCTGATGCTTTGGAGCGCCGTCCCTTCAGCTGACAAGCCCTTTGATGTGCTGCTGATCATTTGAACGCATATAACTGTGCCTGTCAGCTGAAGGGACGGCACTTCAAAGCTTTAGCAGTATCTAGGCAGAGGAGGAGAGTGGATTCTGATGTAAACTTGGTCATGTGTGGTTCAGACTAACTCTGGCAAAGCTTTGAAGTGCTGTCCATGACTCATTTACAGCGATCATTAGCATTAGCATTTGCATAATAACTTGCAAAACGGTGTAAAGGTGATTTATATTACTATTAATATATATAATATTACAAAATCAATAACATTTTTACTCTGAGTGTAGAAATATTATAAATATTATATATTACTTTATTTATTAGGGTGATATTGGACCCATTGGTCTAACAGGTCCTAAAGGAATCAAAGGAGATCAAGGAGACAAAGGAGTAAAGGTATAAACCTCATTTAGTCTCATTTAATTAAATTATTTTACCTTATTTAACCTCTTTTAATCCAGAACAATCATTATCTGAAAATAGAAAGATTCTGGAAAAAATATTTCATAAATCAGATTGTATCATTCTATGCTATGTTAAGGCTCCATGTACTATAAAGTTCAAACACAGAAATAGATAACATCAAAAGTCAGTGTAATATATACAGCTCTGGCAAAAATTAAGAGACCACAACATCAAAACCTGTCATTGCCAGCCCAATCTCCAGACCTGAAGCCCATTGAAAACCTCTGGAATGTAATCAAGATGATGATGGATAGTCACAAGCCATCAAACAAAGAAGAACTGCTTAAATTTTTGCACCAAGAGCAGTGTGAAAGACTGGTGGAAAACATGCCAAGACGCATGATTAAAAATCATGGTTATTCCACAAAATATTGATTTCTGAACTCTTCCGGAGTTAAAACATTACTATTGTTGTTTTTAAATGATTATGAACTTGTTTTCTTTGCATTAGTTGAGGTCTGAAAGCACTGGTTCTTTTATTTCATTTTGACCATTTCCCATTTTTATAAAAAAAATAAAAAAATTTTATTGCTAGCAAATTCGGAGACATGTTGTCAGTAGTTTATAGAATAAAAGAACAATTTACATTTTGCTCAAAAATATACCTATAAAGAGAAAAATAAGACAAACTGAAAATTTTGCAGTGGTCTCTTAATTTTTGCCAGAGCTGTATTGAAATGTGTGCTGGTCGCTAAGTATTTAATCCCTTCATGACCTGTGCTATACTAGAACTGTGCAGGTCGCTTCTCTATCTTTGATGTGGGCTCTGACGGTGAGCCCACATATTTCCCGGCACAGGTCAGCTGTTTTGAACAGCTGACCTGTGCCGGGAACAGCTGTGGGTGGAATTGCAATCAACCCACGGCTATTAACCCATTAAATGCTACTGTCAAACTCTAGCCATAAATTCCGCCCATCGGTGACCCCTGTCACATGATTGCGGGTCACCGGTGGGCTGGCATGACAACCAGAGGTGTCCTGCAGACCTCTATGGTTGTCACTGCCGGCTTCCTGTGAGCGCCGCCCGGTTGTCAGCACTCATAGCAAGTGAGTAATTCTGCTACATACAGGTGATCTGATCATCACCTGTACAGTGAGTATGGCCCCCTTTAAATTTTTCACTCTTTGTTTCATTGCAGCCATTTGGTAAATTCAAAAAAGTTAATTTTTTTCTCTTTAATGTACACTTGACTGAAGAAAACAGAAATGTAGAAATGTTTGCAAATTTATTAAAAAAAAAACTGAAATATCATATGATCATAAGTATTCAGGCCTTTTGCTCAGACACTCATAGATAAATCACATGCTGTCCATTTCCTTGTGATCCTCCTTGAGATGGTTCTACTCCTTCACTGGAGTCTAGCTGCGTTTAATTAAACTGATAGGACTTGATTTGTAAAGGCACACACCCATCTATATAAGACCTCACAGCTCACAGTGCATGTACACCAAATGAGAATCATGAGGTCAAAGGAACTGGCCAAGGAGCTCAGAGACAGAATTGTGGCAAGGCTCAAATCTGGCTAAGGTTACAAAAGAATTTCTGCAGTACTCAATGTTCCTGAGAGCACAGTGGCCTCTATAATCCTTAAATGGAAGAAGTTTGGGACCACCAGAAGTCTTCCTAGACCTGGCCATCCAGCCAAACTGAGCAATCGTGGGAGAAGAGCCTTGGTGAGAGAGGTAAAAAAAAAAAACCCAAGATCACTGTGGCTGAGCTCCACATATGCAGTAGGGAGAAGTGAGAAAGTTCCACAAAGTCAACTATCACTGCAGCCCTCCACCAGTTGGGCCTTTATGGCAGAGAGGCCCGATGGAAGGCTCTCCTCAGTGCCAGACATATGAAAGCCCGCATATAGTTTGCTAACAAAACATATTAATGACTCCCAGACTATGAGAAATAAGATTCTCTGGTCTGATGAGACAAAGATAGAACTTTTTGGTGATAATTCTAAGCGGTATGTGTGGAGAAAACCAGGTACTCTTCATCACCTGCCCAATACAATCCCAACAGTGAAACATGGTGGTGGCAGCATCATGCTATGGGGGTGTTTTTCAGCTGCAGGGATTGGACGATTGGTTGCAATTGAAAGAAAAATGAATGCAGCCAAGTACAGAGATATCCTGGATGAAAACCTTTTCTAGAGTGCTCTGGACGTCAGACTTGGCCAAAGGTTCACCTTTCAACAAGACAATGACCCTAAGCACACAGCTAAAATAACAAAGGAGTGGCTTCAGAACAACTCTGTGACCATTCTTGACTGGCCCAGCAAGAGCTCTGACTTAAACTCTATTGAGCATCTCTGGAGAGACCTGAAAATGGCTGTCGTTCACCTGCCATTTTGATTTTCCAGGTCATTACGAGTTCATAGACACCAAAGATGTCTAGGTTCTTTTTTATCTAAGTGGTGAAAAAAATTCCAAACTTTGTTAAAAAAAAATTGTGCCATTTTCTGATACCCATAGCGTCTCCATTTTTTGTGATCCCGGGTTGGGTGAGGTCTTATTTTTTGTGCACTGAGCTGACACTTTTAACTATACCATTTTGGAAACCCACTATAAATAGTAAATCAAACCCACTTTGTCACCTCCTTAGTTAGGGAAAAATAATAAAATAAAAAAGTATTCATTTCCATTTTCCCATTAGGGATAGGGCTAAAGTTAGGGTTAGGGTTGGGGCTAAAGTTAGGGTAAGGGTTAGGGCTACAGTTAGGGTTAGGGTTGGGGCTAAAGTTAGGGATAGTGTTGGGGCTAAAGTTAGGGTTAGGATTGGGGATAGATTTGGGGTTATGGTTAGGGTTGGGGCTAGAGTTGGGTTTAGGATTTGGATTATGGTTAGGGTTTGGATTAGGGTTAGGATTCTGATTAGGGTTAGAAGTGTGTGTTAGGGTTAGGTTTGGAGTTAGAATTGGAGGTTTCCACTGTTTAGGCACATCAGGTGCTCTCCTAGTGCGACATGGCATCTGATCTCAATTCCAGCCAATTCTGCGTTGAAAAAGTCAAACGGTGCTCCTTCTCATCCGAGCTTCTCCATGCACCCAAGCAGTGGTTTACCCCCACATGGGGTATCAGCATACTCAGGACAAATTTCACGACAACTATTAGGGTCCAATTTCTCCTGTTACCCTTGGGAAAATACAAAATTGGGGATTAAAAGATCATTTTTGTGAAAAAAATATGTTTTTTTATTTTTAAGGCTCTACGTTATAAACTTCTGTGAAGCACTTGGGGGTTCAAAGTTCTCACCACACATCTAAATAAGTTCCTCAGGGGGTCTACTTTCCAAAATTTTGTCACTTGTGGGGGGTTTCCACTGTTTAGGCACATCAGGGGCTCTCCAAACGCGACATGCCGTCCAATCTCAATTCCAGCCAATTTTGCATTGAAGAGTGAAGTGGCGCTCCTTCCCCTCCGAGCTCTGCCATGCACCGAAACAGTGGTTTACCTGCACGTATGGGTTATCAGCGTACTCAGGACAAATTGTACAGCAAATTTTGGGGTCCAATTTCTCCTGTTACCCTTGGATCTGAAGTAAATTTTTTGTGAAAAAAAGTTAAATGTTCATTTTTTTAAACATTACAAAAATTCCTGTGAAGCACCTGAAGGGTTTATAAACTTCTTGAATGTGGTTTAGAGCACCTTCAGGGGTTCAGTTTTTAGAATGGGGTCACTTTTGGGTAATTTCTATCATATAGACCCCTCAAAGTGACTTCAAATGTGATGTGGTCCTAAAAAAAAGGATGTTGTAAAAAAGAGAAATCGCTGTTTAACTTTTAACCCTTATAACTTCCTAAGAAAAAAAATTTTGGTTCCAAAATTGTGTAAAGTAGACATGTGGGAAATGTTACTTATTAAGTATTTTGTGTGACATATCTGTGTGATTTAAGGTCATGAAAATTCAAAGTTGGAAAATTGCAAAATTTTCAACATTTTCGCCAAATTTCCATTTTTTTTCACAAATAAATGCAAGTCATATCAAAGAAATTTTACCAATATCCTGAATTACAATATGTCACGAAAAAACATTGTTAGAATCACCGGGATGCATGGAAGCGTTCCAGAGTTATTACTGTTGTGAATGTTTTAGAAATGAATTCTGAGCAGAAGCTCCCTCTGGTGGTTACAAACAGTACTGAACCATTCAATGAGGATTGGCAATCAGGAATCACAGACTGGCTGGATATAAGGGAGGTTTCCCCCCATCATGGTTGCCGGTGATCAATTGTTCTTGTCTCAACGTTGTTTCCTGGTTCACTTGGAAGCTTGCTGTGTCTTGCCTCTTCTCCTGCTCTCAGATAAGATATTTTCTGTTTTTTGTTTTTGTGCTTGCCATTTGCTTATTTCTCTGCATTTCTGTGAGGTTGGCCAGGTTCCCCTCCCCGGGGGGCTTGGGCTCCTCTCGGTTCCTCTGGAGCCACTGTTGTTTGTTCATTTGCCTTTTCCAGTTTTTTCAGTGGCTGTGGCTTAGTTTTGTTACACCAGAGAACTAATTTAGGTGGTAGAGGTCGTGTGATCTCAGGTGTTTTTGCAATTAGTAGCGTTGGCTTTTTTTAGGGTTTTTTGGATTGCAGTAAGTATCTTTTCTATCCTTTTCTGTCTAGGCAGATTGGGCCCCAGCGTTTGCTCATTCTATTTTCTGTCTGTGTCTGTATTTCCTCTTGTCTAACCGCCATTACATGTTTGGGGGCTTCCTATGTTCTTTGGGGATCTGCTCCGGGGCAGATAGCTTTCCTCTTTCTATCTTTAGGTGTAGTTAAACTCTCAGGCTGTGACGAGGCGTCTAGGACCAACGTAGGAACGCTCCACGGCTGCCTTTAGTTGTGGTGGTTAGTCAGGGTACTGCAATCCAGTAGATTCCAACCTCTCTGGTGTATTGCCGTTTTTGCCTGCTCTCCTCAGCTACCAAAACATAACATATTACCTCATAAAGGGACAGTGGTCAGAATTGTAAAAATTGTCCTGGTCATTAACTGGGGCAAAAGTGGGGTGATTTTAACTTTTATATTTTTTATTTTTTATATATTTTTAAAACCTTTTTTTTTTTTACTTTTGGCATGCTTCAATGGTCTCCATTGGAAACTAGAAGCTGCCATAATCCGATCGACATACAGGCGATGAACAGATTACTCACAGTTACTTGTTATAAGTCCTGACCACCAGGCGGCGCTCATAGCAAACCAGCAGTGACAACCATAGAGGTCTGCATGAGACCTCTGGTTGTCATGCCAACCCATCGGTGACCCACGGTCTCGTGACGGTGGGGGTCACCGATGGGTGGATTTCTGGCGCACTTGCCAAAAGCATGTGTTAAATGCCGCTGTCAGAGTTTTACAGCAGCATTTAATGGGTTAACAGCCGCGGGAGCTGACATGTGCCGGAAAAGATGTGGGCTAAGCGCTTGAGCCCACATCAAAGGGAGGGTGTCCGACATCGGCGTACATTTACGCCCATTGTCAGAAAGGGGTTAATCAATGCTGTTTCCAATGAAAATTGCAACACAAGCCTACTTAAATGTTATTCTGACAGAAGAATTGAGTCTGGAATTTGGAGTTTCCTACCATATGCATTAATGGCATGTCAGCTAAATATCAATAAATGCCTGATTTTTAACCATTGGTGTAATTCCAACACAGCAATGCCTTCATAGTAATAACTTTATGTTGTCCCCTTATCGACATATGACATAAGGTCACATGCCGGCACCCGCATTTTTCCCAACAGATGATAGCTGAATTATTTATTTAACAGCCGTGGGTGGAGCAGAGCGCTGCCCATAGCTGTTAACCTGTTAAATCTCGCAGTCAATCTCTGAAAGCAGCATGTAACATGCACCGGCAGAGGAGCTTGTCATTTCACGTGCCTATGGGTTCCTATGACAGTCTGGGATCTGCTGAAGACTCCTGTGCCTGTCATTACGATACTATGCAGTTTCAAGTTTTTAAACATATGAAAAAAATAGAAAGTCACAAAACTTCATATAATCCTCTTTTACCCAACTAAAAATAAAAGAATTAAAGAAAATAAATACACAAGTTTATTATCACTGCATTCAGAACAGTCTGTCAAACTATAAAATAAATTAATCCACAGCGTAAAGAGAAAAAAAAATTGAAACCTCAGAATTGTATAATTTTTCGCTGACACATCTTTCGAATAAAATGCAATGAGACAATCAAAAAATCGTATTTACCCAAAAATTAAAATCATCATCTCATGGTGCAAAAAATAAGCTATCACTGAGTCCCATATTCCGGAAACTGAAAAAGTTACGGGTTTCGGAAAATGGCAAAAAAAGCTCAATTTATTTATTTTACATATTTCAGAATTTTTTTCACCATTTGAATTAAAAATTTTTTTTACATGTTTGGTATCTCGTACTCGGACCTGCATATTGCCAGGTCATTTTTTTTTACCATGCAGTAAACATGGTAAAAAAAACAATTGTGAAATTGCCCTTTTTTTGCAATTTCAACACACTTGGATTTTTTTTACCACTTTCCAGTACTTCACTTAATAAAATTTATGGTGTCATTTAAAAATACAACTTATCCCACAAAAAACAAGCCTTTATACAGTTATGTGAATGGAAAAATAAAAAAGTTAAGGCTCTTGGAAGAAGGGAATAGGATATGGGTTGAACTAGATGGACTTAAAGTCTTCCTTCAACCTTGATAACTATGAAAGAATAATAAAATGAAAATGGAAATAGCCCCATCAGGAAGAGGTTAAAGTATGACCACTAATTAGTGTACACTAAATGCATGAAAAGTAAAATTAAATGTCCTTTTTTCCAGGGAGAACCAGGGTATGGAATTCCTGGTCAGCCCGGATTAAAGGGAGACCCTGGGGAGAGAGTGAGTAAACTTATCATTCTGTTTCAGCATATATTTTGAACAAGTAATACTGCACATTAGTTATTGGTTTTGATAATGTATCTTACACCAAATGCTAGAGCTGTGAGAATGTTCTAGTTACAGTAAATTTCCATCCTGACTCTTCTTTTGTTTGCCTGAAAATCTGATAACATTTTGTAATTTCTTAAATAATGTTTATCCCCAAAGTCACTTGTAAATCTAATTGATTATTTGGGCATTTTGGGTTGTAAAATACTCTGTCTTACAAGACATTTCTATATTGTTTCTCATCTAGACTTTATGACAACTTATCTGCTTATTTATTTAGGTAAACCCATGTCTATTATGTGAAGCATTAATAAGTTGTGTTTTATGGTATGAGTATTCTCAATGAGGTTATTATGAATTGTGTTGGTAATTATATTTGTGTGAAGCCACAATTGTTTATGATTTTATTTTTATTTTAGGGTAACATTGGATTATCTGGAAAATCAGGACCTAAAGTAAGTATATTGAACTATTGAATTAATTAGGGTAAGTGGAGTGGTTAGTGTTCAACCATTGTACATTTGAAGAAATTATTACAATTGGCATGTTTAGGGTCAAAATCAAAAGAGGGTTATAGACATGGGTATAGTTTTTAATGATTGTTTATCATATAGTGAGACTTCTTACAGATAGCCACCCAAAATTTCAGATAAAAATTTACTTCTACGGGTGTGGACTTCTCAAAAAGATCATAGAAAAAAAGTTAAAATATTGACAAATAAAATTGACTTGCTCCAGTTGGTTAACATTGTTGCTTGTCATGTCAAAGCAAAAGTGCCTACACATAATGATGAATAATAGTACAGATGAGAATAATATTCCAAGAATACAAGCAACCTAGCTCAAAGGGCTAATAAAGAAAGAGGCTGGTTCAAAGTACATGTTTAAAGGTACAAAATCATTTTGAAAGAAAGGTCCCAAATGGAATTTGAGGCACAGAGAGACAGTTGAAAGGAAAATAGTGAAAGAAAAGAAGAGAAATTCAAATTGGGTGGAGGGTAGGAGGATTAACGAACCCATGGAAACTGAAGATGCTGCTGAACTGGCAAGGGGAGTGGTACTGAAAGGTACAAAGCGTTAGTGCAACCTCATCTGGAATAAGCTGTTCAGTTCCTTCCACATTCTGGGGCACTTCAAAATCCTTGTCCCAGCACAGCATTCAGTTGGAGCGAAAAATAAAGTTCTCAACCACCCACCCACAAGCCCAAACTCTAAATGGGCACATTTCCACTCTGTGTTCCATGGAAATGTTTAGGTTTACACTTGTAGACATGGAGGACTTTCACCGAATCATGGAGGCAGCCGTCCCTATGTAATCAGTCTCCAACTGCCACTATTTCTCCCCGCCTTGTACCACCATGTGTCTAGGAACATCACCTGTACCCGTATCAACGCACTTACTGGGATTGTCCAATTAACGAATGATACTTGGCCAGCTCTCGTAGCCAGGCACGCTACTTTCCCCTGACGGCACACTGTGTGAACATTGTGGTGGCTGGGGCAGAGTTCCACCCTGGCACAGCACATGTGCTTCCGATGCCGAGGATTGCGCCCCACACTTTTATCAGGGTTTCCTCCACCTCCTACACCAATTCCTGCACTTCCTCTTTCTCCTCCTCATCCTCCATCTCTGATTTGGTATCTCAGAGCACGTCATCTACATCAGCCGGAAACGGGAAGGTGTGCAGCACTGCATTAGTGAAGTGGCAACCTTGCATCTCTTCTACATGAGGCAGAAAGGTCTACTAAAATGGTGCTATACAAGAAGGCCATTGTGGAAAATATGTTGAAAAAATTCCAATCAGACAATGCTAGTGACAGGGGGCAAGCTTCCTTGCCCAACCAGGAAGACACACACCTGGTACAGCAGAGGTTTGGGTACACTGTTATAGGCCTGGGCCAATTTTTTTACACCCTCCCAGCATGCAGGTCTTGATGACTGGGTATTTTTGACAAGGATAGAAAAGTTTTGTAGGGTCTGATGAAAAAATACTCTGATTTCTTATTGACTCCCAATGTTCTCACTATTCAAAACGAGCATCCAAGCATTAGGAATTGCTCGATTCGTGTAACAAGCATCTAAGCATTTTAATGCTCGCTCCTAGTGATCACCTTTTTTTTGGCTATAAAGCCCCTAAAAAATTTTGTTTCCAGCAATTACTTTCATAAGTCACATGCTTAGTGTAAGGAAGTCCACTTGTGTGCAATCAAAGTGGCACATAGTCTGTCAGTACACACACCTAAAGGAGCTACAGAGTTCCCAAGCAGAGACTCCATAGATGGTGGTCTTTATGGAAAAGTGGGCAGAAAAAAGCCTTTATTTACACACAAAAATTGTAAGGCTCATTTTGAGTTTGCCAAAAGACATGTAGGATACTCCCCAAATGTATGGAGGAATGTTTTGTGGCCAGATGAGGCCAAAATTGAACTTTTTGGCCGCCAAGGTAAACGCTATATCTGACGCCAAACCAACACTGCTCATCACTCCAAGACCACCATCCCCACATTGAAACATGGTTGTGACAGCATCATGCTGTGGGGATGTTTTTCATCAGCAGGAACAGGGAAAATGGTCCAAGTCAAGGGGAAGATGGATGGGGCAAAATACAGGGATGTTCTTGAACAAAACCTGTTTCATTCTGTCAATGATTTGAGACTGGGACGGAGGTTCACCTTCCAACAAGACAATGACCCAAAGCATGCTGCTAAACAACACTTGAGTGGTTTAAAGGCAAATGTGTAAATGTTTTGGAGTGGCCTAGTCAAAGCCCAAACCTTAATCCAATTGAAAATCTGTGGTCGTAATTGAAGATTGCTGTTAACAAGAGAAAACCATGTAACTTGAAGGAGCTGAAGCAGCTTTGCCTTGAGAAATGGGCAAAAATCCTAGTGGCAAGTTGTGGAAAGCTCATAGAAACTTATCCAAAGTGAGCTGCATCTGTAGGAGGCTCTACAAAATATCGTCTTTATGGGGTGAATATTTTTCCACACTGAAGTTCTCAGTTATTTTGTCCTATTTGTTGTTTTCTTCACAATGAATAGAAAACCAAATGCTCACAGTTGTAGGCATGTTCTTTACATGAACTGATACAAACCCTAAAAAAATCTCTGAAACTCCGAGTTATGAGGTAGGAAAACAGGAATATTGCCAAGGGGTGAATACTTTCGCAAGACAACATAAGTGTGAGCATTTCTTGTTTGGCTGTAGTAAAGTATTCCTGACAGTGTGTTTTGACCTAGCGCCACTCTTCAGCCCTGGATAATTGCTGCAGTTTTTTTTGTGAGTTTGGAGTCCCAGGGTTGTCTATAGATTCGTCGCCTTCTGCCATGTACAAGAGGGGTGACCGAGTCAATAGCTGATGCAAGTGCATCGTTGTAGAAAACAGTGGCTCTGTCTATGTTTTGGAGTGAAGATATAATGGGCAATGGTAGCAGAGAGACAGAGATTGGAGAGTGTATGAATGTATAGAAGAAGTGAGAGGTTTCTGCAGGGGTTTCTATTTGCTGGACTTTAGAGTGTCAGTTGAAAAGGACAGGGGTAGAGTTGAGCGAAACAGGTCGGTCAGATTCATAAGTCGCTGACTTTCGCCAGTTGGGTTTCGCCGAGCGAAACCCGAACATGGCGTGAAGTCAGCCGTGCGGTCGTCGACCCGAGCACCAAAGTCGGTTATCCCATAATGCTTGCAGGCGCCTTTTTTCAGCCAATGAGCAAGGACGTACACTGTGGGCAACGGGATGACATGGGCAGCGTCCACCACTATCTTAGAGAAGGGCATTGCAGTGATTGGCTTGCTTTGGGGGGCGTCATAGTGTCTATAAAAGCCCTGACCGTCGACCGCCATTTTACTTCTGCCGATCTTAACTGTAGGGAGAGGTTGCTGATGCTGTTTATCAGTAGAGAGAGTTAGGGCTGGAAACAGAAGTTCTTATGTGCTTGTGCTGATAGCAATTGTGCTGTACAGTTAGTGTGCAGTGACAGGGAGGATTTTATTGTGTGCAGCAGCACTGGTTATTAGACTACCTTTCAGTGACAGAGGAGGATTTGCTTGTGTGCAGCAGCACTGCCTGCTAGGTGTATTGCTGTGTGTACACTGCTGTGCAGACTGCTTTTTACACAGCATTAATACTTTTATTCATTTTTTCTGCACAGTTACCGAGCGTTCATTTTTTCCCACACCGTATAGAGCTGTACGATCCTCACACACTAACGCTGGTATCAAGGACAAATACATGCTGACTATCTGTGTGTAACTCCGGAAATATATACGGAGATTTACAATTTTCACCTATACTATATACACCTGGTATCTTCTGATACAGTACCCTTTTTCTGCTTTTTATATTCTGGTCTAATCCATACTGAGCCTGTGAGCGTCTGTGTGTGACTCCGGAAATATATACGGAGATTTGAATTTTCCCATTCACCGTATACAGCTGTACGCTTCTGATACAGTACCATATATCTGCTGGTATTTTTGATACATTTTCCCAAACATGAGGAAGTATGGTGGAAGAGGCCGTGGACGTGGACGGGGAGGGCAGCTGGTAATGATGATGGTGGTGGTGCATCAGCTTGTAGTGCCAAAAGCACAATAGCACCTAAGGCAGGAGGTGTTGAGCCTGCGTCATCGTCTGGCTCCCGAAGGCTTGGAAGGCTCCCTTTTCTGGGAGTAGGTAAACCACTTTTAAAGCCGGAGCATCAGGAACAGGTTTTGGCTTACATTGCCGAAACAGCCCGCAGCTCTATCGCCTCCTCTTCTGAAGTTTCAAAAAATGCAAGCACTGAGTCGTCAGTGCAGGCTCCTGGTCAGGAACAACACCTTTCCTTGTGTCCTTCACCCCAACCAAAAGTGAAGGATGCAGCAGCCCACACTTCAGAGGGCAGAAGACCCTTTAGCCGAGGGAAAAATCTCCGAAAATTCAATACCAGTTGCATGCTTAGACATTTAAACACCATGCACTTGCAAGCGTTGATGGACTACAAAACCTCACTGGCTTTGAAAGCCTATATTGCCAAACTGATCTCATTAGAGATGATGCCCTTCCATTTGGTTGAAAGCACAGCGTTCCAAGAGCTCATGGCCTACGCTGTCCCACACTATGACCTACCCAGTCGGCACTTCTTTTCTAGAAAAGCCATTCCTGCCCTCCACCTGCATGTGAAAGACCGCATTGTCCATGCACTCAAACAATCAGTGAGTGGAAAGGTGCACCTCACAACAGATGCATGGGCCAGTAGGCATGGCCAGGGCCGTTACATGTCCTTCACTGCACACTGGGTTAATGTGGTGGATGCAGGGTCCACAGGGGACAGCGGCGTGGGACAGTGCTGCCTAGCCCACGGTATAGGCAACAGTTGGCTGTAGGCGTTCGACCCTCCTCGTCCTCCAGAAGCAAAAGCAAAGGCTTGGAAGGCTCCCTTTTCTGGGAGTAGGTAAACCACTTTTAAAGCCGGAGCATCAGGAACAGGTTTTGGCTTACATTGCCGAAACAGCCCGCAGCTCTATCGCCTCCTCTTCTGAAGTTTCAAAAAATGCAAGCACTGAGTCGTCAGTGCAGGCTCCTGGTCAGGAACAACACCTTTCCTTGTGTCCTTCACCCCCACCAAAGTGAAGGATGCGGCAGGCCACACTTCAGATTACTCCATGGAGCTCTTTTCACATACCATGCCTGGGTAATCAAGTCAAATCCTGAATTCCCCAGTCCAAGATGAATCTGACATGGAGTGCACTGATGCACAGCCACTGCTATATGATTCTGCTGGTACATTCACCCAGAGCACTACATTGCCCTCGCAGTCTGCTGAGCCAGAATGTGACCCTGATGAAACTCAGGTGCCCCTTCCCGCATACTATACCACCTTACACGGTGACACAGAGGAAGGTGCAGATGAAATTGAAGAGGAGGTGATGGATGACCCAGTTGTTGACCCAGATTGGCATCCATTGGGGGAAGAGGTTGCTGCTGACAATAGCTCAGAAGAGGAGGAGGATCCGCAGCAGGCATCGACATCGCAGCTGCGGTTATCTGGCAAGCCCGTAGCAGTCAAAACCGTGTTAGAAAAAACAAAAGAGTTCAGGACAGCATGGCCACGACGTCAAATTAGCACAGCGGCAAGCCCCTGAAAATTTATGCCATAGTTGAAGATGCAGTGTGGCATTTTTTTAAACCAAATTCCTATTGATTAGGCAAAGGTTACTGTAAGAGTGCACGAAGACTTTACCCTGGGAAAAGTCTCCGAAATTTGAATACCCAGTTGCATGCTTAGACATTTAAACACGGAACTTGCCAAGCGTGGACGGACTACAAAAACTCAAGTAGCACATGTGCACCTGCACGACTGAAGGTAGCCAGCAACGCTAATCGTTCCCCACTGTAAGCCCACGGTTGCACAAACATGCAAGAAATGTTGAGGTGATCGTCGCAAGGCCAAAGCAGTCAGGGAATCAAATAGTTTTGCAACAAAAGACTGAATCTAGGCCATCACCACCACGACCACCTTTATCATCACTAACCCCTTCTCAGTCCACCATGTCCACCGCTAGTTCCACCATATGCAGCTCTCAAATTCAGCTCACCCTAGCAGAAACTCTGAGTAGGACAAGAAAGTACTCATCCTCTAATCCGCGTACACTGGCTTTGAACGCCTACATTGCCAAACTGATCTCATTAGAGATGATGCCCTTCCATTTGGTTGAAAGCGCAGCGTTCCGAGAGCTCATGGCCTACGCTGTCCCACACTATGACCTACCCAGTCGGCACTTCTTTTCTAGAAAAGCCATTCCTGCCCTCCACCTGCATGTGAAAGACCGCATTGTCCATGCACTCAAACAATCAGTGAGTGGAAAGGTGCACCTCACAACAGATGCATGGGCCAGTAGGCATGGCCAGGGCCGTTACATGTCCTTCACTGCACACTGGGTTAATGTGGTGGATGCAGGGTCCACAGGTGACAGCGGCGTGGGACAGTGCTGCCTAGCCCACGGTATAGGCAACAGTTGGCTGTAGGCGTTCGACCCTCCTCGTCCTCCAGAAGCAAAAGCAAAGGCTTGGAAGGCTCCCTTTTCTGGGAGTAGGTAAACCACTTTTAAAGCCGGAGCATCAGGAACAGGTTTTGGCTTACATTGCCGAAACAGCCCGCAGCTCTATCGCCTCCTCTTCTGAAGTTTCAAAAAATGCAAGCACTGAGTCGTCAGTGCAGGCTCCTGGTCAGGAACAACACCTTTCCTTGTGTCCTTCACCCCCACCAAAAGTGAAGGATGCGGCAGGCCACACTTCAGTTTTCTCCATGGAGCTCTTTTCACATACCATGCCTGGGTAATCAAGTCAAATCCTGAATTCCCCAGTCCAAGATGAATCTGACATGGAGTGCACTGATGCACAGCCACTGCTATATGATTCTGCTGGTACATTCACCCAGAGCACTACATTGCCCTCGCAGTCTGCTGAGCCAGAATGTGACCCTGATGAAATTCAGGTGCCCCTTCCCGCATACTATACCACCTTACACGGTGACACAGAGGAAGGTGCAGATGAAATTGAAGAGGAGGTGATGGATGACCCAGTTGTTGACCCAGATTGGCATCCATTGGGGGAAGAGGTTGCTGCTGACAATAGCTCAGAAGAGGAGGAGGATCCGCAGCAGGCATCGACATCGCAGCTGCGGTTATCTGGCAAGCCCGTAGCAGTCCAAAAACGTGTTAAAAAAACAAAAAGAGTTGCAGGACAGCATGGCCAGACGGTCAAATTAGCACAGCGTGCAAGCCCTGAAAATTTATACCATAGTAGGAAGAGTGCAGTGTGGCATTTTTTTACCAAAATCCTATTGATGAGGCAAAGGTTATCTGTAAGAAGTGCGGAAGGACCTTTACCCGAGGGAAAAGTCTCCGAAATTTGAATACCAGTTGCATGCTTAGACATTATACACCGTGCACTTGCAAGCGTGGACGGACTACAAAAACTCAGGTAGCACATGTGCACCTGCTCCGACTGAAGGTAGCCAGCAACGCTACATCGCTTCCCCCACTGTAAGCCCACCGGTTAGCACAACACCAGCAAGAAATGTTGAGGTGTCGTCGCAAGGCCAAAGCAGTCAGGGAATCAAATAGTTTTTGCAACAAAAGACTGAATCTAGGCCATCACCACCACGACCACCTTTATCATCACTAACCCCTTCTCAGTCCACCATGTCCACCGCTAGTTCCACCATATGCAGCTCTCAAATTCAACTCACCCTAGCAGAAACTCTGAGTAGGACAAGAAAGTACTCATCCTCTAATCCGCGTACACTGGCTTTGAACGCCTACATTGCCAAACTGATCTCATTAGAGATGATGCCCTTCCATTTGGTTGAAAGCGCAGCGTTCCGAGAGCTCATGGCCTACGCTGTCCCACACTATGACCTACCCAGTCGGCACTTCTTTTCTAGAAAAGCCATTCCTGCCCTCCACCTGCATGTGAAAGACCGCATTGTCCATGCACTCAAACAATCAGTGAGTGGAAAGGTGCACCTCACAACAGATGCATGGGCCAGTAGGCATGGCCAGGGCCGTTACATGTCCTTCACTGCACACTGGGTTAATGTGGTGGATGCAGGGTCCACAGGTGACAGCGGCGTGGGACAGTGCTGCCTAGCCCACGGTATAGGCAACAGTTGGCTGTAGGCGTTCGACCCTCCTCGTCCTCCAGAAGCAAAAGCAAAGGCTTGGAAGGCTCCCTTTTCTGGGAGTAGGTAAACCACTTTTAAAGCCAGAGCATCAGGAACAGGTTTTGGCTTACATTGCCGAAACAGCCCGCAGCTCTATCGCCTCCTCTTCTGAAGTTTCAAAAAATGCAAGCACTGAGTCGTCAGTGCAGGCTCCTGGTCAGGAACAACACCTTTCCTTGTGTCCTTCACCCCCACCAAAAGTGAAGGATGCGGCAGGCCACACTTCAGATTACTCCATGGAGCTCTTTTCACATACCATGCCTGGGTAATCAAGTCAAATCCTGAATTCCCCAGTCCAAGATGAATCTGACATGGAGTGCACTGATGCACAGCCACTGCTATATGATTCTGCTGGTACATTCACCCAGAGCACTACATTGCCCTCGCAGTCTGCTGAGCCAGAATGTGACCCTGATGAAATCAGGTGCCCCTTCCCGCATACTATACCACCTTACACGGTGACACAGAGGAAGGTGCAGATGAAATTGAAGAGGAGGTGATGGATGACCCAGTTGTTGACCCAGATTGGCATCCATTGGGGGAAGAGGTTGCTGCTGACAATAGCTCAGAAGAGGAGGAGGATCCGCAGCAGGCATCGACATCGCAGCTGCGGTTATCTGGCAAGCCCGTAGCAGTCCAAAAACGTGTTAAAAAAAAAAAAGAGTTGCAGGACAGCATGGCCAGACGGTCAAATTAGCACAGCGTGCAAGCCCTGAAAATTTATACCATAGTAGGAAGAGTGCAGTGTGGCATTTTTTTACCAAAATCCTATTGATGAGGCAAAGGTTATCTGTAAGAAGTGCGGAAGGACCTTTACCCGAGGGAAAAGTCTCCGAAATTTGAATACCAGTTGCATGCTTAGACATTATACACCGTGCACTTGCAAGCGTGGACGGACTACAAAAACTCAAGTAGCACATGTGCACCTGCTCCGACTGAAGGTAGCCAGCAACGCTACATCGCTTCCCCCACTGTAAGCCCACCGGTTAGCACAACACCAGCAAGAAATGTTGAGGTGTCGTCGCAAGGCCAAAGCAGTCAGGGAATCAAATAGTTTTTGCAACAAAAGACTGAATCTAGGCCATCACCACCACGACCACCTTTATCATCACTAACCCCTTCTCAGTCCACCATGTCCACCGCTAGTTCCACCATATGCAGCTCTCAAATTCAGCTCACCCTAGCAGAAACTCTGAGTAGGACAAGAAAGTACTCATCCTCTAATCCGCGTACACTGGCTTTGAACGCCTACATTGCCAAACTGATCTCATTAGAGATGATGCCCTTCCATTTGGTTGAAAGCGCAGCGTTCCGAGAGCTCATGGTCTACGCTGTCCCACGCTATGACCTACCCAGTCGGCACTTCTTTTCTAGAAAAGCCATCCCTGCCCTCCACCTGCATGTGAAAGACCGCATTGTCCATGCACTCAAACAATCAGTGAGTGGAAAGGTGCACCTCACAACAGATGCATGGGCCAGTAGGCATGGCCAGGGCCGTTACGTGTCCATCACTACTGGATTAATGTGGTGGATCCAGGGTCCACAGGGGACAGCGGCAGTGGGACAGTGTAGCCTAGCCCACGGTATAGGCAACAGTTGGCTGTAGGCGTTCGACCCTCCTCCTCCTCCAGAAGCGAAAGCTCGTCGACAGAGCGCAGTCGCACGAGCACTCCATCCGCAGCTGCCAGTGTTGCACATGAGGTGTCCCACTATTGAACAGCTAGTGGTAAGCGTCAGCAGGCTGTTTTAATGATGATGTCTTAGGTCGACAACAGACACACCGCGGAGGTACTGGCCGACTACTTGCAGTGAGAAATGGAGTTATGACTGAGCAGTCTACATCTTGAGCCAGGCAAGGTAGTCAGTGAAAATGGCCATAATTTTGTGGCGGGCGTAGCCCTGGCAAATCTCAGACACATACTTTGCTTGGCTCACACCTTGAACCTGGTGGTGCAGTGCTTCATAAATATTTATCCTGCGCAAACAGTCCTGCTCCATAAGGTGCGAAGACTGTGCTCGCACATCAGTCGCTCGCCCGTAGACTCCAGTCGCATGCAGAGGCTGCAGCGATCGCTCCACCTCCCAAAGCACCGCCTAATCATAGAAGTTGCAACAAGGTGGAACTCCATCATGCACATGGTTGAGAGGCTGTGCGAACAGAGGCAGGCTGTAATGCATTTGTGGGAGGATGCACGGGCAGGCAATTTGAGAGCAGGCATGGAGTTGTCGGGTGTGCAGTGGTCAAAGCTGAAAGACCTCTGTAAAGTCCTTCAGTGTTTTGAGGAATGCACACGGCTGGTAAGCGCAGACGACGCCATCATAAGCATAAGCATCCCACTTATGCGTCTGCTCATGCAAACTTTGACGCACATTAAGGATCAGGCTTCTGCAGCAGAGGAGGATGAAGAGGAGGAGGAGGGAAGCCTTGCTGACAGTGAGCCATTGTCTGCTCAGGGAACTGTCCTGGACGAGGTGGAGGAAGAAGAGGAAGAGGATGAGAGGAGATGATTATTTTGGGGAGAAGGATGCTTCTCAGGGGGCAAGAGAAAATGTTGGCTTGCCTAGGTCAGGTACAGGGTTTGTGCGTGTCTGGAGGGATGTGGGTTTGGCAAAAAGTGCTCCTCCACTCACCACTGGCAGTGCATCATTGACACCTGGAACATTGGCCCACATGTGTGATTATGTCTTGCGGATCCTAAAAAGAGACCCCCGCATTGCCAAAATTATGAAGGATGACAACTACTGGCTGGCCAGCATCCTCGATCCACGCTTTAAAGGCAAATTACAGAACATCATGCCACAGGAGAACCTTGAGCTAATATTGGCGAACAAACAAGCAACTCTGGTAAACCGTTTGTTAGAGGCATTCCCAGCACACAGCAGCAGTGCAGGTTCTACCACGAGCCGTACTGGGCAACATGGAAGAGGTGTTCATGGTGCACACAGCCAAAGTGGCGTTGGAGACAGGAGTTTCATGACCATGTTGTGGACTGATTTCTTGAGTACCGCTCACACGACTGTTAATACTGAATTGATTGCAACAGACAAGAGACAGCAGTTGTCAACTATGGTTCAAAATGAACTCTCCTCTCCTATCGATGTTCTCCCTCACAGTTCATTCCCCTTTCACTACTGGGCCTGTAAACTGGACACCTGGCCTGAATTGGCACAATATGCCTTACAGGAGCTCGCTTGCCCTGCTGGTAGTGTGCTATCAGAAAGAGTCTTCAGTGCTGCTGGATCAATCCTGACAGAAAGAAGGACCCGGCTGTTGACCCAAAATATTGGTGATCTCACCTTCATTAAAATGAACCATGCCTGGGTTTCAAAGGATTTTGTACCACCTTCCCCTGATGACACATAGGTTGCCAGCAAAATGGCTCGCTTTGTCCTCCTCTTCCTCCGACTTCTCTAATTCCTCCATTTGCAGCTGCTGAACGTCCAGCCTACACCTCAACATATGCCAGTTTTTCCACCTCCCTAACTGGGCTGTACCCCCCCAGGGCCGGCGTCAGCACCTGGCGCACCCGGGCAAGTGCCGGGGCCCTGAGCAGTTGGGGGGCCCACTCGCCATCAGAGACACCAGCGCACTATGAGGGGCCCTGTGCCAGTGCCAGCGCCCACGAGTGGGCCCCCCTGCTTGCTCAGGGCCCCAGCACTTGCAATACTTTACTTACCTCTCCCTGCTCCACCACTGTGACGTCTTACGCGTTTCCTGACAGTGACATTCAGGTCAGAGAGCGCGATGACGTCACGTCTGTGCGCCCTCTGCCTGAACAGTCACAGTGCAGAGAGCTGGAAGATGGCGACGCTGAGGAGTCCAAAGTAGAGCAGTGCCCAGCGAGAAGAGGTATTTCATTTTTTTAATGTTTGGAGCAATATATGGGGAACATTACACACTGGAGAATTATATATGGGGCCCATCATACACTTGAGCATCATAGATAGGGCCCATTATACACTGGAGCATTATATATGGGGCCCATCATACACTGGAGCATCATAAATGGGGCCCATAATACACTGGTGCATCATATGGGGCCCATTATATATGGAGCATTATATAGGCCCATCATACACTGGAGCATCATCCATGGGGCCCATAATATACTGGAGCATCATATGGGGCCCATTATATATGGAGCATTATATTTTCCCCCCGGGATCAATAAAGTGTATCGTATCGTATATAGGCCCATCATACACTGGAGCATCATCCATGGGGCCCATCATATACTGGAGCATCATATGGGGTTGATTATTTATGGGGCATCACATTGAGCCCATTATATATGGAGCATTATATATGGGGACCATTATATTTGGAGCATTTTATGGGCCTCATCGTACACTGGAGCATCATATATGGGGCCCATCATATACTAGAGCATCATATGAGGTACTGTTATGATTTGGTAGCTGAGGAGGACAGGAGCAAAATACTGCCAAAGCAGCAAGACACCAGAGAGGCTGGAACCTAATGGGTTGCAGATCCCTAAACTAACCGTACAACTAGAAGTAGCCGTGGAGCGTACCTACGGTGATCCTAGTCGCCTCGGCACAACCGGAGAGTTAGCTACACCTGAAGATAGAAAGAGGAAAGCTAACTGCCCCAGAGTAAAGCCCCCAAAGAAATAGGAAGCCCCCAAACATGTAATGGCGGTTAGACAAGTGGAAAACACGAACACAGACAGAAAATAGAATGAGCAAATGTTGGGGCCCAAATCTGTCTAGAAAGTAAAGTACAGGAGAGAAATTCTGTCTGCAACCCAGAAAAACCGTAATAAAAATACCAGCACTTCTGATTACAAAAAACCTGAGACCACACGATCTCAACCACCTATATCAGATCTCTGGTGTGACACACAGTTACCCAGCAATAAAAAATATCAATGGAAAAGAGAACAAGTGCAAATACAAAATGAGAACAGAGGGCGGCACAAGCCCCCAAAGGGGACCTGGCTGAAGTCCAAGGCAAGACTGCAAAAAACAAGGAAAATCCAACCACAGAAAAAAAAACAGAAAGTCACTTATCTGAATGATAGCAGGAAAGCAAGCTGAAATTCCAACAAAGACCTGGAAGCAACAATTGATTACCGGCGAGGATCATGGGAATTCAGCTCACTTATATCAGGCCAGTCAGCTCCACCTGACACCCATTGCTTAATTGGTTCAATACTCTCAGCAACCCCCGGAGGGAGCCTCAGCTCCGAAGTCGTCTCCAACACATTCACAACAGGGTTCATTATTTATGGGGCATCTTATAGGGCCCTTTATATATGGAGCATCATATGGAGCACATATGGGACCTATTCTGTATGGAGCATTATATGGAGCCCATTCTGTATGGCTTACTATGTGGTGCCCATAATACTGTATGGAGGACTATGCTGTTCGGTTTTTGAGCTGTTGTAGAATTTACAATAGATATCACTCATGTAATGTAAGAAGTGAAGTATTTGGCATTGTACTATACCTATATTTCTCTGCGTATCGGAGCATCAAGAATTGTGGTATGTGTTAAAGGGGCCCACTGAGACTCTTTGGCCCGGGGCCCACGAAAACCTGGAGCCAGCCCTGCCCCCCCACAACTTTAGCCAAATAACCCCAGTTTTCAATGCGTTACTATTATTATAAAGTAAATTAAGGTTGACAAGCTTACGTAATAAGAATTGATGTCATTGGCATTGAAATGGGCACTGTAGGTGTGTTTACTGTCCACCACTCCCTGACAACTTTTCTTCCCCATTGACTTGCATTGGGGTCGGTTCGAGTTTCAGTCGGAGCTTCGACTTTTTCCTATAGTCGGCCGATTTTGTTCAACTCGACTTTTGTGAAAGTCTGGTGGTCCGAAACCCGACTCGACCCGAGGCAAAGTCGCTCATCTCTAGACAGGGGTGTTAAGTAGATGATAGTCAAGGGGAGAAGTGAGGTGATGAGGTTAGATAGAGAACAGAGGTGGGTTAAGTTGATGCCTAGGATATGTCTGTCTTTATGGGTGGATGTAGACGAGATTTGCTGATGTCCCCTAGATGTGGAAGACATAGAGACTGAGATGCCTTCTTTTCCCCTAGACACCCATGGTGATGACATGGATGGCTCTTGCAGATGTTGTTGGCGGTTGAAAATTGCGTTAATGTCACCTTGTAGGGAAACACACCTGATGGCAGACTTAGATCTTCCCTTTTTGGCAGTTTTAAACATGTTGCAAACTCAGGTGCCAACAGATTATATCGAGCCCAGGAACAAATTTCCTGATAGAGTTCTAGCAAGCCATTTCTCCTTTATTAATAATTTTTTTAGTGCAACATTGTCTTCCAGGGGGTTGTAAATATGAAATAGAGTGGGGTTTAAGCACAAAATTTGAATAAACAATAAACACAGGGAAATAAACTTGAAATACCAAATGACAGGCTGGTAGCAGAGGAGAGAGTTCCTTGCCTTTAAGAGTTGCAAATATTTACACCAACAACAGTAGAAAAAGCCATTTTCTGTCAGATGAACAATTGTAGAAGTATAGTAGAAAGTTTATATTTGTGCTCAAATTTACAGTGCAATTACAGTAAATTCTTGTAAAGCAGTATCACTAGTCCGCCGCTCTTCATATCCACATTCATAGTTTGTTTGAATGTTATAAAATTGTCCTTAGTGTGCATCAATTTGTATAATCCCACAAAAATGGCAACGATCAGATATAACTTAGATGAACACAGTTTAAACCTGTAAAGACAACCTGTCATGTCCCCACAGGCTATTAACCTGTAAATTAAATAAATGGCACCCCTAAAAAGCAGAATTAAGGATAAGAAGCCTAGAAGAGTTTGGGAAAGTGTATAAAAGTCATAGGCTCTACTGTCTCTCATAATCATATTGTGGATTTTTTTTGTAAGATTCCCTCTTAAAACATTATTTTCATTGTTTTCATTAGTAAAGGCTATGAAATGAGATTGATTTTTAATAACAGCATTGTTCTTAATAGGGAGAAGATGGTGGCAAAGGTCAAAAGGGTGAACCTGGAACTTCTTGGACTATGCCTGGAATAAGAGGTAAAGATGTAAGTAGAAATGTTAGAGACCTTACAGAACATTTTTAAATGTTTAAAAAAATCTAAATTTCCATAATACTTTTATTATACAGACTTGCACATATATACAGTGTACGTGCAGTATACAGTGATGCTTTAAAGCTTTACACAAGTCCTAAAAGAAATTAAATTGAACCAAATAAAACAAATAAGTCATAAATATTAGATTTTTTTATTTTTTTGTCAGTTTTTTAATGAGGAACAGTTTGTGAACTGTTAGGCTATGTGCACATGTTGCGGATTTGTTGTGTTTCTGCAGTGTTTTTCCGTGCGGCAATGCTCCAAAAACGCAAGTGATTAGTTAAGCAATGTTAATCAATGACATTCCTGAATTGTTGTGCACATGCTGTGGAAATTTGCGTCCTTATTTGAAGCGTTTTATTTTTTGCAGCATGTCAATTCTTTTTGCGGATCGGCAGCTTTTCTGCACCCATTGACTTCCAATGAGTCAGTCAAATCCGCAGAAAAAATCGCAGGTGTAAAATGGTTTGCGGATTTGCTGCCAAAAATGCTGCAGAAAGAAAATGATGTCAGAAGGAGGAAGAGTGTGTGGGTGGAGAATGTGTGAGTGGAGAATATGTGTAAGTGGAGAATATGTGCGTGTCTGTGAGCGGGTGTCTGTGTGTGTGTGTACTGGTGTTTGTCTGTGTGTGTGTGCTGCTGTGTGTGGTTGTCTGTGGCTGTTTACGGTAACGATACCGCCAGTACTGTCGGTCACAGTGCTGCAGGATCATGCTGGCAGATGTCAGCGTGATTCTGAAGCTGACTCTGACCCGCAGTGGTGACCTGCGGTAAAAAAGCAGCCGTGGGCCGATGAGACTACTGCTTCCATAGGGCTATGTCTGCTGTCACTTATAACAGTGACAGAAGGTGTCGCTGATGGGAGAGTAGTCTCATCTGCCGGCGCCTGTGCTCACAGTTAAAAAAAAGAAAAAAAAGGAAAATTACATACATATTCACATAAAAATAAAAACCCATTATACTCACCTCACATCAAATCCCCGACACCCTCGTCTCCTAGAAATATTGTAAAATAAAAGACCAACATGTACTCCCTGTCCGCCGTAGTCCATGTAATCCGAGTCCCACGGCAATCTCACGTGTAGAACAGTCACATCGGGAGATGTGACCGCTCTACCCGGCCTCCTGCGATACACTGGCAGGAGGTAACCGCTCCCGCAGTGTACCACTGAGCCGCCGTTAGATTTCACCAGAGTTCATTACGGCACCGCTGCGTGGGAAAGTTCTCACACAGCGGTAGTGCTATAAATGAGAGCACTGGAGCTAATGAACTCTGGTGAACGGCAGTGCAGTGATACACTGCGGGAGTGATTACCTCCTGTCAGCTGTCAGTGTATCACCAGAGGCCGGGTAGAGCAGTCGCATCTCCCGATGTGACTGTTCTACACGTGAGATCACATGGGACACTTGGTAAATGGACTTACGTCGGACAGGAAGTATTACATGTTGGTTTATTATTTTATTTTTGTTGCAGGAGATGAGGTCGTCAAGAATTAGGTGTTCAGTAAGTGTGGTAAATTAAGATTCAATAAAGGAGTCTGTGTGTTATTTCAAATAAAAGACTTTATTCTGGCTGTGTATTCACTTACCATATAACTATAGGATTAGTAATGGAGAGGTGTCTTATGCTGTAATTGCAGCAAAGGGAGCACTCTTTGATGAAAGCAAAGTTTGAAGAAGAAAATTATTTCAAATAAAAATCTTTTTTTTCGAACCTTGTCAATGTCTGGACTAGATTTTAAATTCATTCAACTCATTTGATTAATAAAAGTATGAGTTTTCATGGAAAACACAAAATTGGGTGACCCTAAACTTTTGAACTGTAGTATATATATATATATATTATATATATATATATACAGTATATACTGTATATATTTATATAATCACTTATATTTGTTTTGTGTGTGTAAACATTATATTTGAACATGGTATGTAATGATATTATGGTCTTCAATAGAGAATGAAAAAGAAGAGGTTGAACAAGGAAATGACATCACAATTCTTTTTTTCTTTTAAGTAATATACTGTATCTTTATTTAGCTTACAGAAACGCATACAAATCCACATGAAAAACCGCATGAAAATCTACATATAATCCGCATCAAACCCACATAAAAAATGCATCAAAACTGCGGGGAATTTCAACTGCGTTTTCTGCCAAACCGCGCAGAAATTTCCACAAGGAAATCCACGTGTGTACATAGCCTTAGAATTAGCAAATAATTTGAAGGTGAAATTTACAGTTTGTTGTGCTTGTTTTCAATCAATGGAATGACAATCATGTGTGAGTGAGCGACGTGTTTTTATTGAAGAACAGAAACTATAAAAGTCTATGTTAATGTATGATCTCAGTAGAAAAGTTGTTGATGCTTTTGAGGTTGGCAAAGGTTACAAAACTATATCTAAATAATTTGGACTAAATTAATCCAGTCAGACAAATTGTGTAAAAGTGAAGGAAATTCAAGGCCATCATTACCCTCTTCACGTGTGCACTCCAACAAAGATCAATCCAAGAGTAAGGTGTATAATAGTCCATGAGGTCACAACAGAACCCAAGGTAACCTCTAAGCTACTAAAGGCCTCTTTCACATGAGATAGTGTTAATGTTCAGGAGCTCACCGTCAGGAGAACTCTGAACTGCATTGGTGTACTACAATGATGTGCAAATTGCATCCTTGCAGTCGCTTGACTGCCCACTCACGGCACCAGAAAATCCTCATAGTGTGCAGTGTATGAGATGAGAGGGTTCACAAGTCTACAGTCATTTACGCCATCTGTGTGGCTCACAGTAGCACAAGCAACAAGCAGCCTGGTGTTGTTGTCTTGTTGAAAAACAGACCTTTGGAGAAATGTCCGTACCACTGGTTCTATGATTGATCCATTCTGTACTGCAAGTGAAATTGGAAATTGCATACCCAGCCTAAAACATCAAAGTCTCTATACGAACCCTCAGAACACGTTTGCCAAAGATTGGGCTATGAAACGTCCAGCTACATGGGTTCAATTCACCTCATGCCACTGCTCTCAAAGGCTATCATGGTGCAGTGCAAGATTACAATGAAGGCAGGAATGGAGGTCTAGCTTCTTCTGTGATGAGTCCCTCTTATTTCTTGGATGTAATGTATTTCAGAGATTGATTTGGAGACCAATGTGTAACACCATGAAGTGGCCTTTGAGAAGGAAAGTCACATCAATTCTACTCCTTTGATTGTGCTGCGGAGTAAAATAATGTACAGTGGCCAGACCCCTCTAGTCTTCATTCTAGGTACACTAACAGCTCATTGCATTAATTTGCTCATTAGTACGGCCATTTCTCCAAATTATCCCAGGAGCCTTTTTTCAGCAAAGGGCAGTGTGGCCTAAACGTGCTACCATGGTCTGCAGCATCTCTGAACATGTCACCCATAGACAACATTTGGGACATCATTGTTCAGTAATTGCAAAATGAGCTGATATAGCAAACTTTGATGGTAACCTCATTAATAGCATACCAAAGTGTGTAAGTGCACTTATTTTGGCACTCTGTGTTCATACACGATACTGAATAAACTCATCCTTTGAAAACTTTTGTTTCCAATTATTTTAATTTTTTTCACCATTAATAGGAGCCTGTCACATGAAAAAACGGTATTAACATAGCAAAATTAACTTTATTCCTCCCGACAGCATTCGACATTTAGTTACAGGAGTGGCTCAAGTGTGGGTTAAGTAACTGCTCAATGTAACCGCACCCCAACACTCACTGACAGGCGGCCTCAATGCTAAGCTGCTGTCAGTCAGTGCCGGGTGTTCAAAATGGTATAAACCTGCAGATTAACTCCATATCTGTAGGATAATTCCATTTTTTCACGTGACAAGTTCTTTTTAACATGTTTATTGATCCTGTGATTTCCATAATTTAACGACTTTTCGTATCTAGTGTTGCAATATTAATATATACAGTACTGTGCTAATAGTGTTTATAGTTTATTTTTATAAATTAATAAAAAGCAAGAATGAACAAAAGAGAAATCCAAATGAAATCAATATCTACTCTGACCACACTTTGTGATCAAAGCAACATCAAAACATCAGTTATTCTAGATGCACTTTTACACAGTTTTCGAAGCACCTCAGCAGGGAGGTTGTTCCAAACATCTTAGAGAACTAACCCAGGGGCCAACATATCATTGGTGCCACCTTTCAGCCACTCATTTTCACCTCCAAACCATCAAGCATCATATATCACAGACACATTATTGGATTGCAAATGGCCCATATACTGTTCTTGCACAGGGCCCCTCTTCAGTCTGCGTCTGTCACTGAACTAACTTCAGATCTTCTGTGGATGTTGGCTGATGCATAGGCTTCTTTTTCATCATATAATCTCACACAGACTCAATCATGTTGAGATGTAGGTGCTGTGGGGGCAATATTATCACTTCTAGACTCCTTGTTTTTCTTTATGTTGAAGACAGTTCTTACTGACATTGTCCGTATGTTTGGGGTCACTGGTATATTTATGATATAGCAAGATGGATAAGAATCTGCCTATTTTTCTCAGCATTGAGGACATCATTAATTTTGACCAAATCCACAATTTCATTTGCTGAAATGCAGCCCCATATTTGCAAAGAACCTCCACCATGTATTACTGTTGCATGCAGAAACTCATTATTGTACAGTTCTCTAGCCCTTTGGTGAACAAACTGAATCTGTTACGGACATAGTTGAGTCACTAAGCCTTGTTTCTGTATCGAAACACATTTGGCCTCACCTGTTCCAAGAAGACTGCTTCTTGCCATAGTTCTTAGAATAGTAGATTAATGTAGCTTGATCCCACTAGCACCTTTTGAGCTGTTGGACATCTTTAGATTTTGAAGAAAAGTAAGCATGTCTTTTATCTACTACACAAAGTTTACTTGGCAGATCACTGCATCTGAAATCTTCACTGTTACCCATTTCTTGGTGTTCTCAATGCTGAGAAATACAGACAGATACTAATTCATCCTGCAATACCATTGGGCAAGCATCCCACGGGCTCCAAATTAATCCTGTAGCTGAACAATGACCCCAAACATACAGTCAATGTCACTAAGAACTATCTTCATAGTAAAAAAGAACAGAGAAATGCTGAGATGGCCCCCTCTGAACTCAGCACCATCAAGTCTGTGATAACATGAAGAGACAGAGGCATATTACTTGTTGTGATTTCTTCAAGATGTTTGGAACAATCTCCCTGCTGAGTTACTTCAAATGCTGTTTGCAAATGTACCTATAAAAATTGATGCTTTGATATTGTTTTGAAGACAAATATTGATAACAACAAATATTTATCTGATTTAGATTTGTTCATTCACTTTCCATTTTGTTAATTGATAAAAGTAAACTAGTTACACTTCTATTTTTAACCCCTTAGTGACCGAGCCAATTTGGACCTTAATGACCAAGCCAATTTTTACAATTCTGACCACTGTCACTTTATGAGTTTATGCGGAAGAAAAAGAACAGGGAGCGCACTTGTGAAGGATCCAATAATGAAGGGTATATGATTAAACGGGCCGAGCGGCCTCTCAAATTTAAGGGTTGTGCACCCCTGCACAACCCCAGTAGAAGCGCAATGCTGGGACAGCTGAAACCTCCGTGGTAGTGGGGGATCATCACCCCGTGCCATGCAAGACTTCCTGATGCGGTCACGTGATCCAACCACATGACTTGGAGGGAGGTGTCACCAGGTATGCGTCACCGCAGATCCTCCAGCCACACCAAGGGGGAGATGGGCCAAAGGCAGTTCCCGTGCCGTGCAAGGCTGCCGGATGCGGTCACGTGATCCAACCACGTGACCCGGAGAGAGGCGTCACCAGATATACGTCACCACAGGTCTCCAGCCACACCAAAGGGAAAAATGTGCTGAAGGCAGCTCCTTCTGCGTGGGTGTGGATGCTTCAGCCCAACCAAACGAGAATATTAAGCCTGATAAGCTGCTCCTGCTACATACCCTTGTAAGGAGGTCAGGGGGATTAACCCTTTAAGGCCTCAACCCTTTAAGTGTGTTAATACAAATATGTATATATATGCTTTGTAAATTGCTCTGTACGCTCCCTCACGGGAAGAGAACACCTTCACGCCATTGACATGACAGAGGTAAAACATCACATTGCTTCCAGTACATCGGCCCCGTGGCCATCCCTTTACAAGTGGCGTAGTCGGCAGGATCTCACTGCCCCACCTGGCAGTGACACCGTGACAATGATGAAGTGCATGGGAGCCGCGACATAGGAAGTTATTACCCTGCTTCTGGAGATGGAGGAATGTTCTGAAAGGTTCCAAGACCTGGAGGTGACTGACAGAGCGGATGTGACTAAAGTACCGGACTTGTCTAAAGAAAAGATGGAGGAAGATGTTTCAGATTCCAAGATGGCATCTGACAAGATGGAGGATTCTGGCGCCAAAAAGGACTGTCCTTGTCATCAACCTGCACTTCGTGGGCGTGACGGCATCTCAGTAGCGTCAAAGGAGAACTGTCAACCAGGACAGGACCACCCCTGCAAGGTGGAGAATGCTGAGACGTACATTGGCGGTATGTTACCTGTTGCTGAGAGGGAGTGGACAGGCCGATAACAGCCCCACCCTGGGGCGGTGCGGTCCCTGAAGATGGCCCTGAGTGTCCCGAAACATCATCACTGACATCTGAGATGGACTGGACGATGGCACGGACCCATGGACAGGGTGTGGGCCATGTGGAATGAAGGTGGCGCCGGGAGCAGGACGAGGCATCGGACGAGGAGGTGGGCCGAATGTTGGGACCCGCGTCCCCCCTGGTGCGGTACCCGGGCCTCCCGTCCCTCCGTCATCTCCCCGGCTCCTCTGGTCCGACCTAGGCCACACCTGAAAGTGCTTTCCCTGCCGACAGGGGCCGGAAGGGAGCATCAGCCAGGCGCGGGGGCTGAACAACCGGGTGTACGAGCAGGGCGGCCTGCACCTCCTGGGCCAATGGAAGTGGATGCTAGTCCCCGTCAAGACGACCCCCTTAGGGTGCCCGTCCTCCGACTCCGTCGCATATGGTCTATGGTGCCTGCAGAGTCTCCGTCCTCCCGCCCCCGCTGCCGGAGAGTTGAGGGAGAGCAGCCTGGGGAAGTGGAACAAGGATGCCCCCTTGAGCCTGCGGCCCATGATTAATGGTTGGGCCGTTGTTGTGGATTCCCGCGCGCCCCTGCGGCGGCCTTATTAAGACTGCCGGTTGCAGCAAGTGAAGGAGGAACTGTTTCGCGCTCCCCGCTGTGGGGACCCACAGCTGCCAAGACGTCGCCGGCGGCGCTGCATACGGAGTCTTTTGTTACGTTACTTTTTCTAAGACGTTACCCCTTCCCACCTCAAAGGGAAGGGGAGTGCTGGACGCTCCCGCTCTGAACCCTTTGGTTCATTTATTAAAGTAAAAGTTTTTTTTTATGGTTAATGTGTGCCCCAATGTAAATATGTACATTTGTATATTAAATTGTCTGCATTGCCGGGACGTCAATGGTTAAATGAAGGGGAGTGTAATGAGGTCAGGGGGATTAACCCTTTAAGGCCTCATCCCTTTAAGTGTGTTAATGCAAATATATACAGTACAGACCAAAAGTTTGGACACACCTTCTCATTTAAAGATTTTTCTGTATTTTCATGACTATGAAAATTGTACATTCACACTGAAGGCATCAAAACTATGAATTAACACATGTGGAATTATATACTTAACAGACAAGTGTGTAACAACTGAAATTATGTCTTATATTCTAGGTTCTTCAAAGTAGCCACCTTTTGCTTTGATGAGTGCTTTGCACACTTTTGGCATTCTCTTGATGAGCTTCAAGAGGTAGTAACCAGAAGTGGTTTTCACTTCACAGGTTTGCCCTGTCAGGTTTAATAAGTGGGATTTCTGGCCTTATAAATGGGGTTGGGACCATCAGTTGTGTTGTGCAGAAGTCTGGTGGATACACAGCTGACTGTCCTACTGAATAGACTGTTAGAATTTGTATTATGGCAAGAAAAAAGCAGCTAAGTAAAGAAAAACGAGTGGCCATCATTACTTTAAGAAATGAAGGTCAGTCAGTCCGAAAAATTGGGAAAACTTTGAAAGTGTCCCCAAATGCAGTTGCAAAAAGCATCAAGCGCTACAAACAAACTGGCTCACATGCGCACCGCCCCAGGAAAGGAAGACCAAGAGTCACCTCTGCATTTAAGGATAAGTTTATCCGAGTCACCAGCCTCAGAAATTGCAGGTTTACAGCAGCTCAGATTAGAGACCAGGTCAATGCCACACAGAGTTCTAGCAGCAGACACATCTCTACAACAACTGTTAAGAGGAGACTTTGTGCAGCAGTCCTTCATGGTAAAATAGCTGCTAGGAAACCACTGCTAAGGACAGGCAACAAGCAGAAGAGACTTGTTTGGGCTAAAGAACACAAGGAATGGACATTAGACCAGTGGAAATCAGTGCTTTGGTCTGATGAGTCCAAATTTGAGATCTTTGGTTCCAACCACCGTGTCTTTGTATGTTGCAGAAAAGGTGAACAGATGGACTCTACCTGCCTGGTTCCCACCGTGCAGCATAGAGGAGGAGGTGTGATGGTGTGGGGGTGCTTTGCTGGTGACACTGTTGGGGATTTATTCAAAATTGAAGGCATACTGAACCAGCATGGCTACCACAGCATCTTGCAGCGGCATGCTATTCCATCCGGTTTGCATTTAGTTGGACCATCATTTATTTTTCAACAGGACAATGACCCCAAACACACCTCCAGGCTGTGTAAGGGCTATTTGACCAAGAAGGAGAGTGATAGGGTACTACGCCAGATGACCTGGCCTCCACAGTCACCAGACCTGAACCCAATCGAGATGGTTTGGGGTGAGCTGGACCGCAGAGTGAAGGCAAAAGGGCCAACAAGTGCTAAGCATCTCTGGGAACTCCTTCAAGATTGTTGGAAGACCATTTCCGGTGACTACCTCTTGAAGCTCATCAAGAGAATGCCAAGAGTGTGCAAAGCAGTCATCAAAGCAAAAGGTGGCTACTTTGAAGAACCTAGAATATAAGACATATTTTCAGTTGCTTCACACTTTTTTGTTAAGTATATAATTCCTATATAATTCCACATGTGTTAATTCATAGTTTTGATGCCTTCAGTGTGAATGTACAATTTTCATAGTCATGAAAAACAGAAAAATCTTTAAATGAGAAGGTGTGTCCAAACTTTTGGTCTGTACTGTATATATGCTTTGTAAATTGCTCTGCACGCTCCCTCACGGGAGGAGAACACCTTCACGCCATTGACATGACAGAGGTAAAACATCACATTGCTTCCAGTACATCGGCCCCGTGGCCATCCCTTTACACCATCATGAGGGATGTAAGAATGAAAACAAAAACAATGCGGTCTTAAGGAGCGCTGAGGCAAAAGGAAATAATTGAAAAATGGATAAAAGCACAAACCTTTGATAAAATTCTCTGCAATCCACAACGCGTTTCGATACCGAAATGCTATCTTCCTCAGGTGATACAAAGAACATTGGGGAAGTGACCTATTTAAAGCGGAATAAACCAATAAAAATCAATAATCAATCATGACATCAAAGCACCCAATGCTATGCTATGATGTCATGATTCATTATTGATTTTTATTTTGAATGGCTATTGAAGGTAACATCCTCACCTGTGACTTGTTTGCTTGCAATCAGTGTGTGTGCATAAACGCTGAGTGAGTTTCTGGGATACAGACAGACTCTTGCATCTTTCATCCAGCCACTGACATTTCTGGATTGTGAGTCATGGGGAAAGCAAAAGAATTGTCTATGGATCTACGGGAAAAGGTAGTTGAACTCTATCAAAACAGGAAAGGGATACAAAAAATATCCAAGGAATGGATAATGCTAGTCAGCAGTGTTTAAACTGTGATTAACAAATGGAAAATCAGGGGCTCTGTAAAAGCAAAACCACAGTCAGGTACACCAGCAAAAACTTCATCCAAAACTGCCAGGAAAATTGTTTGGGATGCAAAGACAAATCCACAAATAACATCAGCTGAAAAACTGGACTCTCTGAAAACTAGCAGTGTGGCTGTTTCAAGATGCACAATAAGGAGGCACTTGAAGAAAAATGGGCTGCATGGTCGAGTTGCCAGAAGAAAGCCATTACTGCACAAATGCCACAATGTATCTCGCCTGCAATACACAAAACAGCACAGAGACAAGCCTCAAAACTTCTGGAACAAGGTAATTTGGAGTGATGAGACCAAAATTGAACTTTTTGGCCACAACCATAAACGATACATTTGGAGAGAGGTCAACAAGGCCTATGATGAAAGGAACACCATTCCTACTATAAAGCACGGAGGTGGATCGCTGATTGGGGATGTGTAAGCTACAAAGGCACAGGAAACTTAGTCAAAGTTAAAGTAAAGATGAATGCAGCACGCTATCAGCAAATATTGGAGGCAAATTTGCTATCATCAGCCCGGAAGCTGGGCATGGGACGTACTTGGATGTTCCAACATGACAACGCTCCAAAATACAAGGCCAAGTCGAACTGTTATTGGTTACAGCAGAACTGTCACGACGTATAACAGATATATTCAAAGATAGCAACCTATATCTAATGTGTAGTGTTGAGCGATACGATACTGCAAATATCGGGTATCGGCCAATATTAGCTGTATCGGGCTCTCGATTCCGAGTACCGATATTTTCGTCATATCGGATACCGGAATCGGATTTGTCACTGTCACTGTGAGTGTCCGTCGGTCGGGTCTGTCAGGAGTCAGCGGCACTTACCTGGCAGAAGATCTCCGGCGGTCACGTCCTGGACTGCTTGATGGCCGCCATTATCTTCTCCCTGGCGGTCACATGCAGTTTTTCGCGATAACTGCAGTGACTGCAGGGTAATCCCGGCCGTAAACCAGTCCGATGACGTCACCGCCGGGGAAGCAGGTAATCAGCTGTGCTGCGCCGGGATGACAGGCTCTGCCTGCCTGCCTCTGATGTCATTCTGATGTAGCAGAGCTGGATCGTCGTGGGACACTCGTTACTATGGACTGCGTCGGACAGGTGGTATACTGCTGTTTTTTTTTTTCATTTTTTTACAGGAGATCGATGGCGTCGCAGGATGAGACTGTAATAAAAGTAATGAAAACTGTGTTGTTTTTTTTATTAAATTAAAAAACTTTTTTATGAACATTCACCCGTCCGGGTACATCAACAATTTAACTATTTACATACTGGGACCCTGTCCGGGTTATTTATAATTCTTTGGCAGGGGTGTTCCAGGTACCACCTGGTACTCTTCTGATGCTTGCCAAACATCCGAGACACCAAGGACCACCAGGACCTGATGACGTCGTGTGGCCTGTACAGTCAAGTCGTGACCCGCTATCTGTGTCTGTGTGGCCACCTCTTTCATCTCCCTCCGGGTCTGGAGCCCTATGTCCCGGACTGAACGAACCCCAGGGGGCCTAACAGGCGCCGGGTACGGGCCAGCTATCATTATCATGTCCATAGCTGGGGCTGCTGAGGAGACCACTGAGGGGGCTGGGGAGATTTACGGCGTGGGGTGGGGCACTTGTGCAGAGGCTGGATGTGGGAGGCTGAAGGCTTCGAGGTCTCACAGGTTCCTGACACTCTGGGGACCAGGGGTCGCACCTGGTGACATTTAGGGCATACCATCCATTGTAACCCCAGTGTCGGGTGTAAGTTACCAAGTCTCCTGGCAACAGGTCCCTCCCCGGGTGTCCTTCTGGGAGGTGAGTCTCCACGTCCCGCCGGGTCACAAACACTTCTAAATAAAGTCCAGGCTACTGGATGAAGCCCCAACCAGCTTTCAATTTAAAGCTCCGTACTGCACCCTTACGCCGCGGCTCCCTCACCGTACTTTTATCTTTTCTCATCCGGTCCTTATCTGCCCGGTCCTTCTCGATGTGACATTGGCGAAGCTTCTGGGATTCGCGCTGCTCCCTTTGTCGCTCGGCTTCTCTCTCCCGACGTCTACACTGTTCCTCCTGACGCCGGTTGTAATTCTCCTCCACCAGCATCTCCATGTCTCCACCATCAAACTGCAGCTTACGATGACCGGTTTGCGGCAGCTCTCCTGGCGCCCGACAGTCCTGGCGGCGCTCACCTGCGGAGGAAGCAGCCGGCTCTGGAACAGATGACAGTCGGGGCTCCGGTACAGACAGGTAGACCTCTGGTGCCTGCGCGGCCTCCTCCATGAGGACGGGTGTCGCTTCTTCTGTCTCAGCGACGGGGGCAGACAGCGGGATCTGGGGTGCTGCCGGTGCAGCGTTTTTTGCAGGAACGGGTGCCTCCACTGCGACAACGTCAACCGGATCACATTGCAAGGGCTGGGATGCCCGCACAGACTCCTCTACTAGAACGGGTGCCTCACCTTCCGGTACAGACACTTCAGGTAAGAGGGATTGGCGCCGCTCCAAGTTTAGTTTTAGGGCACGCCAGCTGGCTTCCATCCTGGCGACCTCCTCCCGGTGCTGGGCCAGGTCTCTCAGGGTATCCTCCGCTTCTTGCAGCGTAGGAGGGTTTCCAGGCCGGGTGCCCCAACGGTGGTTTCCGTGGCGATCGGGTCGCTTCCGTGGGGGGAGAGCTCTGACTGCTCCATCCCTTCACACTTCTGCTCGTGTCCATTAACCATCTCTGCCAAGTCACATGTGTCATTACATCTGGAGAGGGCCCCTCTTTTGTAGTGAGGCGGGACCTTCGTGTTAGTTTCCGCACACTGAGGGGATGAGGAGGCGGAACTCAAGAGCTGTGGGGCACCCATCTTACATTGCAGTAACATTTAGAGTGGTCGGCCATCGTTTTCGCGCCACTGAGTGAGTGTACACCCACGAAGAGCACGCCCTTCTTCTTCACCAGTGCCTCGTCGTGACGCAGATATGGCGGAAAAATGGCAAATACATTCTCTGATGATTTTAGCAATTCTCAAGCACAAAACCAGTTCAATTCAGGCACACAGGACTCGCTTATAGCGAGCTACAGAATCCTGTTCGTGACGCCCAAGTTGAGTCTCACAGAGCCAGAGGTTTTGGGGGTACTCGGCACCGAGCCCGTCGCTTCTATGGGGTATGTCACGGCTTTACCCGGCAATTGAATCAGAGTCTATTTTACTATGTAGAAGTGTATAACTATAAATATATGTATATATATGTCACAATGACATGTATAATATATATATATATATATATATATATATGTATTCTATGTGTGTATATTTTGTGTTTACAACGAAAGAAAGTGTTTTTTTAGTTGCGATATTTTGTTCCCATAGACTTACATGGGACTTCCGGTATCGGAATCGGATATCGACGATATTTAGTGATATCGGCGATACCATTCCGATCCGATATTTTTAGATATCGAGCAGTATCACTCAACACTACTAATGTGACATAATTCTAAATTTCATATAATAGAGAAAATCAACATGTATACATAGTATCTGCCAGCAATGTCTTACCTGACATATTATCCTATGTATTGTGGGTCAATACTGTGTACGTGTCACGCTGTCTCTGGATAGAGGTGGACCGGGGTCTATGCTGACCCTGAACTGGGTCCTGACTAGTCCCTCTACCTGGAGGTACTGTTAATGGTACAGAGGTCCAGGCCGCCAGCGTAACCCTGTCTCCTGTAGATCCCTGACCACTGTAATCTAGTCCTGAGAAGGACCCCTGATTACCACCACAGGGAATGGGCAGGTCACAGCTTACACACAGTCTTAGACAAACGAGACAGACAAGGGGTAAAGAAAACACAGCCTTGCATACAACACTTCCACTACAGAGGAACACAAAAGGTTAAGGAGATAAACAATAAGCGAGGAGAGGAAAAAACCACAACAGGCACTCTTAGCTTAAGTCTTCTCAGAAACGATCCGCTCTGCTGGTCTGAATGAATGCTTTCACCGGCAACTTCCCCAGCAGACCAGCAGGTATATGAAGGAAGCTAATTAACAAAACATCAATCGCAGCTGGGTGAGGCTGGTAAGCCAGCACCGAGAGAGAAAGAATTAACTCCCTCAGTGCCGAAAAACACCCAGCACCAGAAACTCAGCTGTGCGAAGTCAGGGTGTGCAATCGCGACTATCTCCGCCGCGACACACCCGTGACAGTACCCCCCCTTCTACGAGGGGCCTCTGGACCCTCAGGGCCTGGTCTATCTGGGTGAGTAGTGTGAAGGCCCGAACCAAACGGTCTGCGTTAATATCC
>JARQOD010000004.1:326492940-326713358 GCA_033576555.1 Oophaga sylvatica
ACCTTACAGAACATTTTTAAATGTTTAAAAAAATCTAAATTTCCATAATACTTTTATTATACAGACTTGCACATATATACAGTGTACGTGCAGTATACAGTGATGCTTTAAAGCTTTACACAAGTCCTAAAAGAAATTAAATTGAACCAAATAAAACAAATAAGTCATAAATATTAGATTTTTTTATTTTTTTGTCAGTTTTTTAATGAGGAACAGTTTGTGAACTGTTAGGCTATGTGCACATGTTGCGGATTTGTTGTGTTTCTGCAGTGTTTTTTCCGTGCGGCAATGCTCCAAAAACGCAAGTGATTAGTTAAGCAATGTTAATCAATGACATTCCTGAATTGTTGTGCACATGCTGTGGAAATTTGCGTCCTTATTTGAAGCGTTTTATTTTTTGCAGCATGTCAATTCTTTTTGCGGATCGGCAGCTTTTCTGCACCCATTGACTTCCAATGAGTCAGTCAAATCCGCAGAAAAAATCGCAGGTGTAAAATGGTTTGCGGATTTGCTGCCAAAAATGCTGCAGAAAAGAAAATGATGTCAGAAGGAGGAAGAGTGTGTGGGTGGAGAATGTGTGAGTGGAGAATATGTGTAAGTGGAGAATATGTGCGTGTCTGTGAGCGGGTGTCTGTGTGTGTGTGTACTGGTGTTTGTCTGTGTGTGTGTGCTGCTGTGTGTGGTTGTCTGTGGCTGTTTACGGTAACGATACCGCCAGTACTGTCGGTCACAGTGCTGCAGGATCATGCTGGCAGATGTCAGCGTGATTCTGAAGCTGACTCTGACCCGCAGTGGTGACCTGCGGTAAAAAAGCAGCCGTGGGCCGATGAGACTACTGCTTCCATAGGGCTATGTCTGCTGTCACTTATAACAGTGACAGAAGGTGTCGCTGATGGGAGAGTAGTCTCATCTGCCGGCGCCTGTGCTCACAGTTAAAAAAAAGAAAAAAAAGGAAAATTACATACATATTCACATAAAAATAAAAACCCATTATACTCACCTCACATCAAATCCCCGACACCCTCGTCTCCTAGAAATATTGTAAAATAAAAGACCAACATGTACTCCCTGTCCGCCGTAGTCCATGTAATCCGAGTCCCACGGCAATCTCACGTGTAGAACAGTCACATCGGGAGATGTGACCGCTCTACCCGGCCTCCTGCGATACACTGGCAGGAGGTAACCGCTCCCGCAGTGTACCACTGAGCCGCCGTTAGATTTCACCAGAGTTCATTACGGCACCGCTGCGTGGGAAAGTTCTCACACAGCGGTAGTGCTATAAATGAGAGCACTGGAGCTAATGAACTCTGGTGAACGGCAGTGCAGTGATACACTGCGGGAGTGATTACCTCCTGTCAGCTGTCAGTGTATCACCAGAGGCCGGGTAGAGCAGTCACATCTCCCGATGTGACTGTTCTACACGTGAGATCACATGGGACACTTGGTAAATGGACTACGTCGGACAGGAAGTATTACATGTTGGTTTATTATTTTATTTTTGTTGCAGGAGATGAGGTCGTCAAGAATTAGGTGTTCAGTAAGTGTGGTAAATTAAGATTCAATAAAGGAGTCTGTGTGTTATTTCAAATAAAAGACTTTATTCTGGCTGTGTATTCACTTACCATATAACTATAGGATTAGTAATGGAGAGGTGTCTTATGCTGTAATTGCAGCAAAGGGAGCACTCTTTGATGAAAGCAAAGTTTGAAGAAGAAAATTATTTCAAATAAAAATCTTTTTTTTCGAACCTTGTCAATGTCTGGACTAGATTTTAAATTCATTCAACTCATTTGATTAATAAAAGTATGAGTTTTCATGGAAAACACAAAATTGGGTGACCCTAAACTTTTGAACTGTAGTATATATATATATATATATATATATATATATACAGTATATACTGTATATATTTATATAATCACTTATATTTGTTTTGTGTGTGTAAACATTATATTTGAACATGGTATGTAATGATATTATGGTCTTCAATAGAGAATGAAAAAGAAGAGGTTGAACAAGGAAATGACATCACAATTCTTTTTTTCTTTTAAGTAATATACTGTATCTTTATTTAGCTTACAGAAACGCATACAAATCCACATGAAAAACCGCATGAAAATCTACATATAATCCGCATCAAACCCACATAAAAAATGCATCAAAACTGCGGGGAATTTCAACTGCGTTTTCTGCCAAACCGCGCAGAAATTTCCACAAGGAAATCCACGTGTGTACATAGCCTTAGAATTAGCAAATAATTTGAAGGTGAAATTTACAGTTTGTTGTGCTTGTTTTCAATCAATGGAATGACAATCATGTGTGAGTGAGCGACGTGTTTTTATTGAAGAACAGAAACTATAAAAGTCTATGTTAATGTATGATCTCAGTAGAAAAGTTGTTGATGCTTTTGAGGTTGGCAAAGGTTACAAAACTATATCTAAATAATTTGGACTAAATTAATCCAGTCAGACAAATTGTGTAAAAGTGAAGGAAATTCAAGGCCATCATTACCCTCTTCACGTGTGCACTCCAACAAAGATCAATCCAAGAGTAAGGTGTATAATAGTCCATGAGGTCACAACAGAACCCAAGGTAACCTCTAAGCTACTAAAGGCCTCTTTCACATGAGATAGTGTTAATGTTCAGGAGCTCACCGTCAGGAGAACTCTGAACTGCATTGGTGTACTACAATGATGTGCAAATTGCATCCTTGCAGTCGCTTGACTGCCCACTCACGGCACCAGAAAATCCTCATAGTGTGCAGTGTATGAGATGAGAGGGTTCACAAGTCTACAGTCATTTACGCCATCTGTGTGGCTCACAGTAGCACAAGCAACAAGCAGCCTGGTGTTGTTGTCTTGTTGAAAAACAGACCTTTGGAGAAATGTCCGTACCACTGGTTCTATGATTGATCCATTCTGTACTGCAAGTGAAATTGGAAATTGCATACCCAGCCTAAAACATCAAAGTCTCTATACGAACCCTCAGAACACGTTTGCCAAAGATTGGGCTATGAAACGTCCAGCTACATGGGTTCAATTCACCTCATGCCACTGCTCTCAAAGGCTATCATGGTGCAGTGCAAGATTACAATGAAGGCAGGAATGGAGATCTAGCTTCTTCTGTGATGAGTCCCTCTTATTTCTTGGATGTAATGTATTTCAGAGATTGATTTGGAGACCAATGTGTAACACCATGAAGTGGCCTTTGAGAAGGAAAGTCACATCAATTCTACTCCTTTGATTGTGCTGCGGAGTAAAATAATGTACAGTGGCCAGACCCCTCTAGTCTTCATTCTAGGTACACTAACAGCTCATTGCATTAATTTGCTCATTAGTACGGCCATTTCTCCAAATTATCCCAGGAGCCTTTTTTCAGCAAAGGGCAGTGTGGCCTAAACGTGCTACCATGGTCTGCAGCATCTCTGAACATGTCACCCATAGACAACATTTGGGACATCATTGTTCAGTAATTGCAAAATGAGCTGATATAGCAAACTTTGATGGTAACCTCATTAATAGCATACCAAAGTGTGTAAGTGCACTTATTTTGGCACTCTGTGTTCATACACGATACTGAATAAACTCATCCTTTGAAAACTTTTGTTTCCAATTATTTTAATTTTTTTCACCATTAATAGGAGCCTGTCACATGAAAAAACGGTATTAACATAGCAAAATTAACTTTATTCCTCCCGACAGCATTCGACATTTAGTTACAGGAGTGGCTCAAGTGTGGGTTAAGTAACTGCTCAATGTAACCGCACCCCAACACTCACTGACAGGCGGCCTCAATGCTAAGCTGCTGTCAGTCAGTGCCGGGTGTTCAAAATGGTATAAACCTGCAGATTAACTCCATATCTGTAGGATAATTCCATTTTTTCACGTGACAAGTTCTTTTTAACATGTTTATTGATCCTGTGATTTCCATAATTTAACGACTTTTCGTATCTAGTGTTGCAATATTAATATATACAGTACTGTGCTAATAGTGTTTATAGTTTATTTTTATAAATTAATAAAAAGCAAGAATGAACAAAAGAGAAATCCAAATGAAATCAATATCTACTCTGACCACACTTTGTGATCAAAGCAACATCAAAACATCAGTTATTCTAGATGCACTTTTACACAGTTTTCGAAGCACCTCAGCAGGGAGGTTGTTCCAAACATCTTAGAGAACTAACCCAGGGGCCAACATATCATTGGTGCCACCTTTCAGCCACTCATTTTCACCTCCAAACCATCAAGCATCATATATCACAGACACATTATTGGATTGCAAATGGCCCATATACTGTTCTTGCACAGGGCCCCTCTTCAGTCTGCGTCTGTCACTGAACTAACTGCAGATCTTCTGTGGATGTTGGCTGATGCATAGGCTTCTTTTTCATCATATAATCTCACACAGACTCAATCATGTTGAGATGTAGGTGCTGTGGGGGCAATATTATCACTTCTAGACTCCTTGTTTTTCTTTATGTTGAAGACAGTTCTTACTGACATTGTCCGTATGTTTGGGGTCACTGGTATATTTATGATATAGCAAGATGGATAAGAATCTGCCTATTTTTCTCAGCATTGAGGACATCATTAATTTTGACCAAATCCACAATTTCATTTGCTGAAATGCAGCCCCATATTTGCAAAGAACCTCCACCATGTATTACTGTTGCATGCAGAAACTCATTATTGTACAGTTCTCTAGCCCTTTGGTGAACAAACTGAATCTGTTACGGACATAGTTGAGTCACTAAGCCTTGTTTCTGTATCGAAACACATTTGGCCTCACCTGTTCCAAGAAGACTGCTTCTTGCCATAGTTCTTAGAATAGTAGATTAATGTAGCTTGATCCCACTAGCATCTTTTGAGCTGTTGGACATCTTTAGATTTTGAAGAAAAGTAAGCATGTCTTTTATCTACTACACAAAGTTTACTTGGCAGATCACTGCATCTGAAATCTTCACTGTTACCCATTTCTTGGTGTTCTCAATGCTGAGAAATACAGACAGATACTAATTCATCCTGCAATACCATTGGGCAAGCATCCCACGGGCTCCAAATTAATCCTGTAGCTGAACAATGACCCCAAACATACAGTCAATGTCACTAAGAACTATCTTCATAGTAAAAAAGAACAGAGAAATGCTGAGATGGCCCCCTCTGAACTCAGCACCATCAAGTCTGTGATAACATGAAGAGACAGAGGCATATTACTTGTTGTGATTTCTTCAAGATGTTTGGAACAATCTCCCTGCTGAGTTACTTCAAATGCTGTTTGCAAATGTACCTATAAAAATTGATGCTTTGATATTGTTTTGAAGACAAATATTGATAACAACAAATATTTATCTGATTTAGATTTGTTCATTCACTTTCCATTTTGTTAATTGATAAAAGTAAACTAGTTACACTTCTATTTTTAACCCCTTAGTGACCGAGCCAATTTGGACCTTAATGACCAAGCCAATTTTTACAATTCTGACCACTGTCACTTTATGAGTTTATGCGGAAGAAAAAGAACAGGGAGCGCACTTGTGAAGGATCCAATAATGAAGGGTATATGATTAAACGGGCCGAGCGGCCTCTCAAATTTAAGGGTTGTGCACCCCTGCACAACCCCAGTAGAAGCGCAATGCTGGGACAGCTGAAACCTCCGTGGTAGTGGGGGATCATCACCCCGTGCCATGCAAGACTTCCTGATGCGGTCACGTGATCCAACCACATGACTTGGAGGGAGGTGTCACCAGGTATGCGTCACCGCAGATCCTCCAGCCACACCAAGGGGGAGATGGGCCAAAGGCAGTTCCCGTGCCGTGCAAGGCTGCCGGATGCGGTCACGTGATCCAACCACGTGACCCGGAGAGAGGCGTCACCAGATATACGTCACCACAGGTCTCCAGCCACACCAAAGGGAAAAATGTGCTGAAGGCAGCTCCTTCTGCGTGGGTGTGGATGCTTCAGCCCAACCAAACGAGAATATTAAGCCTGATAAGCTGCTCCTGCTACATACCCTTGTAAGGAGGTCAGGGGGATTAACCCTTTAAGGCCTCAACCCTTTAAGTGTGTTAATACAAATATGTATATATATGCTTTGTAAATTGCTCTGTACGCTCCCTCACGGGAAGAGAACACCTTCACGCCATTGACATGACAGAGGTAAAACATCACATTGCTTCCAGTACATCGGCCCCGTGGCCATCCCTTTACAAGTGGCGTAGTCGGCAGGATCTCACTGCCCCACCTGGCAGTGACACCGTGACAATGATGAAGTGCATGGGAGCCGCGACATAGGAAGTTATTACCCTGCTTCTGGAGATGGAGGAATGTTCTGAAAGGTTCCAAGACCTGGAGGTGACTGACAGAGCGGATGTGACTAAAGTACCGGACTTGTCTAAAGAAAAGATGGAGGAAGATGTTTCAGATTCCAAGATGGCATCTGACAAGATGGAGGATTCTGGCGCCAAAAAGGACTGTCCTTGTCATCAACCTGCACTTCGTGGGCGTGACGGCATCTCAGTAGTGTCAAAGGAGAACTGTCAACCAGGACAGGACCACCCCTGCAAGGTGGAGAATGCTGAGACGTACATTGGCGGTATGTTACCTGTTGCTGAGAGGGGAGTGGACAGGCCGATAACAGCCCCACCCTGGGGCGGTGCGGTCCCTGAAGATGGCCCTGAGTGTCCCGAAACATCATCACTGACATCTGAGATGGACTGGACGATGGCACGGACCCATGGACAGGGTGTGGGCCATGTGGAATGAAGGTGGCGCCGGGAGCAGGACGAGGCATCGGACGAGGAGGTGGGCCGAATGTTGGGACCCGCGTCCCCCCTGGTGCGGTACCCGGGCCTCCCGTCCCTCCGTCATCTCCCCGGCTCCTCTGGTCCGACCTAGGCCACACCTGAAAGTGCTTTCCCTGCCGACAGGGGCCGGAAGGGAGCATCAGCCAGGCGCGGGGGCTGAACAACCGGGTGTACGAGCAGGGCGGCCTGCACCTCCTGGGCCAATGGAAGTGGATGCTAGTCCCCGTCAAGACGACCCCCTTAGGGTGCCCGTCCTCCGACTCCGTCGCATATGGTCTATGGTGCCTGCAGAGTCTCCGTCCTCCCGCCCCCGCTGCCGGAGAGTTGAGGGAGAGCAGCCTGGGGAAGTGGAACAAGGATGCCCCCTTGAGCCTGCGGCCCATGATTAATGGTTGGGCCGTTGTTGTGGATTCCCGCGCGCCCCTGCGGCGGCCTTATTAAGACTGCCGGTTGCAGCAAGTGAAGGAGGAACTGTTTCGCGCTCCCCGCTGTGGGGACCCACAGCTGCCAAGACGTCGCCGGCGGCGCTGCATACGGAGTCTTTTGTTACGTTACTTTTTCTAAGACGTTACCCCTTCCCACCTCAAAGGGAAGGGGAGTGCTGGACGCTCCCGCTCTGAACCCTTTGGTTCATTTATTAAAGTAAAAGTTTTTTTTATGGTTAATGTGTGCCCCAATGTAAATATGTACATTTGTATATTAAATTGTCTGCATTGCCGGGACGTCAATGGTTAAATGAAGGGGAGTGTAATGAGGTCAGGGGGATTAACCCTTTAAGGCCTCATCCCTTTAAGTGTGTTAATGCAAATATATACAGTACAGACCAAAAGTTTGGACACACCTTCTCATTTAAAGATTTTTCTGTATTTTCATGACTATGAAAATTGTACATTCACACTGAAGGCATCAAAACTATGAATTAACACATGTGGAATTATATACTTAACAGACAAGTGTGTAACAACTGAAATTATGTCTTATATTCTAGGTTCTTCAAAGTAGCCACCTTTTGCTTTGATGAGTGCTTTGCACACTTTTGGCATTCTCTTGATGAGCTTCAAGAGGTAGTAACCAGAAGTGGTTTTCACTTCACAGGTTTGCCCTGTCAGGTTTAATAAGTGGGATTTCTGGCCTTATAAATGGGGTTGGGACCATCAGTTGTGTTGTGCAGAAGTCTGGTGGATACACAGCTGACTGTCCTACTGAATAGACTGTTAGAATTTGTATTATGGCAAGAAAAAAGCAGCTAAGTAAAGAAAAACGAGTGGCCATCATTACTTTAAGAAATGAAGGTCAGTCAGTCCGAAAAATTGGGAAAACTTTGAAAGTGTCCCCAAATGCAGTTGCAAAAAGCATCAAGCGCTACAAACAAACTGGCTCACATGCGCACCGCCCCAGGAAAGGAAGACCAAGAGTCACCTCTGCATTTAAGGATAAGTTTATCCGAGTCACCAGCCTCAGAAATTGCAGGTTTACAGCAGCTCAGATTAGAGACCAGGTCAATGCCACACAGAGTTCTAGCAGCAGACACATCTCTACAACAACTGTTAAGAGGAGACTTTGTGCAGCAGTCCTTCATGGTAAAATAGCTGCTAGGAAACCACTGCTAAGGACAGGCAACAAGCAGAAGAGACTTGTTTGGGCTAAAGAACACAAGGAATGGACATTAGACCAGTGGAAATCAGTGCTTTGGTCTGATGAGTCCAAATTTGAGATCTTTGGTTCCAACCACCGTGTCTTTGTATGTTGCAGAAAAGGTGAACAGATGGACTCTACCTGCCTGGTTCCCACCGTGCAGCATAGAGGAGGAGGTGTGATGGTGTGGGGGTGCTTTGCTGGTGACACTGTTGGGGATTTATTCAAAATTGAAGGCATACTGAACCAGCATGGCTACCACAGCATCTTGCAGCGGCATGCTATTCCATCCGGTTTGCATTTAGTTGGACCATCATTTATTTTTCAACAGGACAATGACCCCAAACACACCTCCAGGCTGTGTAAGGGCTATTTGACCAAGAAGGAGAGTGATAGGGTACTACGCCAGATGACCTGGCCTCCACAGTCACCAGACCTGAACCCAATCGAGATGGTTTGGGGTGAGCTGGACCGCAGAGTGAAGGCAAAAGGGCCAACAAGTGCTAAGCATCTCTGGGAACTCCTTCAAGATTGTTGGAAGACCATTTCCGGTGACTACCTCTTGAAGCTCATCAAGAGAATGCCAAGAGTGTGCAAAGCAGTCATCAAAGCAAAAGGTGGCTACTTTGAAGAACCTAGAATATAAGACATATTTTCAGTTGCTTCACACTTTTTTGTTAAGTATATAATTCCTATATAATTCCACATGTGTTAATTCATAGTTTTGATGCCTTCAGTGTGAATGTACAATTTTCATAGTCATGAAAAACAGAAAAATCTTTAAATGAGAAGGTGTGTCCAAACTTTTGGTCTGTACTGTATATATGCTTTGTAAATTGCTCTGCACGCTCCCTCACGGGAGGAGAACACCTTCACGCCATTGACATGACAGAGGTAAAACATCACATTGCTTCCAGTACATCGGCCCCGTGGCCATCCCTTTACACCATCATGAGGGATGTAAGAATGAAAACAAAAACAATGCGGTCTTAAGGAGCGCTGAGGCAAAAGGAAATAATTGAAAAATGGATAAAAGCACAAACCTTTGATAAAATTCTCTGCAATCCACAACGCGTTTCGATACCGAAATGCTATCTTCCTCAGGTGATACAAAGAACATTGGGGAAGTGACCTATTTAAAGCGGAATAAACCAATAAAAATCAATAATCAATCATGACATCAAAGCACCCAATGCTATGCTATGATGTCATGATTCATTATTGATTTTTATTTTGAATGGCTATTGAAGGTAACATCCTCACCTGTGACTTGTTTGCTTGCAATCAGTGTGTGTGCATAAACGCTGAGTGAGTTTCTGGGATACAGACAGACTCTTGCATCTTTCATCCAGCCACTGACATTTCTGGATTGTGAGTCATGGGGAAAGCAAAAGAATTGTCTATGGATCTACGGGAAAAGGTAGTTGAACTCTATCAAAACAGGAAAGGGATACAAAAAATATCCAAGGAATGGATAATGCTAGTCAGCAGTGTTTAAACTGTGATTAACAAATGGAAAATCAGGGGCTCTGTAAAAGCAAAACCACAGTCAGGTACACCAGCAAAAACTTCATCCAAAACTGCCAGGAAAATTGTTTGGGATGCAAAGACAAATCCACAAATAACATCAGCTGAAAAACTGGACTCTCTGAAAACTAGCAGTGTGGCTGTTTCAAGATGCACAATAAGGAGGCACTTGAAGAAAAATGGGCTGCATGGTCGAGTTGCCAGAAGAAAGCCATTACTGCACAAATGCCACAATGTATCTCGCCTGCAATACACAAAACAGCACAGAGACAAGCCTCAAAACTTCTGGAACAAGGTAATTTGGAGTGATGAGACCAAAATTGAACTTTTTGGCCACAACCATAAACGATACATTTGGAGAGAGGTCAACAAGGCCTATGATGAAAGGAACACCATTCCTACTATAAAGCACGGAGGTGGATCGCTGATTGGGGATGTGTAAGCTACAAAGGCACAGGAAACTTAGTCAAAGTTAAAGTAAAGATGAATGCAGCACGCTATCAGCAAATATTGGAGGCAAATTTGCTATCATCAGCCCGGAAGCTGGGCATGGGACGTACTTGGATGTTCCAACATGACAACGCTCCAAAATACAAGGCCAAGTCGAACTGTTATTGGTTACAGCAGAACTGTCACGACGTATAACAGATATATTCAAAGATAGCAACCTATATCTAATGTGTAGTGTTGAGCGATACGATACTGCAAATATCGGGTATCGGCCAATATTAGCTGTATCGGGCTCTCGATTCCGAGTACCGATATTTTCGTCATATCGGATACCGGAATCGGATTTGTCACTGTCACTGTGAGTGTCCGTCGGTCGGGTCTGTCAGGAGTCAGCGGCACTTACCTGGCAGAAGATCTCCGGCGGTCACGTCCTGGACTGCTTGATGGCCGCCATTATCTTCTCCCTGGCGGTCACATGCAGTTTTTCGCGATAACTGCAGTGACTGCAGGGTAATCCCGGCCGTAAACCAGTCCGATGACGTCACCGCCGGGGAAGCAGGTAATCAGCTGTGCTGCGCCGGGATGACAGGCTCTGCCTGCCTGCCTCTGATGTCATTCTGATGTAGCAGAGCTGGATCGTCGTGGGACACTCGTTACTATGGACTGCGTCGGACAGGTGGTATACTGCTGTTTTTTTTTTTTCATTTTTTTACAGGAGATCGATGGCGTCGCAGGATGAGACTGTAATAAAAGTAATGAAAACTGTGTTGTTTTTTTTATTAAATTAAAAAACTTTTTTATGAACATTCACCCGTCCGGGTACATCAACAATTTAACTATTTACATACTGGGACCCTGTCCGGGTTATTTATAATTCTTTGGCAGGGGTGTTCCAGGTACCACCTGGTACTCTTCTGATGCTTGCCAAACATCCGAGACACCAAGGACCACCAGGACCTGATGACGTCGTGTGGCCTGTACAGTCAAGTCGTGACCCGCTATCTGTGTCTGTGTGGCCACCTCTTTCATCTCCCTCCGGGTCTGGAGCCCTATGTCCCGGACTGAACGAACCCCAGGGGGCCTAACAGGCGCCGGGTACGGGCCAGCTATCATTATCATGTCCATAGCTGGGGCTGCTGAGGAGACCACTGAGGGAGGCTGGGGAGATTTACGGCGTGGGGGGGGCACTTGTGCAGAGGCCTGGATGTGGGAGGCTGAAGGCTTCGAGGGTCTCACAGGTTCCTGACACTCTGGGGACCAGGGGTCGCACCTGGTGACATTTAGGGCATACCATCCATTGTAACCCCAGTGTCGGGTGTAAGTTACCAAGTCTCCTGGCAACAGGTCCCTCCCCGGGTGTCCTTCTGGGAGGTGAGTCTCCACGTCCCGCCGGGTCACAAACACTTCTAAATAAAGTCCAGGCTACTGGATGAAGCCCCAACCAGCTTTCAATTTAAAGCTCCGTACTGCACCCTTACGCCGCGGCTCCCTCACCGTACTTTTATCTTTTCTCATCCGGTCCTTATCTGCCCGGTCCTTCTCGATGTGACATTGGCGAAGCTTCTGGGATTCGCGCTGCTCCCTTTGTCGCTCGGCTTCTCTCTCCCGACGTCTACACTGTTCCTCCTGACGCCGGTTGTAATTCTCCTCCACCAGCATCTCCATGTCTCCACCATCAAACTGCAGCTTACGATGTACCGGTTTGCGGCAGCTCTCCTGGCGCCCGACAGTCCTGGCGGCGCTCACCTGCGGAGGAAGCAGCCGGCTCTGGAACAGATGACAGTCGGGGCTCCGGTACAGACAGGTAGACCTCTGGTGCCTGCGCGGCCTCCTCCATGAGGACGGGTGTCGCTTCTTCTGTCTCAGCGACGGGGGCAGACAGCGGGATCTGGGGTGCTGCCGGTGCAGCGTTTTTTGCAGGAACGGGTGCCTCCACTGCGACAACGTCAACCGGATCACATTGCAAGGGCTGGGATGCCCGCACAGACTCCTCTACTAGAACGGGTGCCTCACCTTCCGGTACAGACACTTCAGGTAAGAGGGATTGGCGCCGCTCCAAGTTTAGTTTTAGGGCACGCCAGCTGGCTTCCATCCTGGCGACCTCCTCCCGGTGCTGGGCCAGGTCTCTCAGGGTATCCTCCGCTTCTTGCAGCGTAGGAGGGTTTCCAGGCCGGGTGCCCAACGGTGGTTCCGTGGCGATCGGGTCGCTTCCGTGGGGGGAGAGCTCTGACTGCTCCATCCCTTCACACTTCTGCTCGTGTCCATTAACCATCTCTGCCAAGTCACATGTGTCATTAGCATCTGGAGAGGGCCCTCTTTTGTAGTGAGGCGGGACCTTCGTGTTAGTTTCCGCACACTGAGGAGGATGAGGAGGCGGAACTCAAGAGCTGTGGGGCACGATCTTACATTGCAGTAACATTTAGAGTGGTCGGCCATCGTTTTCGCGCCACTGAGTGAGTGTACACCCACGAAGAGCACGCCCTTCTTCTTCACCAGTGCCTCGTCGTGACGCAGATATGGCGGAAAAATGGCAAATACATTCTCTGATGATTTTAGCAATTCTCAAGCACAAAACCAGTTCAATTCAGGCACACAGGACTCGCTTATAGCGAGCTACAGAATCCTGTTCGTGACGCCCAAGTTGAGTCTCACAGAGCCAGAGGTTTTGGGGGTACTCGGCACCGAGCCCGTCGACTTCTATGGGGTATGTCACGGCTTTACCCGGCAATTGAATCAGAGTCTATTTTACTATGTAGAAGTGTATAAACTATAAATATATGTATATATATGTCACAATGACATGTATATATATATATATATATATATATATAATATGTATTCTATGTGTGTATATTTTGTGTTTACAACGAAAGAAAGTGTTTTTTTAGTTGCGATATTTTGTTCCCATAGACTTACATGGGACTTCCGGTATCGGAATCGGATATCGACGATATTTAGTGATATCGGCGATACCATTCCGATCCGATATTTTTAGATATCGAGCAGTATCACTCAACACTACTAATGTGACATAATTCTAAATTTCATATAATAGAGAAAATCAACATGTATACATAGTATCTGCCAGCAATGTCTTACCTGACATATTATCCTATGTATTGTGGGTCAATACTGTGTACGTGTCACGCTGTCTCTGGATAGAGGTGGACCGGGGTCTATGCTGACCCTGAACTGGGGTCCTGACTAGTCCCTCTACCTGGAGGTACTGTTAATGGTACAGAGGTCCAGGCCGCCAGCGTAACCCTGTCTCCTGTAGATCCCTGACCACTGTAATCTAGTCCTGAGAAGGACCCTGATTACCACCACAGGGAATGGGCAGGTCACAGCTTACACACAGTCTTAGACAAACGAGACAGACAAGGGGTAAAGAAAACACAGCCTTGCATACAACACTTCCACTACAGAGGAACACAAAAGGTTAAGGAGATAAACAATAAGCGAGGAGAGGAAAAACCACAACAGGCACTCTTAGCTTAAGTCTTCTCAGAAACGATCCGCTCTGCTGGTCTGAATGAATGCTTTCACCGGCAACTTCCCCAGCAGACCAGCAGGTATATGAAGGAAGCTAATTAACAAAACATCAATCGCAGCTGGGTGAGGCTGGTAAGCCCAGCACCGAGAGAGAAAGAATTAACTCCCTCAGTGCCGAAAAACACCCAGCACCAGAAACTCAGCTGTGCGAAGTCAGGGTGTGCAATCGCGACTATCTCCGCCGCGACACACCCGTGACAGTACCCCCCCTTCTACGAGGGGCCTCTGGACCCTCAGGGCCTGGTCTATCTGGGTGAGTAGTGTGGAAGGCCCGAACCAAACGGTCTGCGTTAATATCCGACGCAGAAACCCACATCCTCTCCTCAGGACCATACCCCCTCCAATGAACAAGGTACTGAAGGGACCGGCGATCCAGACGTGAGTCAATGATCTTCGATACCTGAAACTCCAAATTACCATTGACCACCACAGGAGGAGGAGGTAGAGGTGACGGTATAACTGGTGCCACGTACCTCTTAAGCAACGATTTGTGGAACACATTGTGGATTTTAAATGTAGGAGGGAGGTCAAGACGGAAAGCCACAGGATTAACTATTGAACTGATCCTGTATGGCCCGATGAATCTGGGACCGAGTTTCCAGGAGGGAACCTTAAGTTTTATATTCTTGGTAGACAACCATACCAGATCGTTCACACTTAGGTCCGGACCAGACACTCTCCTCCTATCAGCCATACGTTTGTATCGGTTCCCCATAGTGCTCAGATTATTAAGCACTCCTCTCCACACTGAAGCAAGTGACGACGAAAATCGTTCCTCCTCAGGAACCCCAGAAGAGCCCCCCCCATTGAAAGTACAAAACTGGGGGTGAAAACCATATGCCCCAAAAAACGGGGACTTACCAGTGGACTCGCTCCGCCTATTGTTAAGAGCGAACTCTGCCAGAGGCAAGAAAGAAGACCAGTCCTCTTGGTTCTCTGAGACAAAACACCGGAGATATGTCTCTAAGCTCTGATTCAGACGCTCTGTCTGACCATTGGTCTGCGGATGAATAGAGTTGAGCGATACTTTCCGATATCCAAAAGTATCGGAATCGGAATGGTATCGCCGATACACAAAAAATATCGGCGATACCCGATACCGATACCGGAAATACAATGTAAGTCTATGGGAACAAAATATCGGAATTAAAAAAAAACCATTCTAGCCTTGTAGGTTAATTGTACATGAAGGAAAACAACAAAGAGTAATGTAGAATGTATTGGGGGAGGTTGAGGAGACATTAAAGGCATAGATGTTTAACCCAATCCAATGGAATAGCATTAATTTTTTTTTTTTAGGAAATACGTTCGGATTGACGAAGAAATTGACAATGTTGTTAACCTTTTTTCTATTTTGGCAAATATGTATGTTTCACAACTTCCATGCTCTTCACCTTTTTAACTTTTGACACACTTTCTCCTTCATAATCTTCAGCAGCATCATCTTTGTCATCAAATTATTCTTCATTTTCACCTTCTTTATCTTCTTCTAAAACTTCTTGCTTTTCATGTTTTTGTTAACATTACTCATATTGTTCTTTTTAAACTATTATTCTTCTTCATATTATAGTCCTTCATCTTCTTCATCATATTCTTATTTGTGACATAGATTCCTGTACTTGTAATCTGTAAAAGTATGATTTTTTCATCGTTCCGTTCTTGCTGCCACAAAAGATTTAAATTACAACAGTATTTGTCCGTGTTCAGTTTAGCCTGCAGCATCAGGCATTTACCAGGGGCACCACGAGGAGGAACGGACTCACCCCCATACACTGCTTAGTCTTCTTCTGCTTATAATTTAGAGCATATATTTTGCTCTTCATTTTGGTCTTATACTTCATGTTCTTCTGCCTTTAGATCTTCTGCTTATTGTTCTTGTGTCTCTTGTTCTGTATCTTGTATTTGTAGCACAACCTTGTACCAGCTGATGTTACTGGGACACGGTTACTAAGCAGGAGGTACCTGTGCTCCAAAGCACTACCAAGGACCAGCAGACATTGCTGGAACTCGGATACCGAGATGGAGGCACCTAGGCCAAAGGCACTGCGGAGAACCAGTTGACGGTACTGGAACCCGGACGGGTAGCAGAAGGTACAAGAGCCAATGCAAGTAACGAGGACCAGCTGACTGTGCTGGAACCCGGAGGGGCAGCAGAAGGAAAAGAGCCAATGGCACAACCGAGGACCAGCTGACGTTACTGGGACACGGTTACTAAGCAGGAGGTACCTGTGCTCCAAAGCACTACCAAGGACCAGCAGACGTTGCTGGAACTCGGATACCGAGATGGAGGCACCTAGGCCAAAGGCACTGCGGAGAACCAGTTGACGGTACTGGAACCCGGACGGGTAGCAGAAGGTACAAGAGCCAATGCAAGTAACGAGGACCAGCTGACTGTGCTGGAACCCGGAGGGTCAAAAAACAAGAGAAGTGCAATACAATATGGTGAAAAAATTATATTGTTTAAAAATATAAAAAATATTCAAAATATACTACCTCAAATATGTCCACCACTAATTGAAATCACACCACTAAGTGTGGTTGGATAACCAACCAAATGTATAACATGAACACCCAAGTGTAAGAGAAATAAGGGGGAAGAAACCACCGAGGCAGGTGACGGTACAATAAGTATTTTATTAACAATAATTGATAAGCATATTACACAAAAATAATGTTAAGATAATATATAAAAAAAGATGTTAAAACAGAGAAAGCACAAGCACCACCCAACAGTGCCTAATGACCGGGATATATATCCATATAGCCAGGTAAGTATATATCACCAAATTACAATTGCCAACAACAGTGTGCAAAACAATTTTTGGTGCAAAATACAGGTAAGTGAATAACGTCAATGCACAATAACCAATAATAGTGAAAATAAAAGAGATAATCCTAATATAAAGCACACTACACAAACTCAGTGTGCTAAAATAATGAATAAATAACCAAGTGAAAAATAAAAATAAAATGTAAAAATGTTGCTAAGGTGCCTATCGACGCCCCAACAAAAAGGCAATTGTAGATTAGTCACTAATGTGTACACTATACCTGGTAAATATCGGAAGGCAGAGAGGGTGGATGAAGGAACGCGCGTTGGGGCGCGTTAGAGGAAGCCATCCATCCACCCTCTCTGCCTTCCGATATTTACCAGGTATAGTGTACACATTAGTGACTAATCTACAATTGCCTTTTTGTTGGGGCGTCGATAGGCACCTTAGCAACATTTTTACATTTTATTTTTATTTTTTCACTTGGTTATTTATTCATTATTTTAGCACACTGAGTTTGTGTAGTGTGCTTTATATTAGGATTATCTCTTTTATTTTCACTATTATTGGTTATTGTGCATTGACGTTATTCACTTACCTGTATTTTGCACCAAAAATTGTTTTGCACACTGTTGTTGGCAATTGTAATTTGGTGATATATACTTACCTGGCTATATGGATATATATCCCGGTCATTAGGCACTGTTGGGTGGTGCTTGTGCTTTCTCTGTTTTAACATCTTTTTTTATATATTATCTTAACATTATTTTTGTGTAATATGCTTATCAATTATTGTTAATAAAATACTTATTGTACCGTCACCTGCCTCGGTGGTTTCTTCCCCTTATTTCTCTTACACTTGGGTGTTCATGGAACCCGGAGGGGCAGCAGAAGGAAAAGAGCCAATGGCACAACCGAGGACCAGCTGACGTTACTGGGACACGGTTACTAAGCAGGAGGTACCTGTGCTCCAAAGCACTACCAAGGACCAGCAGACGTTGCTGGAACTCGGATACCGAGATGGAGGCACCTAGGCCAAAGGCACTGCGGAGAACCAGTTGACGGTACTGGAACCCGGACGGGTACCATAAGGCACCCATGAAAATGTAAGTTGACAGGCCGCAAGCCGTCTGCAGTTACCAAATCACACAGTCCTACAGTGGGTGCTTGTCCTATTTTCACAACGGAAAGAGCCTTTATTTACATATCCCACAGCACACATAGGAATCACCTAAACTGCAGGCACCATAGAGTCGGATAACCGGAATGCAACATGACAGGACAACTTATTTGAGGCTAATTTACGTTGACACTGCCAGGAAACAGCTGTGGTGCTGTAACCAGGGTGGGCATGAGTCAGTACCCGTGCCAATTACTTCCGAGCAACAACTGGCGGTGTTGGAGCCCAGGGATGAGAGGAGGACAGGGTGGAGGCAGCATGACTTTTTGTCGTACACACAGCAGGGGAACAGCTGCCATTACTCAACCCCAGTAACACAGGAGCAAGTGTTGACTGTGCTAACAGCACTTACAGGCAACAACTGGCGGTGTTGGAGCCCAGGGTCCAATGCATCGACTTCAATTGTTTCCACCTCCTCTCAGGAACACAGCACTGTTGATCAACCATCTGTCTCTTCACCGCCTGCCAAATTGCCCAGTCAGTCAGAGAGTTCTGTACAGGAGCCAGCTGAGTCTCTGCTTCTGTTCTCAGAATCTGTTGGTTTGCAAACAGGGGCACAGCCAAGCAGCATTCTGGAATGTGAAGAAGAGGGAGTATGCAGTGATGCGCAACAGCTGTGTCTCTCTGAATCTGAAGAGGCGGGTGAGACAGTGCCGATGGTCAGCACACCGCAGAACGCATCTGATGATGATGAGACTCAGGTGCCAGTTTCTGTTGAGCATGGTGGTGGCCAGACCACCCAACAGCAGCAGGTGTTGGAAGAGGTTAGTGGAGATGATGAGGTCCAAGACCCAACATGGCGTGAGGAACAGGAAGGTGGTGGTAGCAGCTCTGAGGAAGCGATTGCCCCAACGGTACAAACAGGAGGGAGAGTTAGGCTGCATACTCTGTTGCCTGTAGCCTCCATTTTGGCACCTGTTCAGATTTCTCTTCCAAAAGTCTAAACGGACGCTCCCAGGACTTGCACTGCGTGGTCCTTTTTTCACACACTTGCAGATGATATTTGCTATGTCAAATGCAAGCTGTGTAATCAAAAAGTAAAAAGAGGTAAAGTGTCAGTAACCTCAATACCACAAATATGTGTAAACATGTGCGGAGAAAACACGTACTTGAGTTACAAAGACACACTGAAGATGTACAGTCTATAGAGAATCACTGCACAAGTTTAACTGCATATGTCATGGTTAAATTTGAAATTTTTATTGCACACTTGATGTGAAAAAAGAAAATAGCTATGAGACTACTGACTGACGTTTTGGGCAACGCAGTGGCCTTTATCAAATAGTCGCTGGAAGAGATAGAAAAATTTACAGTCAATGACAATGTATAATATATACAATATATACAATAAATACATAGGGTGAAGAATATATATACATAGGAATTAGGCAACATGTTAAACATTTGGGTGATACTGTAGAACACGGAGAATTATCCCTCTAGGGTATGCGGGTGGATAATGTAGTTTTTTGTTGATTTTTGGGAGTGTGTAGAAAACAGGGGTGATGGGGTATTGAATATTAAGGAATGTCATAGTCTTACAGTCTATGGTGATCAATTAAAGATGTTTTGTCAGGATACGATAAATTTTTTGACAGATGTAAAATGTAGGGTCACAATTGAGTTGTCTGTAGGTTAGGTTAACTGACAGTTGTCTATGAATTTCGGCAATAGATTGGGTCTTATTCATAATAACGATAGCACCCCCCTTATCTGCTGGTTTAATAATAATGTTGGGGTTATCTTTCAGAGATTTTATGGCTTGTTTATCTGTGGGTGTCAGGTTGTGGCGTATCGGGTGTAGGCCCAATCTTGGCAAACCATCCACGAGCACAGGCTCTGAATGCTGGCATTGCAAAACTCCTGTCCCTTGAAATGCTGTCATTCAGGCTGGTGGAGACTGACAGTTTACGGAACTTAATGGCATTGGCAGTCCCACAATACAATGTGCCAAGCTGATTTTATTTCAGCAGGCAAGCCGTCCCTGGTCTGTAAAAGCATGTTGTTGAGGTTAAAATTAAACATGCGCTACTAAACTCCGTCAGTAGCAATGTCCACCTGACCACCGCTGCGTGGACCAGTATCCATGGCCAGGGACGATACCTTTCCCTTACTGCCCATTGGGTCAATGTTGTGGAGCCGGGTACAGATCTTGCGAGTGGCGCTGTACGTGTTCAGGCAACTACAAGGATTGCGGGAATCAAGTCTGTACACATTGACTCCTCCTTCTCCATTTCCTCAGAAACATCGTTGCAGGAGCCGTCACGGTCTACCTCCACATGGACCCGTGAACGCTTAATAAGAATCTTTAGTTATATAGCGCCAACAGATTACGCAGCGCTTTACAGTTTAACAGTTTCAGAACACAAGTCATAACTAACAACGTTACCAATACAATAATGAAAGCAATATAATCCGCACATGCTCGTGAGAGCTTACAATTTACAAATATGTGGGGGAGATACAAAGTACAGGTGTTTATATACAATGGTGTATTTAGAATGATGGCCCAGCCATTTTGAGGGAGTGAGGGATGGATGGAGATAGTGAATGGGCTACACACACACACTTACACATAGAATGACTTTGATTAGTGAATGTGATAGGCCGCTATGAAGAAATGTGTTTAGAGTGAGCGCCCCAAAACATGCAAATTGTGGATAGTTCTAATTTCTTGGGGTACAGCATTCCACAGTATTGGCGCAGCGCGGGAGAAGTCTTGGATTCGGGAGAGATGTTCTTTAGGTGTAGGTGGCAATAGCGGGCAACAGATTGTATATGGGAGGTGAAGGAGAGATTGGTGTCAAACATAACACCCAGACAGCGAGCCTGTTGACCGATATGAGCACAGACGTGGCCAAACGTCAACAGGCCGTCCTGAAATTAATTTCCATGGGGAATCAAAGACACACAGCGCTGGAGCTCTGGAATGCCATAAAGCAAGAGAGCGACATGTGTATTTTGCCAGCGAATCTCCAGCCAGGCTTGGTAGTGTGTGACAATGGCCGAAATCTGGTGGCAGGTCTGGGCCTAGGCAACGTCACTCACATACCATGTCTGGCACATGTGCTAAACTTGGTCGTCCAGAGTTTTTTGAGGGACTATCCGGATCTTGATGCACTGCTGCACAAGGTCCGCCTACAGTGCGCTAACTTGCGACGTTCCACCATGGCCAGATCGCGCATTGCAGCTCTGCAACGCAGATTTTGCCTTCCTGAACATCGCATCATATGTGACGTACCCACCAGGTGGAATTCCACGTTACATATGTTGGAGCGGTTGTGTGAGCAGCAGCCAGCAGTAATGGAGTATCAGCTGCATCAGTTGCAATCAACTCGCAATTTGCGCCGTTCACTTCACCACTACTGAGTGGGCCTCTATAATAATAATCTTTATTTATATAGCGCCAACACATTCCGCAGCGCTGTACAGTTTAACAGTTTCATAACACAAGTCATAAGTGACAACGTTAACAATACAATAATTAAAGCAATATAAGCCGCCCCTGCTCGTGAGACCTTACAATCTACAATGAGGAGGGGGAGCTACAAAGTACAGTTGTTTATATACAATGGTTTATTTACAATGATGGTCCAGCCATTTTCAGGGAGTGAGGGATGGATGGAGATAGTGAATGGGCTACACACACACACAGTTACACGTAGAATGACTTTGATTAGTGAATGTGATAGGCCGCTCTGAACAAATGTGTTTTGAGTGTGGAAGTAGGGCTGTTAATGGGATGTTGAAGTCTCCAAGGATAAGGGTTGGTACTTCTGAGGACATGAAAGTGCGGCAGCCAGGCAGAGAAGTGGTCAAGGAACTGTGTGGGCGAGCCTGGGGTCCGATATATTACCGCTACTCTAAGGGAGAGGGGACGAAAGAGCCTGATGGTGTGTACCTAATAATTTTCAAAATCTTAATATAAAATTTACATGTTACATATTTACATCTAGTATAAAACATTTAACCATTAAGCCTACTTACAGAACAAGGAAGTGTAAAAAAACTTGTGCTTAAAAAAAAAGTGCAAATTAAATGTGAGAAGGGCAGTGTAACAAATAATTTAGGAAAAAGATAAACTAACATCAAGTGCTGTGTGCTGTGTAAGAGCCAGACACATTAACATGAAATCAGTCTGGAATAGCGGTGATTTTCTCCCCATAACCCGAGTAACATTCTGGGGAGAGGGGTGTAGAGTCAACGATCAGCAACTAGCTACGGTAGATCAAATACCTGAAAAAAAAAAAAAAAAAAAATGGTTATTTAACATTCATAAGATACATTTTATTTTATCAAAAAAAAATTAAATATTTAACATTCATAAGATACATTGTATTTAAAAAAAAAAAAAAAATTATTTAACATTCCTAAGATAAAAAATTTTTTTAAACATAAAAACTATAATACACAGCAGGATCTTTAGTAAAAACCAGACTTACCACTGTAACCTCTTAATCCTTGCAAGCTTCAACACAACGTTGACAAGGTACACAGCAGGGGTGGTCGGTCTCCTAGACAACGAGCAAACTCCTTCATGTTGAGAGAGGCCACTGTTGTGAATGGGTTTGAGATGAGTTCTGAGCAGAGGCTCCCTCTGGTGGTTACAAGCGGTACTAGTGAGGATTGGGAATCAGGTGTTACTGATTGGTCTTATTTAAGGGAATCATTTTCCCATCAGGGTTGCCGGTGATCAATTGTTCTGGTCTGAATCCTTCTTTCCAGTTTCCCTTGTAGCCTGCTGTGTCGTGTCTGCATCTCCTGCTATCAGATAAGACAATTTCTTATTTTGTGTTTTTGCTTTATTTTTGCATTTTGTCCTGCACTTCTGTGGGGGCCTTCTGGGTCCCCTCCGGGGGCTTTTGCCCTCTCAGTTTAGTTCAGCCACTGTGTTTTGTAGTTTTGCTTTTTCCAGTTTTTTCAGTGGCTGCTGTTTTTGTTACACCAGAGAACTAATTTAGGTGGTAGAGGTCGTGTGATCTCAGGTGATTTTGAAATTAGTAGAGTTGGTGTTTTTCAGGGTTTTCTGGGATTGCAGTAAGTACCCTTCCTGTCCTTTTCTATTTAGATAGTTTGGGCCCCAGCGTTTGCTCATACTATTTTCTTTCTGTGTCAGTATTTCCTCTTGTCTAACCGCCATTACATGTTTGGGGGCTTTCTATTATCTTTGGGGTTCTGCTCCGGGGCAGATAGCTTTCCTATTTCTATCTTTAGGTGTAGTTAGTTTCTCAGGCTGTGACGAGGCGTCTAGGACCATCGTAGGAACGCTCCACGGCTGCCTCTAGTTGTGGTGGTTAGTCAGGGTACTGCAATCCCATAGATTCCAACTGCTCTGGTGTATTTCCTTTTTTACCTGCACTCCTCAGCTACCGTAACATAACAGGCCACCATCTCCTTAGCTTTCTGTACTTTTCTGTGGGAATGAGCTTGTCTCCAACCAGCCAGGAATATTCATTGAATGGCACACCATGGTTTGGTATTAGCACCCAGTACCAAAAGTGAAGCCAACCACAGTTCCCATTTCTCATGAACTTTATTTGATATACTGGCTGGCCAAACATTAGTTTCTCACAAAGGAGCTGAAGACCCTGAGTGGCAGTAGGTGCAAGTCTCTCCAGCATGACCTGTTTGTTAGATATTTGCCGTCTACACCTAAAGAACATCTCTAGAATCCGCCCTTTTCTCACCATGGAAACAACAAAAACCCTCACTGTAGCATTGATCCACTCCCGCCTGGACTACTGCAATGCTCTATTACTTGGCCTCCCCATTACTCGACTATCCCCTCTCCAGTCCATCCTTAATGCAGCAGCCAGGGTCATCCATCTGGCTAATCGGTACTCGGACGCGTCCGCTGTTCGCCAATCCTTACACTGGCTGCCCATTCATTATAGGATCCAATTCAAAGTACTGGTTCTCACCCACAAAGCTCTCCACAGTGCAGCACCCCCCTACATCTCCTCCCTCATTTCTATCTATCGGCCTAACCGACTGCTGCGCTCTGCAAATGACTTTCGACTAACCTCTGCAGTAATCCGTACCTCCCACTCCCGACTCCAAGACTTCTCCCGCGCTGCGCAAATCCTCTGGAATGCTCTACCACAAGAAATTATGACTATCCACAATTTGCCTGGTTTCAGGCGCTCCCTCAAAACACATTTGTTCAGAGTGGCCTATCACATTCAATAAGCAAAGTCGTTCTATGTTTAAGTGTGTATGTGGAGCCCATTCACTACCTCCATCCATGCCTCACTCCCTCAAGATGGCTGGACCATCATTGGAAATGCACAATTATATATACACACCTGTACTTTGTATCTCCCCCACCTCATTGTAGATTGTAAGCTCTCACGAGCAGGGTCGGCTTATTTTGCTTTAATTATTGTATTGTTAACGTTGTTACCTATGACTTGTGTTTTGAAACTGTTAAAGTGTAAAGCGCTGCGGAATATGTTGGCGCTATATAAATAAAGATTATTATTATTATTATTATATCAGAGGGAGAAGAGGATTGGGCCTTGACAAGGTGCCCGATTGCATCTTAAGTCTTATTGAATGTTGGAGCCAGTCCACCGTACAAAAGCAGCCATAGAGTGTCCGGGTACCTGCTTGGATTTCGATCAAAATGAAGACTACTTTGATGTACATGTACACCAATTCGAGAAAAATGACAAGGATGAGGCAGTAAGACACGCTCAGCAGAGTACAAGCAGCATTGCTTGAAGAAGTAACTTGAGCGTGATCAAATTGAATAAATTAAAATCTCAGACTACAGTGAACACAACTCTTAGCTGTGAAAGGGCTTTTTGTGTCCTTCTACAGTGTTTTCAACCAATGTATTGGATACGGATGGAAGCACGTCACACTATAATTTCAATTGAATGGAGCAGCAAGAATTACACTAAAGAAAAAAAAAAAAAAAGAGTGAGAGTGACATGTGCAGATGCCTACATACAGCGTTGTATGCCGAGCAAACTGCAGCGCGTCACCTGCACTCACACACACACCTTGCAGAGCTGTGAAAAAAACACTGCAAGGCAAAAGGAAGATGTACACAGCGGTTGGTAAAGTAGCCTGCCTAAAGCACAGTACACAAAATCACAATCTCTAACTGTCCTCAGAGTCAGCAGAGCAGCGTTCTGTCCCAAACTGAATTAACAGCACAGTGACGCTAAAATGGCGGCTTTATCCCACAACAATACCTTCCTTGTGTCACGGTTAGGGTAGCGTGTGTCTATTATATGAGTGTCTGTAAAATGTAACGTTACGCAGACTTATTCTGCCCTTGGGACGCAAAAATAAGACAGTAATCATTTACTGTATAAAACTCCACCTATGCGCAACAAAACAAGCACGTTCCCTCTTACGGTTCCTGCGCTGACATGTGAGTAGGGAGTTTGGAGACGTTCCTGAATTTATCCCAGGTATCCAAGCATATCAGGCCGATAGGAGAGCATTAAAACCACCCACGGTGGTGACTTAAATATGGTGAATCGAACCAGTGAAGAACTGTAGGTCGATGCGAATGAATGTGCGATCACATGACACACGTTTATAATAACCCTTGCTAGACACGAGTAACTTTGTAGACATTTGGACACACCTGAACCCAGATGGCAGTGAATATTCATTCTATTCGGCGCCACATGACTCTTGGTCCAGAATAGATTATATATTGCTAGCACAGGAGCTATTAAGGGGAGTGGAAGAGGCAGATGTGCACAGCGTAGCTATATATGACCACGCGCCCGTATCAGTGACCCTGCCAGATATGGTGCAGATGGGGCCAAACCAAACTTGGCGCTTCCCGACCTATTTGTTAATGGATGAGAAGTTTCGACATCATGTGAAGCAATGGTGTTTTTAATATGTAAGGGATAATGGAGATACTAGGGATAGGCCGGAACTTTTATGGGCAGCAGGGAAGGGAGTAATGCGCGGGAAACTAATAGGTTATCAGACAACGCTAAAAAAGAAGATGGCGACAAACTACTCGCAGGCTAGCAGGATATTACGCGATAGGTACACGGCAAACAAGACAAGTTCATCAACACAGGTTAAAAATAGATGTAAGCAGGCTAAGGTTGACTTACACGTATGGGTATATCGACGAGAGAGAAGCAGTAATAACAATTATAGAGCCGATGTATATCGTTATGGTAGCAAATGAGGGAGACTATTAGCACGACTAGCGAAAGGAAATCACATTCGTCATCAACATATTACAGCGTTAACGAATAAACATGGGATCATGAACACAGACCCTCGAACCATAAACACCATTCTACAAGAATACTACTCAGACTTATATAAGGTGGAACATACGGATAGTGAGGAGGGTAACACCTTTGTAGATGGAATACGGTTACCATCCATCACAAACTATCAGCTTCTCCTTTTAAAAAAACAAATTGTGGTGACGGAAGTGACAGCGGCGATAAGTTACTTTAAATACGGGAAAGCTCCAGGATCTGACGGGTTTACAGCCAAATTATTAAAATTATTGAGTGAGGATATCCCGTCCACATTGGTATGCACCTTCAATCATATATTGGAGACAGGAGGGTTGCCCAGCCATTCAAACATGTCACACATGAAGTTGCTACTAAAACCAAACAAACCTTCACATCTGCCTGGATCCTATCGTACATTCTCACTCATTGACCATTATATCAAGATTTTGTCCAGGATCATGGAAGATCTTTTGAGTAGCATTGTTCCTACGCTGATAGGGCGATCACAAGTGGCCTTTGTTAGCTACTTTGTTGGCTACTATCAGTCTCACTATGCATAACACATGTGTGCAGTGGGCAGTATTACCTTTGCCTTCGGTGGAGTAGGAAAACCCCTCTCCTATCGAAGTGTTAGTTGGGGAGATGGAAGATTTGACACCGGGACCTGAATTGTAATACTTAAATGTGACAGGTGACAAATTTGTTAAGGCGCAACTACGCGGCCCCTACGTTGAGTCTAGCCCGTGAAAATTTACTGGTTGTCAATGGGGAACCCCAACACCCCGGGGCAGCTACAGTATTTAAACAATTAGAGCTGAACCAAGATTTGCTGTATCAGGTTTATAAAATACATGTTGAAATTTTTTAGCAATTGCTGCTACCGCAGTCATATCGGAGGTTGGTAATGGACTTAGCGCATGCGCATGTACTAGGGTGACATTTGTGCCAAAAGAAAACCCTACACAGAATTATACAACGGTTTTACTGGCTGGGGGTCTATCAAGAAGTTAAACGGTATTGTAACTCTTGTCGCATGCGCCAGATACACAGTCCTCAGCCTCATTTTGTAAGTCCCTTGGTGCCATTAAAAATTTTAGAGGTCCAGTTTGAGAGAATACCCATGGATCTGGTGGAGCCGGTTAATAAATCAGCAAGGGGTCATCAACAGGGGCAATAAAAGGGGCACTGTGTGGGTCACCAGTTTTGAGCACACCCGAGTTCAAAAGAGAATTCATTGTCCAGACTGATGCGTCAGAGGTAGGTCTGGGTGCCGTGTTGTCTCAGGACTGGAGCTTAACGGGGAGGAGCATCCCATTAGTTTCCTGAGTCGAAAACTTACTCCATCAAAAAACAGAGACAGCATTGTAGAGAGAGAGTGCCTGGCGATAAAGTGGGCACTGGAGTCGTTGCGCTACTATTTGTTGGGGATAACATTTTGTTTTGTAAATGATCATTCCCCTGTGACTGGCAGTGTTGTAGCCCAGGGAGTAGAGTTCAGGTGGTAGAAAGATGAACATAACAGGAGACTTGGAAAACGTTGGCAAACAGTTATTTAATCTGAAAACGGACAGGCAAATTCAGGTGAGATCCATGCCTTGTTCATTTTCAGAAAAATAAGCCGGTCTACATTGTCTGAGGATAGTCGCATGCGACGGTATGTTAGTACACCACCTGCAGCACTAAAGACGCGCTCAGATAATACACTGGCAGCAGGGCAAGCCAGCACCTCCAAAGCATACCACACATCAAATACAAATATAACAGTAATAATAATATTATCAATAAAAAATGAAATTGCACACACAGTACACAGACACAGCTCATATGTGTGTATGAGAGAGTGTTTCTGTGTGTAGTTCATGCCTCTAGCCTAGAAGATCAGTCTTGCTAAAATCTTTAACACTGACCCCTGTTCTGTTCTTAAAATGGTGGATGCTGAACTGCTTCTCAGCCCCCTCATACACAATCATTATGTGGCACTGCTGGGCTCAGTCAGAGGCATCAGATTGAACTAGGCTGTCCTGAGTCATTCTCAATAGAACATTTTGTTCAGCAGTTCATCTAGTTCATTTAGTTCAGAGGTCACATGATGCATTTCCTATCAGCTCCTCACAGGATAGGGTGGAGAAAAACTGAACTAAATGAACTAATCTTTTGAACTAATCTTTTCAGTGAACTAGTTCATGGTGAACTAATCACCAAAATTAACTAGATTTCCCATCACTATGGTGTACACCTTGGTGGCGCTGTCACAAAACTTCGCCACATTTGTAACATACAGCTCTTGCCCTGTGCAGAGGCGCTGCTTGTGCTCTCTCTTGTTGCAGAGGTGTCTACAATGCCTCGACGCACAGAGCTGCTTTGTAAAGCAGTAGCAGCAGCAGCGCTCTCGGCTGGAATGGAGAACATTATGGATTTCAACAGTGTGTCTTGGTCCTCCAACATTTTACGGTCCCGGTTCAACGGTGTGATGAGGCTTTGTAAGTTGTCCCAGTAGCGAGGGTTAGAGGTACACCATACTGGGGAGAATGTGGCCGTGGCGGGTTCTAGAGTGGCATGAAATACTGTCTGCGACTAAAAGCAAAGCGTCTTGAGAGGTCACACAATTTTTAAATTTAAATAGATAAGCGCAGCAATTGAATACAAGGATGGCAGTGCACACTCGCAGAGTACACGCTGCGGTGGTGAATGTGGGAGCAGCGGGATTATCTACAAAGAATGAACTCAGACACATGAACATGAAACCACTGTTCTTGCTGGAAGGACTTTTGTCGGACTTCTATAAGTTGCAAGCAATGTTGTATTTTGATGAAGAGCGTCACACTAATATATTTTTGTAAATTTAAAATAGAATAAAGCAGCAGCAATTTTTGAAAAATTACAAGGATGAGCCAGTGACAGACACTCAGCAGAGTACACGCTGCGGTGGTTGAAGTGGAGCGGGATCTACACTCCTACAAAAAAATGAAACCTCAGACTACAGTGAACACTGAAACACAACTGTTCACTTGCTGTGAAAGGCCTTTTTGTGGACTTCTATTAAGTTTGCAAGCAATGTATTGTATTTTGATGGAAGAGCGTCACACTAATATATTTTTGTAAATTTAAAATAGAATAAAGCAGCAGCAATTTTTGAAAAATTACAAGGATGAGCCAGTGACAGACACTCAGCAGAGTACACGCTGCGGTGGTTGAAGTGGAGCGGGATCTACACTCCTACAAAAAAATGAAACCTCAGACTACAGTGAACACTGAAACACAACTGTTCACTTGCTGTGAAAGGCCTTTTTGTGGACTTCTATTAAGTTTGCAAGCAATGTATTGTATTTTGATGGAAGAGCGTCACACTAATAGATATTTGTAAATTTAAAATAGAATAAAGCAGCAGCAATTTTTGAAAAATCACAAGGATGAGCCAGTGACAGACACTCAGCAGAGTACACGCTGCGGTGGTTGAAGTGGAGCGGGATCTACACTCCTACAAAAAAATGAAACCTCAGACTACAGTGAACACTGAAACACAACTGTTCACTTGCTGTGAAAGGCCTTTTTGTGGACTTCTATTAAGTTTGCAAGCAATGTATTGTATTTTGATGGAAGAGCGTCACACTAATATATTTTTGTAAATTTAAAATAGAATAAAGCAGCAGCAATTTTTGAAAAATTACAAGGATGAGCCAGTGACAGACACTCAGCAGAGTACACGCAGCATTAGTTGAAGTAACTGGAGCGTGATCTGCACTCAAAAAAAAAAAAAAATCACAGACTGCAGTGAACACTGAAACACAACTGTTCACTTGCTGTGAAAGGCTCCATTGTGGACTTCTATAGTGTTTGCAACCAAGGTATTGTATACGGATGGAAGCGCGTCACACTATTATTTCAATTACATGGAGCAGCAAGAATTACACTGAAGAAAAAAAAAAGAGTCTGTGAGTGACACGTGCAGATGCCTACAGACAGCGTTGCATACAGAGCAAACTGCAGCGTCACCTGCACTCACACACACCTTGCTGAGCTGTTAAAACAACACTGCAGGCAAAAGGAAGCTTTACACAGCGGTTGGTGCTAGCCTGCCTACAGCACAGTACACTAAATCGCAATCTCTAACTGTCCCTCAGAGTCAGCACAGCAGCGTTCTGTCCCTTACTGAATTCACAGCACAGTGACGCTAAAATGGCGGCGGCGCCTTTTATACACTGAAGAAAAAAAAAAAGAGTCTGTGAGTGACACGTGCAGATGCCTACAGACAGCGTTGCATGCAGAGCAAACTGCAGCGTCACCTGCACTCACACACACCTTGCAGAGCTGTTAAAACAACACTGCAGGCAAAAGGAAGCTTTACACAGCCGGTGGTAAACTAGCCTGCCTAAAGCACAGTACACTAAATCGCAATCTCTAACTGTCCCTCAGAGTCAGCAGAGCAGCGTTCTTTCCCTAACTGAGTTCACAGCACAGTGACGCTAAAATGGCTGCGGCGCCTTTTATAGTGCATTCTGACATCATTTCAGCAGCCAATCACAGCCATGCCATTAGTTAAGATGACCGCAGCATTACAGGATGTGCCCACACTTCATAGATTCATCATTGGCTGACTAACATCACATTGCCTCTCAAAGAATTATGGGAACTTCCGATTCCGGTATACGATATTGAAAAAGTATCGGAATTAAGTATCGGAATTCCGATAACGCGAATATCGGCCGATACCCGATACTTGCGGTATCGGAATGCTCAACACTACGGATGAAAAGCCGAAGAAAATGACAACTGCATCCCCGACGAGAACAAAATGCCTTCCAGAATTTGGACACAAACTCAGACCCCCGATCCAACACCACATCGGAAGGCCACCCGTGAAGTCTCACAATCTCCCCAATGAACACCTGCACCAGAGTTTTAGCATTAGGAAGAGCAGGAAGAGCAACAAAATGTGCCATTTTGCTGAACCTGTCAACTACAACTAGTATGACAGTTTTACCTGAAGACGGAGGAAGGTCCGTAATGAAGTCCATAGACAGATGGGTCCATGGACGCTCCGGGATTTTCAACGGTAAAAGGGCCCCAGAGGGACGGGTATGTGGGGTCTTAGAGCGCGCACATACCCCACAGGACGCGACAAAAGTTACCACCTCTTTATTTAAGTTAGGCCACCAAAACGAGAGAAACGAGATCTACAGTTGCTTTACTCCCCGGGTGTCCTGCCAAAGCAGAATTATGATGTGCCTCGATAACCTTTTGTCTTAACTGATCTGGAACAAACAGTTTCCCTGGAGGTCCTACAGGGGCGTCCCCCTGAGTCTCCAATACCTCCTCCTCAAGCTCAGAGCATACAGCCGACACCACAACTCCCTCCTGAAGAATAGGAACCAGGTCATCCGTCTTCCCGGCCCCGGGAAACTACGAGATAAGGCATCAGCCTTTACATTTTTTGACCCAGGACGATATGTGACGACAAAATTAAACCTGGTAAAAAACAACGACCATCTAGCTTGTCTGGAATTCAGACATTTTGCAGACTCTAAATACAGCAGGTTCTTGTGATCAGTAATGACGGTGACCGGGTGGACTGCCCCCTCCAAAAAGTGACGCCACTCTTCAAAAGCCAACTTAATGGCCAAGAGTTCCCTATTGCCGACATCATAATTCCTCTCGGCGGACGACAATTTTTTAGAGAAGAAAGCGCATGGATGCCATTTACCAGGGGACGGACCTTGAGATAATACCGCACCCACTCCTACGTCAGATGCGTCTACCTCCACAATGAACGGTTGTGATGCATCAGGTTGGATGAGTATGGGTGCTGAAGCAAAACATTTTTTCAAGGAGGAAAATGCTTGACAAGCTTTGTCAGACCACCTAGCAAAATCCGTCCCTTTTTTTGTCATGTCAGTGAGAGGTTTGACAACAGATGAGAAATTACGAATACATTTCCGGTAGTAGTTAGCAAACCCCAGGAAACGCTGCAGTGCTTTAAGATCCTCTGGCCGATCCCATTCAAGCACAGCCTTCACTTTCCCAGGGTCCATACGGAAACCGGAGGCTGACACCAAGAATCCTAAAAACTGAAGTTCTTGTACAGCGAATACACACTTCTCCCATTTGGCGTACAGTTTATTATCTCGCAAGATCTGCAACACTTGTCTCACATGCTCCTGATGAGACACAAGATCCGGCGAGTAAATTAAGATGTCATCTAGATAAATGACAACAAACTGTCCCACTAGGTGGCGAAAGATGTCATTAAACAAAATGTTGAAACACCGCCGGGGCAGTAGTCAGACCGAAAGGCATGACAAGGTTCTCATAATGTCCCTCCGGAGTGTTAAACGCCGTCTTCCACTCATCCCCCTCCTTTATCCTAATCAGATTATACGCCCCCCTGAGATCCAACTTAGAGAACCATTTGGCGCCCACAATCTGATTGAAGAGATCAGGAATAAGTGGGAGCGGATACGGATCTCGGACCGTAATCCGATTAAGCTCACGGAAATCCAGGCAAGGGCGAAGGACTCCATCTTTTTTCTTCACAAAGAAGAACCCCGCGGCCACTGGGGAAGATGAAGGTCTAATATGCCCCTTGGCCAGACTTTCCGAAATGTAATCCTTCATAGCTTGCCTCTCAGGACCAGAAAGGTTATATAACCTAGATTTTGGTAACTTAGCATCAGGAAGCAATTTTATAGCACAGTCATATGCGCGATGAGGAGGTAATTCTTGACACCCTTCCTCTGAAAACACATCCTCAAAGTCCTCCAGAAAAGGAGGTAAAGTTCTAGGCATGACCGTACCGATGACCGTGTTCATGCAGTTACTATTGCAAAATTCACCCCACTGGCTTATCTCTCTGGATTGCCAATTAATAACTGGGTTATGTTTAGTTAACCAAGGAAGTCCCAACACAATAGGAGTGGGAAGGCCCTCCAACACATAACAAGACAATAGTTCTTTATGTATTGCCCCCACTCGAAGGTCTATGTTATGCACGGCTTGCACAAAGCTACCTTGACCGAGAGGCCTGGCGTCAATAGAGAATATAGGGATAGGTTTGGCCAATACACTCAGTTGCATACCTTGCACCTGGGCAAACCGAGCGTCCACCAGATTAGCCGCGGCCCCACTATCCAGAAGAACAGAAATCCTCTCAGTTCTCGTACCTACCACCACCTCCGCTGGTACGAGAAACTGAGACGGACTTGGGGACGAAATACATACTCCCAGATTGTCGTCCACCACACAACCTGGGATTAATAGTTTTCCGGCGACTTCTTGCTCAGTACAGTACGGGATGGACACCCCTCAATAAAATGTCCCTCTCTCCCGCAGAAGAAACACCTTCTTGTTTTGCGGCGCACCGCCGATCCCCTCCCTCGAAATGATGTCCCTCCCAACTGCATAGGTTCCTCGGAACAAACCAGGGGAACCTCAATATTAGGGACTTTAGAAGGAGGTGGAGTCATCACAGGGGGCGGAGTTACCCCACACCTCTCCCGAAGCCGTCTATCAATGCGAATAGCAAGAGCCATAGCGGCCTCCAGTGACGGGGGAGAATCATACTGAGCCAACACATCTTTTAATTTGTCAGATAAACCTTGACAAAACTGGCTCTTAAGAGCCGGGTCATTCCACTGAGTATCCGTGGCCCACCTACGGAACTCTGAAGAAAATTCCTCCGCCGGACGATCTCCCTGCTGTATCCTAGTAACTTCATTTCAGCAAGGGAGACCCGATCCGGGTCATCATATACCAGACCCAGGGCTGTAAAAAATCGGTCCACTGACTGGAGAGCCGGGGAGCCCGGGGGGAGAGAGAACGCCCAGGATTGAGGGTCCCCTTGTAAGAGCGAGATGACAATTCCCACCCTCTGATCCTCACTCCCCGACGACTGCGGCCGCAGCCGAAAATACAATTTACATGCTTCCCGGAAAGTAAAAAACTTGTCCTGCCCACCAGTGAACCTGTACGGGAGAGCTACTTTAGGTTCAAATCTGGTTTGCTCCCGGGGGTACAAAACCTTGGATTTAACATCCGTCAGCTCCATGGACAAACTCTGCAACTGCTGAGCTAAATGGGCTACTGGATCCATGGTGGCTGGGGAGAATCTTTAGAGTGGCCGGTGAAAATGTCACGATGTATAACAGATATATTCAAAGATAGCAACCTATATCTAATGTGACATAATTCTAAATTTCATATAATAGAGAAAATCAACATGTATACATAGTATCTGCCAGCAATGTCTTACCTGACATAATATCCTATGTATTGTGGGTCAATACTGTGTACGTGTCACGCTGTCTCTGGATAGAGGTGGACCGGGGTCTATGCTGACCCTGAACTGGGGTCCTGACTAGTCCCTCTACCTGGAGGTACTGTTAATGGTACAGAGGTCCAGGCCGCCAGCGTAACCCTGTCTCCTGTAGATCCCTGACCACTGTAATCTAGTCCTGAGAAGGACCCTGATTACCACCACAGGGAATGGGCAGGTCACAGCTTACACACAGTCTTAGACAAACGAGACAGACAAGGGGTAAAGAAAACACAGCCTTGCATACAACACTTCCACTACAGAGGAACACAAAAGGTTAAGGAGATAAACAATAAGCGAGGAGAGGAAAAACCACAACAGGCACTCTTAGCTTAAGTCTTCTCAGAAACGATCCGCTCTGCTGGTCTGAATGAATGCTTTCACCGGCAACTTCCCCAGCAGACCAGCAGGTATATGAAGGAAGCTAATTAACAAAACATCAATCGCAGCTGGGCGAGGCTGGTAAGCCCAGCACCGAGAGAGAAAGAATTAACTCCCTCAGTGCCGAAAAACACCCAGCACCAGAAACTCAGCTGTGCGAAGTCAGGGTGTGCAATCGCGACGATCTCCGCCGCGACACACCCGTGACAAGAACAAAATGAAGGTTCTGGAATTGCCATCTCAGTCTCGTCTCCTGACCTCAATATCATTGAGTCACTCTGGGGAGATCTCAAGCACGCAGTTCATGCTAGACAGCCCAGGAATTTACAGGAGCTGGAGACTTTTTGCCAAGAAGAGTGGGCAGCTTTACCATCTGGGAAAATAAAGAACCTCATCTACAACTGCCGCAAAAGATTTCAAGCTGTCATTTATGTTAGAGGGGGCAATACACAGTATTAAATAATGGGGTATGTGAACTTTTGATCAGGGTCATTTGAATGTTTTGGGTTGTCATTATGATTTAAAAAGAGAAAACACAGTAGTTTGACAATAAATGGCTTCACTCACTAACCATGAGTGGAGAAAAAGTTTTGGTGTTATTCATATTCTCTAAACAAAGGCCAAGAAAACAAAAATTCTGCCTGGGTGTATAAACTTTTGAGCACAACTGTATGTCACGAAAAAAATCTCAGAATCAGCGGAATCTGTTGAAATGTTCCACAGTTAAAAACTCATAAAGTGAAATGAAAACAAAAACAACTTGGTCTTCATGTTAGTGGTAAAATTTCTTTGATATGACCTGCTTTTATTTATGAAAAAAAAACAAAATTTGGCAAAAATTTAGAAAATGTTGCCATTTTAAAACTTTTATTTTTGTGCCCTTAAATCAGAGAGTCATATCACACAAAATAGTTAATAAATAACATTTCCCACATGTCAGCTTTACATCAGCTCAATTTTGGAAACATAATTTATTTGTTAGGACATTATAAGGGTTTTAATTTGACAAGCGATTTCTAATTTTTCCAACAAAATTTACAAAACCATTTTTTTAGGATCCACCTCAATATGACAGAAAACACCCAAAAGTGACATTATTCTAAAAACTGAACCCCTCAAGGTGCTCAAAACCACACTCAAGAAGCTTATTAACCTTCAGGTACTTCACGAGAACTACAGCAATGTGGAAGGAAAAAATGAACATTTTACTTTTTTCACAAAAAAATTACTTCAGACTCAAACTTTTTTAGTTTCACAAGGGTAAAAGGAGAATATGGACTACAAAAATTTACTATGCAATTTCTCCTGAGTACACCGATACCCCATATGTGGGAGAAAGTCATTGTTTGGGCGCATGGCAGGGTTCAGAAGGGAAGGTGCACCTTTTAACTTTTTGAACGCAAAATTGGCTGTAATCAATGTCAAGTGCCATGTTGCATTTGGAGACCCCATGATTTACCTAAACAGTGGAACCCCCTAGTTCTAACTCCAACCCTAACAGCCCTAATCCCAACTCTAACCCAACACACCCTAACTCTCAACCCAACCCTAAACACAACCATAACCCTAAACCACAACTGTAACCCAACACCACCCTAACCCCAACACCATAACCCTAACCCCAACACAACCCTAACCCCAACACAACCCTAACCCAACCCTAACCTTAGCCCCAACTCAAACCCTAGCCACAACCCTAACCCTAGCCCTAGCTCTAACCTCAACCATAACCCTAGCCCCAACCCAAACCCTAACTCTAGCCCCAACCCTAACCCTAATGGATAAATGGAAAAAAATACATTTTTTAATTCTATTATTTTTACCTAAGAGGGTAATAAAGAAGTTTGATTTACTATTTTTTTTTATTATGATTACTGTGATAGGGTCTATCACAGTGATCAAAATGAACCAATAGGAAAAATCTCATATTGTTACTGGGTGCCGGCCGACAGATCTCTGCGAGTGCACTGGACATGCGCCTGCCATTTTCTTCCGGGAAGATGACATGGAGGGCCGGGGAACAGAGCCGGAGGGTCCAGGGATGCCAGAGGTACCAGGGGCTCAGGTGACCCCATTTCTCTCTCCTCTGGTATGCTAAATCATATCAGAGGTGAGAGAAATAAATGAGAAATCTGACTTTTTTTGTGATCACCGCTATCTGAGACTCCAGAGATTTTCAGACGCTGGAGGGCGCTATACCCTTATTTCTCAGCACCTTTAAAAAGCATCACTGAGGATTTAGGGGCCTTAACTGTCGCCGTTTAAAGGTGTATCATCTGTCATTAAGGGGTTATAGCATTCTTACGTTGCAGAATTTTTCCACACCTGCCTAACTTTTGTATCTTTCTATCTATCTATCTATCTATCTATCTATCTATCTATCTATCTATCTATCTATCTATCTATCTATCTACAGTATCTGTCTGTCTGTCTATCTATCTATCTGCAGTGCCTTGCGAAAGTGTTCGGCTCCCGGGAACTTTTCAACCTTTTCCCACAAATCATGCTTCAAACATAAAGATACCAAGTGTAAATTTTTGGTGAAGAATCAACAACAAGTGGGACACAATTGTGAAGTTGAATGAAATTTATTGGTTATTTTAAATTTTTGTGGAAATACAAAAACTGAAAAGTGGGGCGTGCAATATTATTCGTCCCCTTTAACTTAATACTTTGTTGAGCCACCTTTTGCTGCGATTACAGCTGCAAGTCCCTTGGGGTATGTCTCTATCAGTTTTGTACATCGAGAGACTGAAATTCTTGCCCATTTTTCCTTGGCAAACAGCTCGAGCTCAGTGAGGTTGGATGGAGATCATTTGTGAACAGCAGTTTTCAGCTCTTTCCACAGATTCTCGATTGGATTCAGGTCTGGACTTTGACTTTGCCATTCTAACACCTGGATACATTTATTTGTGAACCATTCCATTGTAGATTTTGCTTTATGTTTGGGATCATTGTCTTGTTGGAAGACAAATCTCCATCCCAGTCTCAGGTCTTTTGCAGACTCCAACAGGTTTTCTTCAAGAATGGTCCTGTATTTGGCTCCTTCCATCTTCCCATCAAATTTAACCATCTTCCCTGTCCCTGCTGAAGAAAAGCAGGCCCAAAACATGATGCTGCCACCACCATGTTTGAGAGTGGAGATGGTGTGTTCAGGGTGATGAGCTGTGTTGCCTTTATGCCAAACATATTGTTTGGCATTGTTGCCAAAAAGTTTGATTTTGGTTTAATCTGACCAGAGCACCTTCTTCCAAAATGGCCAGATTTGTGCAGTGTATGACTGATTGTTGTCCAATGTACAGACTGTCCCACCTCAGCTGTAGATCTCTGCAGTTCATCCAGAGTGATCATGGGCCTCTTGGCTGCATCTCTGATCAGTCTTCTCCTTGTTTGACATGAAAGTTTAGAGGGACGGCCGGGTCTTCGTAGGTTTCCAGTGGTATGATACTCCTTCCATTTCAATATGATCGCTTGCACAGTGCTCTGTTATGTTTCGGTAGCTGAGGAGAAATTGCAAAAATAGCAAAAGTAGCAATACACCAGAGAGGCTGGAAACTATTGGATTGCAGTACCCTAAACTAACCACCACACTAGAAGTAGCCGTGGAGCGCACCTACGGTGATCCTAGACGCCTCGTCACAGCCTGAGAGATAACTACACCTAAAGGCAGAAAGGTGAAAGCTATCTGCCCTGGAGCAGATCCCCCAAAGAAATAGGAAGCCCCCAAACATGTAATGGTGGTTAGACAAGAAGAAAATACAGACACAGACAGAAAATAGAATGAGCAAACGCTGGGGCCCAATCTATCTAGATAGAAAAGTATAGGAAAGAATTCTGACTGCAACCGAAAAAAACCCTGACAAAAATGCCAACACTTCTGATTAACAAAAAACCTGAGATCACACGATCTCTACCACCTAAATCAGATCTCTGGTGTAACACACAGCAATTCAGCTAAAAAGTGACAAAGGAACAGAGCAAAAGTGCAAACACAAAATGAGCACAACTGCAGAGCCAGACCCCAAAAGGGGACCAGGCTGAAGTCCCCTGCAAGCAGCAAAACAGGCAAGGAAAATCTAACCAGAGGAAAAAAAAAAGCAAATCACTTATCTGAAAGAGAGCAGGAATGCAAGCTGAGCTCCAAGCAAAACCAGGAAGAACAATTGATTACCGGCAAGGCTGATGGGAACTCATGTCACTTATATCAGACCATTCAGAGCCAGCTGAAGGCCATTCAGCAATTAGTTCATTACCCTTAGCAACCACCGGAGGGAGCCCCAGCTCAGAAGTCGCCTCCAGAGTATTCACAACAGTGCTCCTTGGGATGTTTAAAGTTTTGTAAATTATTTTGTAGCTAAATCCTGCTTTAAACTTCTCCACAACAGTATCACAGACCTGCCTGTTGTGTTCCTTGGTCTTCATGATGCTCTCTGTGCTTCAAACAGAACCCTGAGACTATCACAGAGCAGGTGCATTCATACAGAGACTTGATTACACACAGGTGGATTATATTTATCATCATCAGTCATTTAGGACAGCATTGGATCATTCAGGGATCCACAATGAACTTCTGGAGTGAGTTTGCTACACTGAAAGTAAAGGGGCCGAATAATATTGCACGCCCCACTTTTCAGTTTTTGTATTTCCACAAAAATTTAAAATAACCAATAAATTTCGTTCAACTTCACAATTGTGCCCCACTTGTTGTTGATTCTTCACCAAAAATTTACATTTGGTATCTTTATGTTTGAAGCATGATATGTGGGAAAAGGTTGAAAAGTTCCAGGAGGCCGAATACTTTCGCAAGGCACTGTATCTTTACTATAGAGCGGCTTCTTATCTGCACACAGCTGCAGTATCTTCTGAATAGATGATTTTTAACGGCGATGTTTCTTGAAACCATTATGCAATTTACACTAGCTACACAGGTAGAAACTACATACAAAGTTATATAGTAAACATGTTACTGAAAATCAATTCAAAACAGTTAAAAAAGGAGGGCATATGAGGACCAGAGGGATTTGGGTTGGTAGTAAGTATTGTCCGCTATTTTTAGCTTTGTAATCGTTGCTCTGAAATGGGCTAGATGGCTTCTGTTCCACTGACGCCGTTGGTCCAAGCATGAAGCCAAGAAGCTGCGGAGAGGTGTGCACCTGAAACAAAATGTTGAGAGAAACTTTTTAAGGATCTGTGACATAAAAAAAAGGAAGTTGACAAAGCTGGAAATGATAAGATGTAGAAATGAGTGCTTTATTGTACTGGATTAATTTCACGACAATGAATTGTTTGCCTAAAAAATAGTATCATCTTTCATTATCAGACAAACAAAACTAATTTAATCATAATTTATCATTTTTTCTTTAGGGTGAACAAGGTTTAAGCGGAGATCCTGGTATAAAGGTAATGTATATTTAATAAGGAGTGCCACAATGCACCATTTTACATCTATTTGTGAAGTGTAGATTTTAGTTGACATGTGACTACATTACTCTGTAGTAAGTTTTGCAAGGTTACTGCATTACTTTTACGTTTTAATATGTACCCTTGAAAATGAATATAAAAACAAATAATGGTGTGAACATTACTAAATAAAACTCCAAAATTCAGCTCTAGATATTCATTTGTGTTTGTCTTTTTTCTTTTCTAGGGGGATGCTGGAATGAAAGGTGAACCAGGAGAGAAAGGACAGAGGGTAAACCTTTTCTCCTTTTCTGCTAAAAGAGAGACTAGCGTCTCACTGACATGTGATTTGCCAACAGGTTGCAATCCGTTTTACCATTTACACATTCCATGAGCATAAAAATTTCTGTTTTGTATATCATCCGTTAGGCTGTTATCAGAGGTAAAGGAGTGTATGGAGACACAATTTCTCTTAGGGCTTATTGACAAGTTGTGAGCATTAAAAGCCCCCATATTGGCATAGAAATAGTGCCAGCAGTAGAAGTAGACATGTGTCCACGTAAAAAAGGCACCCTGTTTTTTCTCCTGTTAAATACTTATTGACAAGTCAGTATTTTCCAGCAGTGTTTGAATGCTGAATCCAGGATTGGAACTTACAGAGAAAAACTGTGAGGCCACGTTCAGTATTTGGTCAGTATTTTACATCAGTATTTGTAAGCCAAAATCAGGAGAGGAACAATCAGAGGAAAAGTATAATAGAAACACGTCACCACTTCTGTATTTATCACCCACTCCAGGTTTTGGCTTACAGATACTGATGAAAAATACTGACCAAATACTGAATGTCTGAGCATGAGCGTGGCCTAATTGAAAGATTGACACTTGTTCTCATAAACTGATATACTGAGAAAATACTGATCAAAAATACTGATATATGAATAAAGCCTTAAATGGTATTCTGAAATATATTTCTAGGGGACCACAGGACTCCCAGGCCGTATAGGTGATTCTGGACAAAAAGGAGAACAGGGAACACCTGGAAACGATGTAAGGATGACTTCACTATTTCAGGCATTCATATGTTTATAACCACATATCCAGATTATAAAGTAATGCAGTTGTGAACCCTCTTCACAAAATGACTACATAAATCTCCATTAGATAAGGCGACAAAACAGGAGAAAAAATGGAGTTTTCATTTTCATTGCAAAAATATAAAAAGTTTATTTAAGCCACAATAAGGCGACAAAACATAAGACATAACATGACAATGATGTGTATAAAAAGACACGAAAACATATGGCAAGCAGAAAAACACCATAACACAATATAGCCAATTCAATAACAGGAGGAAAAAATCCCTAGATATAATGAACACTAGAAAACCTGGGGCATACCATAGTCCCATAGCTGATTACCATAGTCAGAGTCAGGAGTGTGTTCAGAGGAAAGTATATCCAGACCCACCGCAATTACATAGCTTAAACACAATGAGAGGTTATATTGTGTCAAAGAGCGGGTGTAAGGAAGAAAAAAAGGGGAGTTAAACCTCACCAGATGCTGCCGGCCATATGGGAATCCCTGACGCACGTTTCGCTGTCGTTCACCTCGCTTTCTCAAGGGGAGTGTGTTGTAGGTCACTAACAGGACCTACAGTAGCCATAGAAACCGGTCATGTGACCGCTGAAGGTGCCGCCCACCGTTAATGGCGCATATGCCAGAGAGCGATCGCGCATATTTTGATTATATGAATTGTTGTTCAATTGCAAACTATGTGCTCTATATATATTTTTACTGCCGTGGTGCGCATGTGCGCGATCGCTCTCTGCTGCCACCCGCCGCTGACCGGCAAAGTTATGCTGGCGCATCGCCGTGGTTCATTTTTGAACCTAGGTCCTGCGGTCAGGTGACGCGTCCGGTGTGCGGCGGCTGGAGGGACAGCATCGGGCATATGCGCCATTAACGGTGGGCGGCACCTTCAGCGGTCACATGACCGGTTTCTATGGCTACTTAAAGGTCCTGTTAGTGACCTACAACACACTTCCCTTGAGAAAGCGAGGTGAACGACAGCGAAACGTGTGTCGGGGATTCCCATATGGCCGGCAGCATCTGGTGAGGTTTAACTCCCCTTTTTTTCTTCCTTACACCCCGCTCCTTGACACAATATAACCTCTCATTGTGTTTAAGCTATGTAATTGCGGTGGGTCTGGATATACCTTCCTTTGAACACACTCCTGACTCTGACTATGGTAATCAGCTATGGGACTATGGTATGCCCCAGGTTTTCTAGTGTTCATTATATCTAGGGATTTTTTCCTCCTGTTATTGAATTGGCTATATTGTGTTATGGTGTTTTTCTGCTTGCCATATGTTTTCGTGTCTTTTTATACACATCATTGTCATGTTATGTCTTATGTTTTGTCGCCTTATTGTGGCTTAAATAAACTTTTTATATTTTTGCAATGAAAATGAAAACTCCGTTGTTGTATTCATATGTTTATGTCTGGTATGAGGACTATATTTCTAAAAGGAAAAAAGTATTTTGCAGTCAAAACCGTGAATAGGTCATTATGTTTTTCTGATCTTAATAGGGTATTGATGGCAAAAAAGGAAACAAAGGAGATCCCGTAAGTTAGCAAATGCATTAATTTACATCCATTTCTGTCTTTCTCATTGAAATTATGGCAACATAGATGCCCCAATTTATATGCTCCCTTCAAATCAAAGGTATTATTTGTGTGTACTTTAGTTTCCCTGATAAATTAAACTCCACTGTGGACACATTTGTGGTGGTAGCTTGGAATAGTGGAGTAGATTGCTCCAATCATTTTAAAAAGTAACTTATTCTCCACAGGGGCAGCCAGGACCACCTGGAAGTACAGTAAGACTTTTTATTTAATGAGAACTTGTGTTAATATGGCAATCATTGTGTGACATTGCTTCAATATTATTATTTTCAGGTCACCATGGTGGATAAAACATTACCCGTCAGAGGAGAAAAGGCAAGGTTTCTAAATTGGATCACATTATCTCTTGTTATTTGTTATGTCATTCATATTTTGGTCATTAGAAGCTTAAATACTAAAATTTTCCTTTAAATTGACTTTTATCTATTGTAGGGAGACAGAGGAGAAGTAGGTTCTCCAGGCAATACAGGTTTGAAAGGTGACAAGGGAGATTCTGGATCACCAGGCCCAAGAGTAAGCATCAAATGATTATGGTCGTCATTACTGTTGTGCTTATACAGTATATGTGGGGTGATTTCATATAAGTATATATTTTTTTATATTTTATTTAATTTTACAAAAATAGCAATAAAATGGTACAAAATGGATAAACTGGGGAAAATAAGTATTTGATACACTGCCGATTTTGCAAGTTTTCCCACCTACAAATCCACTGCATGCAATCAAACAAATGGTTGCATGTACAAGATAGAAGACGGATTGTTACAGCCTGTGTGTATATGTACAGTACATGGAGTAGATAGATGTATCTGGCTAAATGGATTAAAATAATTTTAATGTGTCAAAAACTTTAGTGGTGAAATGTGCAGTTTTCATCAACTGTCATTGATTATATGAATGACAAAGCAATGATGTTTAAGTCTACAGTAAACAGTTTTATGATGACACAAAAAGGTTTTGCTGTTTGAGCAAAAGGCTGGCGTGTACTTTTTTCTTTTTTTAAGGAGTGTAATGAACATAAATTAGTACGGTATATCATTAGTATCAGCAATCTTGTTTCTATACAGAGGAATTCATATAATGCTACATGAAGCTACCTACTTACAAGCAACAATATTTAGTATTCATGATGATTTCTAGTAGAAGTATTCATTTGTCAGTGAAAAGCATTAGTTTGGATCAATTAGGGTTTTTTTTTGTTAAGGAGTTTGAAATAATATTTGAGATCAATATATTGTATTAGTAACTGGCTATTTCACTTGTAAGGGTCCAGAAGGACGTCAAGGACCTCCAGGCAATGCTTTGGTGAGTTGCAATTTAGAGTTGTCATGTTTGAACTTTCATTAGATCAATAAATATATTGTCATTAAATATACTTTACAGATCATGTTGTAGGAACACTGGGATAGTTTTAGTGGCGTAAGTAAAATTGTAAGGACCCTGGAGCAAACTTTGGACTAGAGCCCCCCCTTTCAATATATCCCAAAACACCATGCCCCTTCATAAGAATGGTGCTCTTCATAAGTGGTTAGCTTGCTTCTTTAAGGTTGCACTGCAGCAATTCGTTTTAACTACGTCCTGAGCCATTGTTCTTATGTGCACAGTGCATGTATTAATATATGGAAGAAGGCAGGAATTGGTAAATATTTCAATACATGCACTCTGTATATGTGAAAAAAGCTTGTAGTCTTACTTTTATCTGTCACCCTGCACAATCCAGGCAAATGCCCTCACTTACAGCTCAGCCAAAGCCCAGCCGATTCCCCTCCCCAGTATAATGTGCAGTGATCTTTCAAAGCCCTTCTCTCCACCCTATATTATCTTTTACACATCAAGACTGACCCACCTAGCATAATATACGGTAATCAGTGTCCCACCATATTATCCTATCCAGAGCCCACCTGTATATTCACATCCAGAGGCTTCTTCCCAGTATATTTCCTACTACAGCTCCCCTCCCAAATAGTGGTATCCAGTGTTCCTCACTCATTGTATTCAGATTCAAAGTCCCATAGTGCAATTGAATACATACCACCCTGCCTCCCCAGCAGTGACATGGCTATATACTCACAGTAAAGACTTTCCCTCACTCTCCATCCCTGTCCATCCCCTGTAATATACTCACATTAAGAGGCCTCCCTCTTGCCACATGATTATATCCAACTTAAGGGCAACTCCACTGAGTGGCCAGTATACCCACACATGGAGCTGTTCTTCACTGCCGGGTAGCAGATGACGAAACTGAAATATCTGATCACCATTTGCAAATTCAGGGTTGCACAATGGGAGCCTGAACAATGTGGGTACGAGCCCCCCGACCCTTGATACATGTTCTGCAACCATAATTATTAAGGTCAATTCAATGATAATAAGTAACAAACCAGCAATACAAAGAAATGAACAAATAATACAAGAAAAGCAGCAAAGAGGTCCCTGCTCATAGAAATCTCTTTACATGATGGAAAATGAGTGTTAGAAGATGCCAGGGCCACAAAAGGCATGTTTCATGTTGTTGAAAGGTGGCGCACACAACACCAATTCTTCAGACGAGTTTACTGCTGATCAGTTTTCCAAAAAGTGCCACATTAAATGAATAAGGTAATATGAGAAGCAGAAAAGTTTCTTGTTTTAAAATTGTTAAATTCAGTCATGCAGTTCTTTATAATCCCGTAATGGTGCAGCCCGTCTTGTATCGCCACAACTTGTCCCCAAACACTAGTGGTGAAGTATTGTACCATTGTTTTAAAGTTGTACCATGTAGCAAGAACAGCTGTTCACAATTCTATCATCAAATACTTCTGTTGGCATCACAATCAATTTTGTTCTAATGCCAGTTTATATTTACAGATAGAATCTGTTCAAGAAAAAAGAGTAAAAGGGGAGAAGGTAATAATGATGTGGCCATACAACTGAAAATTTTATTCTATGCAGTATAACTAATGTTATAATCACATAAGACACCCACTTTAGAAATAACATCCCCTAAGGGGCAATATACCACAGTCAAGAACTATTCACAGATAGTGGGAACAAATTAATGATGTATGCCACTGAATGGTATAAAAGTTCAATACTTTATTAATACAAAAATGTACAACATTATGCCAGCAACAATTTGCTAAAGGCATCTGATACACATATATTAAAATTTGCTACAACAAGCAAAATAACAAAATAACAAGGAGGGACGCTGAACCCATAGGAGTTAGTTTCTACCAGCAGCCATGCCTAAAGGGCAAAATCTAATAATAGCCATATAATGCCTAGAAATCTCAATGAAAAGGCCTGCACAGAGCTAGCTCCTTAAGTGGCACAATATCATACGTAAGGCACAATAATAAGGCAATGAAACCTGGTTGTCAAATCAACATACCAAAGAGCTGCTGGTGAAGACTCCACGGACATCCCTCTGCCCCGACGCGCGTTTCGCACTGCTTCTTCGGGAGGCGTGTCAGGGCAGGGGGCAGTCCGGTATATATAGTGTCAGATAAACGATAAATGCCAGAGCACCTACGGAAAAACAATATCACTAACTCGTGTGCTGAACGCCGCCATCACAAAGGTCCTTGCATCGTTCAAGAGGAACCCATGGCGCATGTGCAGTCACGTGGGGTCCACCAACCAATGAGAGGAGCGTAAAGCGGTCAGGTGACTCCTCCCTGCCAGGTCCTTCTGTGAGGACGTGAACAGAGCGGACAACTCTATAGACCGCGATATACACCTCCGTGGTCCACGTAGCCTGCACGCGCACGTCCTCTTTAGCATGCAGGAGAGGCCTACAAATACCAGAGCTTTCTTAGGGGAAGACCTATTTGACAAAACTGGCCATATCAAAATACCATAATGTGGCAATTGAAAAAACAGAATTAAATCCGTGTCACCCAATAGAAGAATAGGTGTCTGAATAAAAATTAATCAGACATCTACAATAAACAATAATATCGCAGGAAGATATTAGTAACAAAGAATGGAATATGTAGGTGACCTAATGTGTACACATGATGCCATACAAATGCGAGAAATAAATAATAATGAAAAAATATAAGTGTAATAACAGACTAAATCTATTAATAAATAAATACAATTCCACCTTATATGAAACCATATGATACAGTGTATGAAACACACCAAAATGAATAAACATATATAATAACTATAAGATGAATACAAATTCAACATATAATAAAATAAACATAATTAATAACAATATCCCATATACAGTGATATATAGAAAAATAAGAAAATAATATCCATATCCCTAGTCTTCAGATGGTAAATCTTCATGGTATGAGCCAATCTTCGGTACGAATATAAACCAAGAAGCAATGCTCTTCCACCTTCCCCGGACATGAAGAATCCACAGGTCTCCACAAAATAAATATATAAAGGATCCTCCAGACAGCACACAGGTAAGTAGAAATGGCATGATGACCATTATCCAAAAATCTGAAACTATAACGCAACAATTAAAATCATAAAATGATAAAACACACTTAACTATACTAAACCCCCAACCCAGCAAAAGACCCTAGAGCTATCATAGGAATGCGCTAAACCCAAAACTCTCATTAAGACTCTGTGGAGTATGTGTTCCCAATCTGTAAATCCACTGACACTCCTTTTTAGACACTCTCTTGACCAGATCACCACCTCTGGGTCCCAAATCAACTTTATCAATGCCCCTAAACACTAGCATTCTGGAATTACATTGATGGTGTTTTCTGAAATGTCTAGGGAGTGTCTTTAAAGACATGACATCCGTAATGGTCTTAGCCTTTTCAATATCAATGCAGTGCTCACGCACTCGTACCTTCAATTCTCTGCTAGTCATCCCCACATATAGCTTTCCGCAGGGACACTCTGCACAATACACCACCCCTTTCGATGAACATGTAATGTGGGTCCTGATGTCAAATTCCCTAGACCTATCATGATTATAGAAGACAGTGGTTTTCTTCATATTGGCACATCCCTTACATATCCCACAGGGATAAAAACCATGCCTTTCAGGGTATTTTTTGCTTCTCTCCCTCCCTTTTGAATCGTAATAGCTATGAACTAACATGTCCTTCAAGTTAGGGGCTCTTTTTGCTACAAATGAAGGAACACTAGGGATACAGTAAAGATGTATATCTTCGTACCGTGTTAGCCAGTAGATAGAAAAATATTTAGAGTTGAGAGTCCTCAGTGGTTGATACCTTTTAATGGCTAACTGAAAAGATGGTAACAAATTGCAAGCTTTCGAGACTACTCAGGTCTCTTCATCAGGCTAAACTAATACAAAATTGAAGAATCACATATTTATACACAAAAACACAGAAAAAATGCAATAGGTAAGACAAGTGACGTGAAGCAGAATAGTCATTATGGCAGAGGGATGAGCATAAATATTGGAACAGTTCATAGATAAGGAGAGAAAGTTTTATTACCCTCTGATTGGGGTCTGGTAATGTTTTGTGATGTTTTCACAGGGTATTTGGAGTAAATTCCTTAATTGATGTAATAGGCCATAAAACCATGTGACAGGTTCATTCCAGCATTAAGAGTGTCAAAGGTCACCATCAATTTGTATTCGCAAATTCTTCTCTGTCTCTGAGATGTGAATCTGCTTCTTAGTACCAGTATTTTCATATCTGACATGCTATGATCAGGGGAGCAAAAATGTTTTGCCACAGGTAGATCCATTCTTTTTTCTCTTATTGTGTGGCGATGAGAATTCATCCTTGTTCTCAGTTTTTGCCCGGTCTCCCCTACATACAGACCCCCAGTTAGACATTTAGTACATATAATTAGGTACACAACATTAGATGTGATGCAGCTGAAAGTACCTGGTATCTTGAAGTCCTGATGTGAGTTGGGGATCTTTATCTTGTCCGTGGTCATTATAAATGGACAGGTTTTGCATTTCTTCTGATTGCAAGGCAAGGTTCCTGCAGCTGTTGGGGAGGACAGGGAACTTCTGACAATGATGCTTCTTAGATTTGGGGGCTGTCTAAAACACAGTAGTGGGGGGTCTGGAAATATGGATTGTAACCGGGCATCTTTTTGTAGTAAAGGTTGTAGTTTCCGTGCAGCTCCCCTTAGCACCTCCAGATTTGGATTGTAGGTGACCACTAGAGGCACCCGGTTATTTTCTTCTTTAGCTTTGTAATGTAGCAGGTGATCCCTTGATATTCTGGTGGCTCTTGTAATTTGGTTTTCAATTGTTCTTGGATGGTAGCCCTGATTTAAAAAGGTCTTTCTAAGGCGATTAGATTAGTTCAGCCTGATGAAGAGACCTGAGTAGTCTCGAAAGCTTGCAATTTGTTACCATCTTTTCAGTTAGCCATTAAAAGGTATCAACCACTGGGAACACTAGGGAGGCATTTTTTCGAAACCGGATCAGTGAACAGAATGTTTCAGTGTTTCTCTACTATATTCCTGAGATCCGACCATCTACTATTGTAGTTCGTAATAAATCTTACCTGTTGATCATCTTCGGTAGATGTCATTAAAGGCTGATTTTTATGTAAACGACAAAACAGGAGAAAAAATGGAGTTTTCATTTTCATGCAAAAATATAAAAAGTTTATTTAAGCCACAATAAGGCGACAAAACATAAGACATAACATGACAATGATGTGTATAAAAAGACACGAAAACATATGGCAAGCAGAAAAACACCATAACACAATATAGCCAATTCAATAACAGGAGGAAAAAATCCCTAGATATAATGAACACTAGAAAACCTGGGGCATACCATAGTCCCATAGCTGATTACCATAGTCAGAGTCAGGAGTGTGTTCAAAGGAAGGTATATCCAGACCCACCGCAATTACATAGCTTAAACACAATGAGAGGTTATATTGTGTCAAAGAGCGGGGTGTAAGGAAGAAAAAAAAAAAAAAAAGGGAGTTAAACCTCACCAGATGCTGCCGGCCATATGGGAATCGCCGACGCACGTTTCGCTGTCGTTCACCTCGCTTTCTCAAGGGGAGTGTGTTGTAGGTCACTAACAGGACCTTTAAGTAGCCATAGAACCGGTCATGTGACCGCTGAAGGTGCCGCCCACCGTTAATGGCGCATATGCCCGATGCTGTCCCTCCAGCCGCCGCACACCGGACGCGTCACCTGACCGCAGGACCTAGGTTCAAAAATGAACCACGGCGATGTGCCAGCATAACTTTGCCGGTCAGCGGCGGGTGGCAGCAGAGAGCGATCGCGCACATGCGCACCACGGCAGTAAAAATATATATAGAGCACATAGTTTGCAATTGAACAACAATTCATATAATCAAAATATGGGGTCCATGGATCTTTATCCCAATGGCACAAATCTTCATAGATCCAATTGCTTTCCATCACCAATCGCAATATAATATAATGGTCCCAACATTAAGGGATATTAGGGCTGAGCCTCCAGCGGATAGCAACATTCCAAAACTTAATGTAAACTGAATAAAAAGAAAAAAAGTGCAATTTAAAAACAACACACATAAAAAATGATGCAAGCTTATAAAGAAAAATAAAAAACCATAATTGGGAGACTTTCACAGGAAGGGGGCAAAATTAAGGGCCTCATTGAGCCCTTTCGGTGTCACTGTGTCAAGAGTCACAATTCACTTTAACTCTTGTTGTGCCAGCATTTTCTTTATATTACCCCCTCTAATTCGGGATGTATAACATCAGTTCCTTTAACCTTGAAGTTAGCAGGATCACAGTTGTGTTTATCCTGAAATGTCTAGGGATGGTTTTCAAACTAGATATATCTTCCATTTCACTGGCTGCGCAAATGTCTCTAACATGTTCACGTATTCGTATTCTGAGTTCACATGATGTTAAACCTACGTAAATTAACCCTTCCCGACCATGACGCCACGTGGGTCATGAAAATCAGTGCCAATCCGACCCATGACGCTATGTGGCGTCATGAAAGGATCGCGTCCCTGCGGGTCGGGTGACCGGGGTCACTGAAAGGTCACCCGACCCGCCGGCACAGGACCCTTTGTGCTTCACCACAGGGGGGTTGGCTTAACCCCCCCGTGGGCCAACGATCGCTCTGATTAGCTGTTAAAAGTGAAACAGCCAATCAGAGCAATCTGTAATATTTCACCAATATAATTGGTGAAATATTACAATCCGCCATGGCCGATGCTGCAAATAGCATCTGCCATGGCTGGACACCGAGCCCTGACCCCCCCACACGGATTCACGGCGGCGATCGGCCGCTGCCACCGAAAGATGGCAGCGGTCGGTCACCGCCGTCACTAAAAGCTCCCCTCGTCCTGGCCTCCGCGCCCCCACCTTCCCGATCCCCCCCCTCACTTCCGACCCCCATACTCACCTCTCCCGGTCCACCGATGTCCCTGGATCCTTCCCGGCGGCTGCCCGGGATTCTTCATGGGCGCCGCCATCTTGGAAAATGGGGGCGCATGCGCAGTGCTCCCGCCGGCCGGCGCATGTGCAGTGCGCCCTGCCTAGTCAAAAAATGTATTTTGATCACTGTGATAAACTGTCACAGTGATCAAAATAAAAAAAAGTAAGTGAACCCCCTGTCATAGGTAGGGAAAAATAATAAAGAATTTTTTTTTTTTCCTATTAGGCCCTGTGCACACGTTGCGGATTTTGCTGCGGATCCGCAGCTGATTTCTCTGCTGATCCGCAGCTGATTTCTCTGCTGATCCGCAGCTGATTTCGCTGCTGATCCGCAGCGGATTTCGCTGCTGATCCGCAGCGGATTTCGCTGCTGATCCGCAGCGGATTTCGCTGCTGATCCGCAGCTGATTTCGCTGCTGATCCGCAGCTGATTTCGCTGCTGATCCTCAGCTGATTTCGCTGCTGATCCGCTGCTGATTTCGCTGCGGATCAGCAGGAAATCAGCTGCGGATCAGCAGCGAAATCAGCTGCGGATCAGCAGCGGATTTCGCTGCTGATCCGCAGCTGATTTCGCTGCTGATTTCGCTGCTGATCCGCAGCGGATTTCGCTGCTAATCCGCAGCTGATTTCGCTGCTGATCCGCAGCTGATTTCGCTGCTGATCAGCAGCGGATTTGCTGCGGATCCGCAGCGGATTTGGCGCTGCGGATCCACAGCAGATCCAGAAACCATGTACAGTACAATGCAAATAAATGGTAAAAAAAAACGCTGTGCACATGCTGCAGATTTTTTTCAGCGCGGATTTGCTGCGGTTTTAAATCCGCAGCATGTCAATTCTTTGTGCGGATTCCGCAGCGATTTTACACCTATTCCATTATAGGCGTAAAACCGCAGAGAAAAACCGCAGCAAATCCGCGCTAAATACGCAGGTAAAAGGCAGGTCGTTTTACCTGCGGATTTTAGAAAATCCGCAAGTGAATCCGCAACGTGTGCACGGGGCCTTAGGGTCAGGCTGGGTTCATATTGCATTATGGCAGTCCGTTAGATGGACATGCGTTTCACCGCGGTATAACGCGGTGTAACGCAGTCCGTTAACGCTGCCATTCACCCCATTTGTGTGCGCATCGCAACGCATGCCATGAAGCGGCATGCGTTCGCGACGTGTCGTCATTCAGTGACGGAGCCTTGGACGCAGGCTGCAGCGTCTGGGCTCCATCACGCTAGCACAGATGAATCATCGCTGATTCCTCTGCACTAGCGGGTATAGCATAACGCGATCGCGTTATGCTATACCGTTACCACCCGTCAACGCTACGTGTTGAACGGGCTGGTAAAACGCAATATGAACCCAGCCTTAGGGTTAGAACTAGGGTTAGGGTTAGAACAGGGTAAAGGTTAAACTAGGGTAAGGGTTAGAACAGGGTAGGGTTGGAATTAGGGTTAGGGTTGGAATTAGGGTTAAGGTTGGGATTAGGGTTAGGGTTGGGATAAAGCGTTAGGGGTGTTTTTGGGTTAGGGTTGGGATTAGGGTTAGGCTTTGGTTAGGTTTATGGTTAGAGTTGGGATTAGGGTTAGGGGTTGGTTGGGGTTAGGGTTATGGTTAGGGTTTGTATTAGGGTTAGGGGTGTGTGGGGTTAGGGTTGGGGTTTTAGGGGTGTGTTGGGGTTAGGGTTGGAGTTAGAATTGAGGGGTTTCCACTATTTAGGTACATCGGGGTCTCCAACGCGACATGGCGCCACCTTTGATTCCTGAAATTTTGCGTTCAAAAAATCAAACAAGGTTCCCTTTATTCCAAGCCCCGAGTGTGCCCCAAAAAGTGGTTTACCCCCCAATTGGGTATCAGGTATCGGGAAAAATTGCAAAAACAACTTTGGGGTCTAATTTTCTGTTCTGTTGGGAAAAAAATTGGGGACAAAAAGTTATTTTTTTTGGAAAAAAAATGATTTTTTATTTTCCGGTCTTCGTTATAAATTCTGTGAAGAACTTGGGGGTTCAAAGGCTCACCCACATCTATAAGTTCCTTGCGGTCTAGTTTCAAAATGGGGTCCTTGTGGGGGGGTTTATACTGTTTAGGCACATCAGGGACTCTGCAAAGTAAAATTAAAGCCCGCAGACCATTCCCACGGCAATTCAAACTCCTTCTTCCTTCCGAGCCCCGAAGTGTGCCCATACAGTATTTTCTCCCACATATGGGATACGGTATAGGAAAATTGGACAACAACTTTGAGGTCTAATTTCTCCTGTTTCCCTTGGGGAAAATAAAAAAAATGGGGACCAAAAGATATGTTTGTGGAAAAATATATTTTTTATTTTCAGGCCCGGCGTATAAATTCTGTGTCCCCCTTTGGGGTTCCAAAGTGCTCATACAAATCTAGTAACCTTGGGGGTTAGTTTCCAAAATGGGGTCACTTGGGGGGTTTCTACTTTTAGGCACATCAGGGGCTCGCAAAAGGCAACATGACGCCCACAGAACATTCCATCAAGTCTGCATTCCAAAAGGCGCTCCTTCCCCTTTTGGCTTTCCCATGCGCCAAAACAGTGGTTCCCCCCCCCAATAAGGGGTCCGTGTATCAGGACAAACTGTACAACAATTTTGTGGTCCAATTTTCCGTTACCCTTGTGAAAATAAAAAAATTGCGGTTAAAAAAAATCAGTTTTTGAGGAAAAAAAATGATTTTTTTATTTTCACGGTTGATTACAAATTCGTGAACACATGGGGGTTAAGGTGCTCACCACACATCTAGTTAAGTTCCGGGGGTCTATTTTTAAAAAAATGTGGCACTTGGGGGGGTTTTTTCTACTGTTTAGGACTAGGGGCTCTGAAACCCCGCAGACCATTCGTCAAGTCGGCATTTAAAGGTACAACCCCTTTCCAAGCCCTGAGTGTGCCCAAACAGGTTTCCCCCAAGTAGGTACTATGACTTAGGAAAATTAGACAACAACTTTTGGGTAAAATTTTCTCCTGAAAACCATTGGGGGAAAATAAAAAAAATTGGGCTAAATAATAATTTTTTTGAGAAAAAAAAATGATTTTTTATTTTCACGGCTTGCGTTATAAAGTTTTGTGAAGCACCTGGGGGTTCAAAGGCTCACTGTGCATCGCAAATTTTTAGGGGGTCTATTTTTCCAAAATGGGGCTTTTGGGGGAGCTCCAAAAGTTTAGGCATACAGGGGCTTCCAAACATGAAGGGGGTGTCCGCAAAGACTGGAGCAATTTTCCATAAAAAGTCAAATGGGCTCCTTCCCCTTTGAGCCCTGCCGTGCGCCAAAACGTGGTTTAGACCACATATGGGGTATCTGTGACTCGGAGAAATTGCCCAACAAATTTTAGGATCCAATTTATACTGTTGCCCATGTGAAAATGAAAAAAACTGAGGCTAAAAGAAAATTTTTGTGAAAAAAAAAAGTACTTTCTTTTTTTTACGGATCATTTGTGAACACTTGGGGGTTCAAAGTGCTCACTCTGCATCTAGTAAGTTCCTTAGGGGGTTAGTTTCCAAAATGGGGTCACTTGTGGGGAGCTCCAATGTTTAGGCACCAGGGACTCTCCAAATGCGACATGGCAACCGCTAAATATTCCAGCATATTTTTCCATTCAAAAAGTCAAATGGGCGCCCATCCTTCTGAGCCCTGCCGTGCGCCCAAACAGTGGTTTATGACCACATATGAGGTATCTGTATACTCAGGAGAAATTGCCCAACAAATTTTAGGGTCCATTTTATCCTGATGCCCATGCAAAATGAAAAAATTGATGCTAAAAGAAAAATTTTGTTGGAAAAATTAAAATGTCCATTTTTTCCTTCCACGTTGCTTTAGTTCCTGTGAAGCACCTGAAGGGTTTTAATAATCTTCTTGAATGTAGTTTTGAGTAGCTTTGAGGGGTGCAGTTTTTTTTAAATGGTGTCACTTTTGGGTATTTTCTGCCTATAGACCTCTCAAAGGACTTCAAAGTGGGTGTCCTAAAAAAAATGGTTTTGTAAATTTTGCTGAAAAATGAGAAATCCTGGTCAACTTTTAACCTTAAATTTTCCAACAAAAAAATGTTTTCCAAAATTGTGCTGAGTAAAGTAGACATGTGGGAAATGTTTTTATTAACTATTTTGGTCACATAAATCATGGTTTAACAAAAAAAATTCAAAATTTGAAATTGGGGAAATTTTTAAAATTTTGGCCAAAGTTCCATTTTTTTCACAATAAAGCAAAAAAATTTTTGACCTAAATTTACCACTACAGAAGCCCAATATTCTCGAAAAAACAGTTCAGAATCGCTGGTCCGTTGAAGCGTTTGAATTATTCCTCATAAAAGGACACGGTCAGAATTGCAAAAAAGGCCAGGTTTTAGGTCAAAAAAGGTGGGTCTGAAGGGGTTAAGGGGCAGTGCATGTAGCAAAAAAAATTTTTTTTTTTTTTTTTTTGTGCTGCAAGAGTATATTCTCTAATCCTATTTTTCACCCATCATTGAATGAAAATTTGAAATGCGAGAGACATTTGGCAAGCCATACAATGGCCACAACTAAACACCCTTCTGACCTAGTACTCCAAACGGATTTATTGTGGTGCAAATAATGGCTCTGAACATATATCTCTTAAATTCTTGGATCTCCTAGGGGTCATAAGGGTTTTCCCTGAGGGGCGGATCCAGAGCGGGCTCGGTTTTCAAAAAGACCAAGTTTAGTGAAATGTCCCCCTACTCTCCCTTCATGGTTGAACACTGATAAAAACGAATGTTATTATCCCCTTTTGCTTTGGAGCAAGTGATACAGCGGTTCAGTGGGGTGATTTTGGCCCGATTGTAGCCTTTTTTAATGTCGTTTGCTATATCACGCTGCCAAAGCGTTCCAAGGTCCAAGCTTGAGTTCAAATTTCTGGCCATGAGCAAATCCTACGCATCCCAAGAACTGTCGACGGGAGGCCCCCACAGTGGATGATATCGCGAGTAGCGGTAAAAAGCTTCACAGAGGATTTTTACGAAGACATCCGTTGGAGGGACAAAGTATTGCAACTTCCAATTTGATGTCCCAAAAAATAATTGTTATAATCATACCTATATTAAGTTGATATTTAACTGATTGTCATTGAGTTCAGCCATAAAGTCCTCCAAGCTGCACCGTGCCACGCCAAAGTAGTAGAATAACACAATATAGCGTAACCGCACAGCACAGGTCACGGCCCCCGCCCCCGCCTCGCCAAAAATGAACCCCCCAGTAACCAAAAAGAGGTTAGGTAGGCGGGCGGCAGACCGCACCCCTGGCTGCGCCTCGCTTCTGATGATAAAAGCCACCTTAAAAGTAAAGAAGTTATGCGTTAATGCAAAGTGCAGCAATTCGAGGAGAAAACCACAAAGGGGGCCGTCCAAGTCGGAGGCCTCGAGGAAATGGCGGACTGCTTGTAAACCATCTTCGTGATTAATACACGTATAGAGTGTCTCAACGTCAGCTGTGACCAACAAAGTGCCTGCTTCCACAGAGACCCCGTCAAAATAAGGTGGGTTTCCAACAGCACTATTACCCAGATCAACAAGGTTTCCCCTTGTCCATTTGTCCTGCTGTGGACATATTTACAAGATTAGTGTCAGAGGATTTAAAAAATTGTCCACACAAAGGCGTTTTGATAACCTCACATATAAAGAGAGGGAAGGCATCCGCCTAATGCAATCATGGGATGATTTATATTTAAACCTGCGGACAAGGGGGAAACATTGTGATCTGGCCAGTAGCTAAATACGAATTTGAAGCCTTTCGGCAATTAAGAAAACCACCAAGTTTATGATAAACTTACCCATAATCCAATGACCTCTTTCTCGGCACAGCTACACAGGATCCTCATGGGAGCATTTGATTCCGGTGTCATCAATAAAAAAATGTTGAGGGATTTTTTGTACTTTTTCCCAAAATTGCTACATTTTATCTCCTCCCTAAGGTTCATAAGGACCCCGTCAATCCCCCTGGACGTCCGATTGTGTCTGGGATGGATGGTCTTTGTGACCCATCTGTAAATTTATTGATTTCTATTTAAAAACAATAGTAGAGACATTACCATCTTACATTAAAGACACAACGGATGTCCTGAGGAGGATTGAGGGGTCTCTGTGGAAGCAGGCACTTTGTTGGTCACAGCTGAGTTGAGACACTCTATACGTGTATGAATCACGAAGATGGTTTACAAGCAGCCCGCCATTTCCTTGAGGCCTCCGACTTGGACGGCCCCCTTTGTGGTTTTCTCCTCGAATTGCTGCACTTTGCATTAACGCATAACTTCTTTACTTTTAAGGATGGCTTTTATCATCAGAAGCGAGGCGCAGCCATGGGTGCGGCCTGCGCACCCGCCTACTTTAACCTCTTTCTGGGTTATGGGAGGGGTTTCATTTTGGCGAGGCGGGGCGGGGGCCGCTGACCATGTGCTGTGCTGGTTACGCTATATTGATGATATTCTACTACTTTGGCGTGGCACGGTTTCAGCAGTTGGAGGACTTTATGGCTGAACTCAATGACAATCAGTTAAATATCAAACTTACATATAGGTATGATTATAATCAGATTTTTTTTTGGACATCAAATTGGAAGTTGACAATACTTTGTCCCTCCGAGCGGATGTCTTTCGTAAAAATACCTCTGTGAATGCATTGTTACACGCTAGCTCAGCGCTAGTCGATCCACTGTGGGGGCCGTCCCAGTCGGACAGTTCTTGAGGATGCGTAGGATTTGCTCATCCGGCCAGAAATTTGAACATCAAGCATTGGACCTTAGGAGACGCTTTGGCAGCGTGGATATAGCAAACGTAGCATTTAAAAAAGCTACAATCGGGCCAAAATCACCCCACGTGAACATCTGCTGTATCACTCTGCTCAAAAGCAAAAGGAGGTAATAAAATTCGTTTTATATCAGTGTTCAACCATGAATGGGAGGTATGAGGGACATATTCACTAAACATTGGTCAGTTTTGAAAACCGAGCCCGCTCTGAGATCCGTCCTCACGGAGAAACCTCTTATGACCCCTAGGAGATCCAAGAATTTAAGAGATATATGGTTTAGAGCCATTATATTGCACCCACAATAAATCCGTTTGGGAGTACTGACGTCAGAAGGGATGTTATAGTTGAGGCCATTGTATGGCTTGCGCAAATGTCTCTCGCAGTTCTAATTTTCATTCAAGTGATGGGATGAAAGAATATGAGATTAGAGAATATATCTCTTGCAGCACGAAAAATGTAATTTATTTTTTACATGCGCTGCCCCTTAATTTACGTAGGGTTTAACATCAGTGAACTCGAATACGAATACGTGAAATGTTAGAGACATTTGCGCAGCCAGTAAAATGGAAGATATATCTAGTTTGAAAACCATCCCTAGACATTTCAGGGATAAACCAATTGTGATCCTGCTAACTTCAAGGTTTAAAGGAATTGATGTTTTACATCCCGGAATTAGAGGGGGTAATATAAAGAAAATGCTGGCACAACAAAGAGTTTAAAGTGGATTGTGACTCTTGACACAGTGAAACCAAAAGGGCTCAATGAGGCCTTAATTTTGCCCCCTTCTTGTGAAAGTCTCCCAAATTTGGTTTTTTATTTTTCTTTATAAGCTTGCATCTTTTTTATGTGTGTTGTTTTAAATTGCACTTTTTTTCTTTTTATTCAGTTTACATTAAGTTTTGGAATGTTGCTATCGCTGGAGGCTCAGCCCCAATATCCCTTAATGTTGGGCATATATTTATATTGCGATTAGTGATGGAAAGCAATTGGACTATGAAGATTTGTACCATTGGGATAAAGATCCATGGACCCATATTTTGATTATATGAATTGTTGTTCAATTGCAAACTATGTGCTCTATATATATTTTTACTGCCGTGGTGCGCATGTGCGCGATCGCTCTCTGCTGCCAAACCCCCCGCTTTACCGGCAAAGTTATGCTGGCGCATCGCCGTGGTTCATTTTGAACCTAGGTCCTTGCGGTCAGGTGACGCGTCCCGGTGTGCGGCGGCTGGAGGGACAGCATCGGGCATATACGCCATTAACGGTGGGCGGCACCTTCAGCGGTCACATGACGGTTTTATGGCTATTAAAGGGCCTGTTAGTGACCTACAACACACTCCCTTGAGAAAACGAGGTGAACGACAGCGAAACGTGCGTCGGCGGATTCCCATATGGCCGGCAGCATCTGGTGAGGTTTACTCCCCTTTTTTTTTTTTTTTTTTTTGTCTTCCTTACACCCGCTCTTTGACACAATATAACCTCTCATTGTTTTTTAAGCTATGTAATTGCGGTGGGTCTGGATATACCTTCCTTTGAACACACTCCTGACTCTGACTATGGTAATCAGCTATGGGACTATGGTATGCCCCAGGTTTCTAGTGTTCATTATATCTAGGGATTTTTTCCTCCTGTTATTGAATTGGCTATATTGTGTTATGGTGTTTTTCTGCTTGCCATATGTTTTCGTGTCTTTTATACACATCATTGTCATGTTATGTCTTATGTTTTGTCGCCTTATTGTGGCTTAAATAAACTTTTTATATTTTTGCAATGAAAATGAAAACTCCATTTTTTCTCCTGTTTTGTCGCCTTATCTAATGGAGATTTATGTAGTCATTTTGTGAAGAGGGTTCACAACTGCATTTCTTTTATAATCTGGATATGTGGTTATTATTGATTTTTATGTAGTAACTGATCCTAGATGCATTTTTGGCTTTGATGTACCCTTTTTGAATTGACCGATGGCCATACCCTCTGTCCTGAAAGCGTTTTTTCAAAATTTTAGATTGTTCCTCAAAAAGAGAATCCTCCGAACAGATTCTCTTTGCTCTCAAGAATTGTCCGATCGGTATTCCCTGTATAGTAGTTTTGGGATGCGCTGATGTGGCATGCAAAAAGGAATTGGTGGAAGTGGGCTTCGGAAAATAGTGGTGGACAAACGGCCACTTGGAAGAACTGATATGGCTAAATCCAGAAATCAATCTGGCGTCCATACTTATAAGTCAGACGGATGTTCTGTCCATTAGAATTTAATCTGGTCATGAATGTTTCCAGGTCCACAATTGGACCCTCCCAGATGAACAGTATGTCATCAATATATCAGATCCAATTATGGACCCGATCAATGCCCTCAGTCTCCTCCTCCTGAATAATAGACCACTCCCATGCCCCCATAAACAAGTTGGCATAGGAGGGAGCACATAATGCCCCCATCGCGGTACCCCTTTGTTGTAAAAAAATTTTACCATTAAAAATGAAGGTATTATGGGTCAAAATAAATTCCAGAAGGGTCAAGATGAATGATGCCATTTCTTTACTCAAATTGCTAAAGCGAAGATATCTCTCAACTGCCTTAAGGCCATCCACATGCTCTATGGAGGAATACAGAGCCTCCACATCAGCCGTGACTAGCACCATATCCTCTGATAATTGTATGTTCTCCAGGTGACCCAAGGCTGCCGTGGTATCCTTAATGTAAGATGGTAACTGTACTACCAGAGGCTTAAGGAAAAACTCCACTATATCACACACAATTTCACATAGCCCTTCATTTGCCGCAATAATCGGCCTTCCAGGGGGATTCAGAGGGTCCTTATGCACCTTGGGGACCAGGTAAAAGGTAGCTAATCTAGGATTCAATCTCTCATAAATCTCCACTAGTTTTTTAGGGATGATGTTGTCTTCATAGGCCTTAATCAATATCTCCACTAGTTCTGCTTTAAAATTGCCCATAGGATTAAATACAAGCAATTTATATTCCACCGAATTGTTCAGAATTTTAGAGGCTTGTGTTTCATACATACAATTCGGCCACACTACTACATTGCCTCCTTTATCGGCCATTTTGAAGACAACATCATCCCATTCCCTAAGTTGTTGCAATGCCTCCTTTTCATCTCTGCTGAGATTGTTATACGTCCTATTTTTAGTTCTCCTAAGTTGTTCAATTTCAGAGGATACTATTTTAGTGAAAGTGTCCACAGCAGGCACCAATGATAATGGTGGAAATTTTTTAGACTTATTAATAATTCCAACTGGAAAGTCCCTACTTACTGGAGTTACGTTTTCATCCAGCAGTGATTCAAGGGCTTCAAGTGCCCGTTGTTCCTCCGCCGTGGACATACCATCATCAGACTCCCCTCTAGCATGTAATCTCTTAAGGATAAGCTTCCTTGAGAAGAGATGAAGGTCCTTTATTGCTATGAACGGATCTAATTCAGATGAAGGAGAAAAAGTCAGACCTTTTTGTAAGACACTTTGTTGTGCCACAGTCAAAACATGTGAAGATAAATTTATTACCTTCACTCCATCCTTCTCAAATTTTTTGAAAGATGAATTCTTTTTGTAAGATTGTCTTGTTCTAGGGCCATATCTTCCCTCATGCGTAGAACCCCCACTTTCACTCAAGGATGAATTAGAAATGACTGATAAGCTACGGGAGGACTTTCTCTTTCCTGTTTCATTTTTTAATTGCCACCGAAAAATCTTGTTGGATTCAAAATCGCCTATGTCCCTTTCATATTTCTTTTGTTTGTTGGTACAGATGATATTCTCCCATTTTTCAATATCCTTTTCTAAATTTTTGATCATTTCTTCAAACTTATCACCACTCAATTTTTGTTTAAGGGACTTTTGTAATGAGTCAATTTCAAGTTCAATGTCCTTAAGTGACAGAATATTCTTTTCAATGATGATGGCAATAAACTCGAAAGAGCATGTATTAGCCGCTTTAATTCATCTATTTATCAAGCCTTCCTCTCCCAAATCAAAAGTAGGAAAAATATTTACTCTCAATCCTCTCGGTACTATTTTTTGGGATAAGTAATTTTCCAAAGTGACCTTTGTCCACCATATCTTCGTTTTTTTATGAAGCCCATTTTTATATTTTTTGAAATTTTCCTGATAGCTACTAGGGACTGGAGTTGGATGTGTACCATTGCCCTTCTGGAAAATATTGGAAGCTTTCGCCTGCTATGAACTTTCTTTTGCCTTAAAATCCATGTTGTGGGTTTCTGTTATGACAACAGCAAAAAGTAATGATATAATCACATAAGACACCCACTTTAGAAATAACATCCCCTAAGGGGCAATATACCACAGTCAATGATCAAAAATTTAGAAAAGGATATTGGAATATGGGAGAATATCATCTGTACCAACAAACAAAAGAAATATGAAAGGGACATAGGCGATTTTGAATCCAACAAGATTTTTCGGTGGCAATTTAAAATGAAACAGTAAAGAGAAAGTCCTCCCGTAGCTTATCAGTCATTTCTAATTCATCCTTGAGTGAAAGTGGGGGTTCTACGCATGAGGGAAGATATGGCCCTAGAACAAGACAATCTTACAAAAAGAATTCATCTTTCAAAAAATTTGAGAAGGATGGAGTGAAGGTAATAAATTTATCTTCACATGTTTTGACTGTGGCACAACAAAGTGTCTTACAAAAAGGTCTGACTTTTTCTCCTTCATCTGAATTAGATCCGTTCATAGCAATAAAGGACCTTCATCTCCTCTCAAGGAAGCTTATCCTTAAGAGATTACATGCTAGAGGGGAGTCTGATGATGGTATGTCCAGGCGGAGGAACAACGGGCACTTGAAGCCCTTGAATCACTGCTGGATGAAAACGTAACTCCAGTAAGTAGGGACTTTCCAGTTGGAATTATTAATAAGTCTAAAAAATTTCCACCATTATCATTGGTGCCTGCTGTGGACACTTTCACTAAAATAGTATCCTCTGAAATTGAACAACTTAGGAGAACTAAAAATAGGACATATAACAATCTCAGCAGAGATGAAAAGGAGGCATTGCAACAACTTAGGGAATGGGATGATGTTGTCTTCAAAATGGCCGATAAAGGAGGCAATGTAGTAGTGTGGCCGAATTGTATGTATGAAACACAAGCCTCTAAAATTCTGAACAATTCGGTGGAATATAAATTGCTTGTATTTAATCCTATGGGCAATTTTAAAGCAGAACTAGTGGAGATATTGATTAAGGCCTATGAAGACAACATCATCCCTAAAAACTAGTGGAGATTTATGAGAGATTGAATCCTAGATTAGCTACCTTTTACCTGGTCCCCAAGGTGCATAAGGACCCTCTGAATCCCCCTGGAAGGCCGATTATTGCGGCAAATGAAGGGCTATGTGAAATTTGTGTGTGATATAGTGGAGTTTTTCCTTAAGCCTCTGGTAGTACAGTTACCATCTTACATTAAGGATACCACGGCAGCCTTGGGTCACCTGGAGAACATACAATTATCAGAGGATATGGTGCTAGTCACGGCTGATGTGGAGGCTCTGTATTCCTCCATAGAGCATGTGGATGGCCTTAAGGCAGTTGAGAGATATCTTCGCTTTAGCAATTTGAGTAAAGAAATGGCATCATTCATCTTGACCCTTCTGGAATTTATTTTGACCCATAATACCTTCATTTTTAATGGTAAAATTTTTTACAACAAAGGGGTACCGCGATGGGGGCATTATGTGCTCCCTCCTATGCCAACTTGTTTATGGGGGCATGGGAGTGGTCTATTATTCAGGAGGAGGAGACTGAGGCATTGATCGGGTCCATAATTGGATCTGATATATTGATGACATACTGTTCATCTGGGAGGGTCCAATTGTGGACCTGGAAACATTCATGACCAGATTAAATTCTAATGGACAGAACATCCGTCTGACTTATAAGTATGGACGCCAGATTGATTTTCTGGATTTAGCCATATCAGTTCTTCCAAGTGGCCGTTTGTCCACCACTATTTTCCGGAAGCCCACTTCCACCAATTCCTTTTTGCATGCCACATCAGCGCATCCCAAAACTACTATACAGGGAATACCGATCGGACAATTCTTGAGAGCAAAGAGAATCTGTTCGGAGGATTCTCTTTTTGAGGAACAATCTCAAATTTTGAAAAAAACGCTTTCAGGATAGAGGGTATGCCGTCGGTCAATTCAAAAAGGGTACATCAAAGCCAAAAATGCATCTAGGGATCAGCTACTACATAAAAATCAGCCTTTAACGATATCTACCGAAGATGAACAACAGGTAAGATTTATTACGAACTACAATAGTAGATGGTCGGATCTCAGGAAAATAGTAGAGAAACACTGGAACATTCTGTTCACTGATCCGGTTTTGAAAAAATGCCTCCCTAGTGTCCCTTCATTTGTAGCAAAAAGAGCCCCTAACTTGAAGGACATGTTAGTTCATAGCTATTACGATTCAAAAGGGAGGGAGAGAAGCAAAAAATACCCTGAAAGGCATGGTTTTTATCCCTGTGGGATATGTAAGGGATGTGCCAATATGAAGAAAACCACTGTCTTCTATAATCATGATAGGTCTAGGGAATTTGACATCGGGACCCACATTACATGTTCATCGAAAGGGGTGGTGTATTGTGCAGAGTGCCCCTGCGGAAAGCTATATGTGGGGATGACTAGCAGAGAATTGAAGGTACGAGTGCGTGAGCACTGCATTGATATTGAAAAGGCTAAGACCATTATGGCTGTCATGTCTTTAAAGACACTCCCTAGACATTTCAGAAAACACCATCAATGTAATTCCAGAATGCTAGTGTTTAGGGGCATTGATAAAGTTGATTTGGGACCCAGAGGTGGTGATCTGGTCAAGAGAGTGTCCAAAAAGGAGTGTCAGTGGATTTACAGATTGGTAACACATACTCCACAGGGTCTTAATGAGAGTTTTGGGTTTAGCGCATTCCTATGATAGCTCTAGGGTCTTTTGCTGGGTTGGGGGTTTAGTATAGTTAAGTGTGTTTTATCATTTTATGATTTTAATTGTTGCGTTATAGTTTCAGAATTTTGGATAATGGTCATCATGCCATTTCTACTTACCTGTGTGCTGTCTGGAGGATCCTTTATATATTTATTTTGTGGAGACCTGTGGATTCTTCATGTCCGGGGAAGGTGGAAGAGCATTGCTTCTTGGTTTATATTCGTACCGAAGATTGGCTCATACCATGAAGATTTACCATCTGAAGACTAGGGATATGGATATTATTTTCTTATTTTTCTATATATCACTGTATATGGGATATTGTTATTAATTATGTTTATTTTATTATATGTTGAATTTGTATTCATCTTATAGTATTATATATGTTTATTCATTTTGGTGTGTTTCATACACTGTATCATATGGTTTCATATAAGGTGGAATTGTATTTATTTATTAATAGATTTAGTCTGTTATCACACTTAACTTGTGATGGCGGCGTTCAGCACACGAGTTAGTGATATTGTTTTTCCGTAGGTGCTCTGGCATTTATTGTTTATCTGACACTATATATACCGGACTGCCCCCTGCCCTGACACGCCTCCCGAAGAAGCAGTGCGAAACGCGCGTCGGGGCAGAGGGACGTCCGTGGAGTCTTCACCAGCAGCTCTTTGGTATGTTGATTTGACAACCAGGTTTCATTGCCTTATTATTGTGCCTTACGTATGATATTGTGCCACTTAAGGATCTAGCTCTGTGCAGGCCTTTTCATTGAGATTTCTAGGCATTATATGGCTATTATTAGATTTTGCCCTTTAGGCATGGCTGCTGGTAGAAACTAACTCCTATGGGTTCAGCGTCCCTCCTTGTTATTTTGTTATTTTGCTTGTTGTAGCAAATTTTAATATATGTGTATCAGATGCCTTTAGCAAATTGTTGCTGGCATAATGTTGTACATTTGTGTATTAATAAAGTATTGAACTTTTATACCATTCAGTGGCATACATCATTAATTTGTTCCCACTATCTGTGAATAGTATAACTAATGTGTAATATTGTATGTATGTTATTATATACAATATGCAGCACAAATGAGTGCACCCTTGGTGAAAAATATCAACAAGTTCTCTTCTCAAATAAAAAATTCTTGAGATTTGATTTGCTGTGCCAACACTCTACTTTTCAGTTAATGTGAATACTTTTCCGTCCAAAGATGATAAGAGTATTCTTAGAGTGATACCTTTATTGGCTAACCAGAAAATTATATGTTCGCAAGCTTTCAGAGCGCAGAGGCTCCTTCTTCAGGCAAGATTACATTTGGATTAATAAGAAAAATACACATTTGAGGCTTACTACAGTGGGAAATTTGTTCAAGAGGTGAGAGGTGTGATGCCTTCTACAGATAAGCAAAGGAAATCGAATTAGCATTTTCTTACAAATGGAGAGGCAGTGGGAATGTGTTCTTAAGGGTATGCCACACTAAGCGAGATCGCTAACGAGATCACTACTGCGTCACCATTTATGACGCAGTAGCGATCTCGTTAGCGACTTAGCTGTGTGATTCCAAACACATCTCATCAGCGATCTGTGATTCCAAACACATCTCATCAGCGATCTGTATAACGACCTCTGCGGTCGTTGGGAAAACCTAGTCCCACCTGCGATGCTGGTGAAGTCGTTCATAAAGGGTGTCACACTCAGCGATTCAGGCTCACCAGCGGGACACCAACGACCAAAAAACGGGTCAGAACGTTCATGAGCGATCAGCGACATCTTAGCAGGGGCCACATTGCTGCTACATGTCACACACAGCTAAGTCGCTAACGAGATCGCTACTGCGCCATAAATGGTGACGCAGTAGTGATTTCGTTAGCGATCTCGCTTGCGATCTCGCTTAGTGTGGCATACCCTTTCGCTATCTGGAGTCCTTCTGGTGAAGGTGTGAACTGTGTCCATGTAGTGAGTCATAAATCCAGGTGCTAAATTAAGTCCTAGTGTCAAAGTATTGAACATCCTTATAATTTTGAATTCCCATATTTTTCTCTCTCTGTCATCCTTGAAATTACCTTTTAGTATTAGGACTTTTAAGTCTGTCATACAATGTCCAGTTCCAGAGAAATGTTTTCCCACAGGCGTGTCCATTTCATTCCTGATTGTATGTCTGTGTAAATTCATCCTTGTCTGTAGTTTTTGCATGGTTTCCCCAATATAGATAGCTCCAGGGCACCTTGTACATTGTATCATGTACACCACATTGGAGGATGTACATGAAAAGGAACCCATGACCTTATAGTCCTGATTTGTGTTTGGTAGGCGGACTGTATTTGTTGGTAATATGTGGGTACAAGTTTTGCATTTTTTATTGTTACATTGGAATGTGCCAGTCACTGATGGTGATGAGAGGACACTTCTGACAAGGAGCTTCCTTAAGTTAGGAGGCTGTTTGTAGGAGAGAAGTGGTAGTTCTGGGAATATGTCTTTCAATTTGTGGTCTCTGTGGAATATGGGTTGGAGATCAGCACCAATTTTCCTCAGGATGCTCATGTGGGGGTTGTATGTGACCACAAGAGGTACCCTGTTGTTTTCCTCTCTCAGTTTGTAATCCAGGAGGCTGCTTCTTGGGAATCTTGTAGCCCTGTGTTGTTTCCGCAAAAAAGTTAAATCTGACATTTTGGACAGACACCATAAAGTGCCAAACAATATCAGTATGGAGGAAAGAAAAGCCATACAATCCTTAAAAGCCAACAACAATATCATCATCAACATTTCAAGGATGACAGAGAGAGAAAAATATGGGAATTCAAACTTATAAGGATGTTCAATACTTTGACACTAGGACTTAATTTAGCACCTGGATTTATGACTCACTACATGGACACAGTTCACACCTTCACCAGAAGGACTCCAGATAGCTAAGAACACATTCCCACTAGTTCTCCATTTGTAAGAAAATGCTAATTCAATTTCCTTTGCTTATCTGTAGAAGGCATCACACCTCCCACCTCTTGAACAAATTTTCCACTGTAGTAAGTCTCAAATGTGTCTTTTTCTTATTAATCCAAATGCAATTCTGCCTTAAGAAGGAGCCTCTGCGCTCTGAAAGCTTGCAAACATAATTTTCTGGTTAGCCAATTAAGGTATCACTCTAAAGGTACTGCCACACTAGACAATCCCGCTAGCGATCTCATTAGCGTCGCATACTAATGAGATCGCTAGCGGGATTGTTTCTATATCGCTAGTGGCTACCTATTTTAGCGATGTCGTTAGGACGCTATCGCGGTTAGCGATCTCCTTAACGACTTTATCGGTACAAAAGTACCGCTAAATCGCTAAAAAAGGTGCCACACTTAGCGATATATACTTACCCAGCGGGGCGCCAGCGACGAAAATAGGGTCCGGAACGATTCCAGCGACGAGCGAGATCACAGCAGGAAGCTCGTCGCTGGCAGCTGCCGCACACAACAACATCGCTAACGGGATCGCTAAATAGTGACGTTTTTTAGCGATCCCGTTAGCGATGTTGTTTAGTGTGGCATACCCTTAAGAATACTCTTGTCATCTTCGGACGGAAAAGTATTCACATCAATTTTTCTGGCTAACACGGTACCACAATATATTTTATTATTGTACATCATACTTTTCAGTTACTAATGCATATCAGTGCTAAACAAGGAATTATGATAAAAGATCATAATACAAAAATGAGGGCACCTTCCATAAAGTTAAAAAGCACAGCATGATAACACATTTTCCTAGTGTTAGTTAAAAGGGCTATTATAACTGGAGAACAGCGCTCGGAAATACTCCATTCATTCATTGTCTGTGGAGATTAGAGATAGTTAAAGGCTGCCACCACTCATTTCTAACTGAGCATTTCAATCTCCCTCATACACTGTGTGCAGAATTATTAGGCAATTTATGTTTTTTTTAAACCTCATTTTTATTGAAATTTTTGAAAACTACAGTAACATATCAGATAGTATAGAAAAAACATATGCCCACATGCAGACAAGGCAGATAATGCAGACTTAAGCCAGTTAGGCTGGCATGAAATAAAACATAGAAATTAAAAAGAAAACCTTAAACTAATTTAAGTAAGTGAAATAGCTGACATTAAGCTTTATTAGACACTATCATGAAAAGACTGTTATATTGTAATTAAATTATACATCTAGACCTGGACATATCTCCCCATCTTCAAATAAGCCGTAGTAACCCCAGGTTGTTTTTGAAATCCTCTAGTATGTACCAAGCGGTATATGTGAAGGGTTCCACCATACTCCTCTTTTCCCCAAAGAGTAACAATTCACAATAAATTGTTTCCATTTCTTAAGAAACTTTCCCGCTTGCGTTTCTTTATTACCACCATAAAATGTTCCATTTGTGCTACTAATTCTATAATGGGGGGGGGGAGTCTGGATCAAGCCAATATTTAAGAAGTAATTTTTTTGCCAATATAAGCAAAGTATTCATTAGCATAGGAGGACCACCCATCTTCTTGCCAAGATTATTCGTACCATTCCAGAGGTGTAATTAGGCTAAATAAGGAGACAGGGTGTACTCCGAACCCCACATAGCATTAACCAAGTTTGAAACTAGTTCCCAACATGAAACTGATGCGGGGCAAGACCAAAGGCCATGCATGAGATCAGAATTAGTAAGGTGACATTTAGGACATGCTGTTAGTCTATTTGGTAACGGATCTTTTTTGGGTATATTGAAAGCATAGATGGCCCCATGCATAATTTTATATTGGGTTTCTCTCCATACTTCATTTATAATGTATTTCCTGAACACGCTCCACCCTGCCCTGATTTTGAAATTTATGATTTTGATCATTATATTTATTATTGAACAAGTACAGGGCTGTCAGTCAATCCAAAAGGTTAATATCCCTGAAACCTAAATATTTAAGAATGTAAAAGTGAGATGTTGTCTTTCACTAGAGAATATCATGTGATCATGTGTGCAGAATCATTGGTCAACTATTAGTGTGCACAATTATTATGCAACTAAATGAAAAATATACGTTTCCATCTCAATTGTTTATTTTATGCTGTTAATGTGAGAATACTAATCAAACAACTCCTTATATGCAAAATTAAATTTCTGACATTTTAAAAAATATATGTGACCAATATATTCACCCATATATTGACCCTTCCTTTTAATGATAGTCATAAGTCTTTCAATCATAGAGTCTGTCAGTTTCTTAATCTGTTAGTGATCAACTTTTTGGGCAGCACCGACCACAGCCTTCCAAACACTGTTCAGAGAGGTGTACTGTTTTCCTTCAGACGTAAATCTCCTATTTAAGAATGGCCCACAAGTTTTCAATTGAGTTTAGGTCAAGATCAGGTGAGGAAGAGGTCATGTCATTATTCATTAATTTTTAAGGCATTTACTGGCTAGCCGAGCAGTGGAGTGCTTCAAAGCATGCGAAAGAGCATTGTCCTGCATAAAAATCATGTTTTTCTTGAAATATGCAGGCTTCTCCTTATACTACTGCGTGAACAAAGATCATCTCTTAAAATCTGGCAGTAGGTTTTGGAATTGATTTTGAGTTCATCTTCAAACCGAAAAGCTCATCTTTAATAATGCCAACCCATAGGTATACTTCACCTCTATCTTGTTGGCATCTGAGTGAAAGTGAAGGTCTGTGTGTGTTACTGACCCAGCCACAGGCCTATCCATCTGGTTTGTCAAAAGTCACTCTCATCTCGTGAGTACATAAAACCACTGAAAAATCTGTTTTCAGATATTTCTTGGCCTAGTCTTAACATTTCAACTTATATGCCTTGTTCAGTGGGGGTCGGGTTTCAGCATAGCTTCCCTTGATCGTGTTTCTGGATGCTCCAAGAAGGTTGCAATTCTGGAATATGACAACATTGAAGGATAATGGGTTGTTGGTCACTTCATGTTTGATTCTTCTCAAATCTCTGGCAGTTAATATGCATGTTTTTTTCTCAATACGTTTTTGTGACCCTATGATCTTGCCCCAATATTTTAGCAATTTCAAGAGTGCTTCATTCCTCTTTAAGATTGTTAACAATTTCTCACTTTTTAGAGACATGGCCCATTTTGCCTGAGGAAAACAAGCTGCCTAATATTTCTACACACCTTGATTACACAAATACACATCCCCTGATATACTTTGAACCAATAAGCATTCAAGTTTATACAGCTTGGAGTTGGAAAATCTCCATAAAATGTTGATATAATTAAAATATCCACCTACAACTACATTTGAAATATAGATGTGTGAGACATATCCTGCAGAGAAATGGAAAGCATGGTTATTGTCAACACAGGGAGCCACTGCTGATACTAGAGCCAAGCCCATAAAGCTTTTGTTAAGGAAAATATTGTTAAATATCAAGCTTTTCTGATAATCCACAACCTGGTCTAATGAGACCATATTCAATCTTGTGGCATTTGAAATGTATGGTATCACAAGATCGGATAGTATAGTTGTAAAGGAATTGCAATGATTCTATAATAGAAATGTGCTGTAAAGCATTTGTGGGCAGATTTTGCCATCTAATAGACAGAGATAGTCGATGTAGGAAAATGAATCAGTGCTGGAACAAAAAGATGAAAAACTGATTGTACAGGGGAAACAGAGGCTAGGTGCACAAGAGGAATGCGAGCTGCTATGATGCAGGAAAAAAATACAAAAGACACATAGGTCAGGAGAGACAGTCAGCCTTTGCTTGGCTTTGTACTAAGTCATCACCTGTAGAGAAGAAGACTTCATTGGCTTACAGCCAAGTCCTAAGTAAATGTGTTGAAGAATGCAAGATCAGCAGTGGATGTGCATTAATTGAGGGTTGTGGAGTATTTCCAGGGGATAGAAAGTCCTATTTATTGAGGTGAAGTGAAAAGATGGCAGAGGTTCCATTGCGTGAGAAGAGGCCCTTTTTGACGAGCAGAGGTTTGATCGCATGAACAGCAGCTCGATTGAATGAGCAGAGGTTCGATCTCATAAGCAGTGACCCGACTGGACAAGCAGAGGTGGATGAGCAGAAGTCCAATCACATGAGCACCGGGGAGCATGAAGATGATGATAAGAAAAGGTCTGTGGCAAAAAGAACTGTCTGTGGTTTGCAGTGTGAGAACGGGCCTCGACTTGCGGCCTAACAAAAGTACATAGTTGGTGGATTGCTGTTTGGGTGACGACCACCACTAGAAGCGGGCTGATGGAAGTCTGTACTGATTCGACCTGCACACTGTCGGCTGACAGGTCATCAGAAAATCCTTATTACCACTCGTTAATGTGTATTTATACAGATATTTGAATATACAAATGTGTATTGTATATGCCTTTTGTGAATATAGATGTTTAGCTGTATTTAGTGCAGTTCCTTTAGCAAGTTGCCTAGCAGAGGTTTAATTGAATACACAAAGTTTAGTGAGTCTCAGTGACATTAGGTATGTGTTTCAGGCACTGGCGTTCACAGACAGAAAAGGGCACCTGTGCAAGAACAATATATGGGCCCTTTGCAGCCCAAGAGCTCCTAAAAATGCAAAATTGCACCTGGTTTGGAGGTAGAAATGGGCCCCCTTACTTGAGTCTGCACAGGTTGTACCAATGATATGTCCACCCCTGTTTTTAGGGACAGACAGGGACAGTTAGTTGACAACTAGGTTATCTGTGTCACACTCTTCAGTGCACTAGCGCTGGATTTGCTGTTTTTTAGGTCAGCATTCAGTATACCATAGCCAGGACTAAGGCTAAACTGTAATTGTAATACAAAGCAGAGAAATCCCTGAAGAGCCCTTGCAGGATGTGCCATCTACTGGCCAGGCAAAATCAATGGGAACCAAATTGTGCTGGAAGATTTGCAGAAGGAGTGACTTTCTGTGCTGGACCTGATCAGGTGACTCATTGGAAGGGCTTCCTTAGTATAAAAGTCCTGCGTGCCAAACCACATGCAAATTTGGTGCCAGAGAAGATAGTGGAGCAGACGTGCTCCAGGGATGTCGCTGAGGCCAGTGTAACAAGCCTCAGTGGAAAGTCTACACCATCAAGGTTTCAGCCATCATCTGACAAGTCCTGGATCCACACAGGAGGACTCTGAGCTCTGCCTGCACTAGTCAGGAAAAGGATTTGTGCCCAACACCAGTAAAGCTCAAGTGACCAGACGTCTGCCATTAAGAGCTAAGGCCTAGTTCACTCCTAACAGACTTCTGTCAATGGTCAAGCCAAGAAGATCAGTGAGGAGACTGCAACAGTTGGGACACGCCTGTGACTACGAAAGGACAGTGTGTGTGTCGCTCCCATGACTGGGTAAACCACCGTTGTGAACAGAACATTGACGTTAGATAAAGACTTTCTTTGCTTTTCCAAGTTTATTATTATCTTTGCTTGAATGCTACTAATGCTAATTGCTTACAGTTACTTTAATTCACTGTAAAAATAGAACTAAAATCATCTCTGACTGTTTTTGCCTCGTGCCTCTCTGCGTTGCATCCAAACACCTGCATTACCTAACCACAGGACCCAAAGAATGCATGGATAACGCTATATTGTCTGAAGTGTTATTACTGCAAAATTGTCTTTTTCTTGTAATTCGACTTGCTTTACTAATTGTGTTAATACTTAGCAAAAAATAACCTGTTCTTTTATAACCACTCAGTTCATGTCCTCTGTGATGCTACATCCATGTACCTGCTTTCATAGTGAGAAGAGCACGGTGCTAAAAGTGCTTTTCGCTACACACCCTGTCCATTTTGTCATGAATTGTAATTTAGATAATTAAGAAGTTAAAACTATTCTATCTGTATCTATAACATAGTAACATAGTTATTAAGGTTGAAGGAAGACTTTATGTCCATCTAGTTAAACCCATATCCTATCCTAACCTGCCCTAACATGTTGATCCAGAGGAAGGCAAAAAAAAAAAACATGTGGCAAACAGTAAGCTTCACATTGGGGAAAAAAATTCCTTCCCGACTCCACATGTACTCATTTATGCTGTGCATTGTATTTGTCTATATATTTTTTCAATTGGATTTCATAGCTGGCTTGTTGTTGTCATAGGGAAGTCCAGGCTCCCCTGGAAAAAATGGCATAGATGGCAAAGATGGACTCCATGGAACACCTGGACAAAAGGTAAGGACATAGTTTTTCATATTTGATATTATAGTTATCACATGAACTACAATCCACTGTTGTGTCCCAGGTGTATCAATAGAAATAATAGTTTGTAACATTTGTAAATGAAAGTGTAATATTTTTCGTAACTTATTCAACTCTCTATAGAAAAGAAATGGGTAACTCCAAACGTTTTCTTGCAGTAAATTATACCACTTCCAAATCATATTTATTACTTACTTTCGATCTGAGATATCTACAGATTGTAAGGGGAAATGTAAACTTGTGCTGTTTTTCATGGTAAAATCTTTACTTTCTGCCATAGAATGGAAAAAAAGATTCCCGCAAAGTTACGGCAACATAGTTACCCATTAGATTCAAGGACCTCAAAAACAGTTTTAGATTTTCAACCCAGAAACACAAAACTGTTTTTTTTTCAATTCCAGATTAACACTCATATCTTCATATAACGCACTTTCTTTAGGAATATGAAGCATATATAATAAATCATTGTATTAACACTTACAATAAATTAGTGCTAATATGTACATTGTGTGTATATGTATACAATTTGTTAATTATTTGGATATTTAAACATGGATGGTATGAATTTCAGGGAGAGCTTGGAGACAAAGGAGAGCCAGGAGATGTAAGTAGTTCTGGAAATGGAGGTACTAAAAATAAATACAACACAACTGATCTCATTGGTTCCATTTTTTATAGGATCCTCTGTGATGGGTCTGGTTTGTAATGAATCCTTTTTAGTAGGCACGACAGTGTAGCCTGCAGGCTATGCAATAAGCCAAGATTATTTCAGGCATCGTAAAATTATAGCAAGAAAGCAACATTGAAAGTACATTTCATAAAGTTACTATACCTTTCTGTAGTATGTTCATAATTCCATGTTTCTGTATATTTTATATCTTTTTTACTACAGAAAATTGCTCAATGATGTTTATTTTTCAATATTCTGATTGATTTCAGTAGGATATGTTATTAGTAAAAGGCCTACTACAGATTAGTAGGACTTTAGTAGGTGACAGTCACAAGGGGGCATTCTCTGCGTCTGGAGGAGAGAAGGTAACATAGAAGAGGATTCTTTACTGTTAGGGCAGTAAGAATCTGGAATTCCTTGCCTGAGGAGGTGCTGATGGCGAACTCAGTCAAGGGATTCAAGAGAGGTCTGGATGTCTTCCTTGAGCATAACAATATTGTATCTTACAGTTAATGACTTTTTCGGCTTGCTAACTATTAAATTAGAGTCCTCAAAACCCACGAGTATCAGTGAGAATCTGCCAACCATATAATGGGTATGGGCACCTCCTACCTCTTACACATGATTTAAGAGAAGATAAGGATCTGGTATTTAAATTCACATGCTCCACCACTTTGTCCTCCAGGAGATAAACAGCTGTCCGAGCTGTGTTACAGCCCGCAGCTGGTTTCTCCTCTCTTCGTGAGTCGTGAAAGATACGTAGCTATCAACTCAAGAACAATTGGTGGTATCATATTTTTATTTTTTCAGGCTTGTATAGTTTGCTATCAATAAATAAGTAATTTTCTCTCCATTTAAGTCAATAAAGAAATAAATCCCATTAATTTTGCATTGTTTATGCAGAAATAATAATTTTATTATTTATTATGTTATGTTTTATGACTTTGCAATGCTTATTTAATTACTTAAATAAAATATTTTAGTTTGGTATACTTGTGTTTGACAACAGAATAATTCTAACCTCGAATATTTCTACAGAGTGTAATATCTAAAGCTACAGGGGCAAAGGGTGATCGTGGTGATATAGGACCAATGGGTCCCCCTGGGCCTCCAGGACCACAGGTACGGACCCATACTTTAGATTTTGTTGTTAATTAAACTGTCGTTATATAAGAATACTGTTATAATAAGAACTTGAGTAGCTAATTGTATCTCTGCTTTGTCGAAAACTTTTTTTTATTTTACATTGTTTTATCCAGAAATCAGTGAGAAATTAATTGGGTGTTTATGATTGCATATCATATTGTTATGGAAACCATTGCAGAAATAAGATATCTTGTTAAAATACTTATCCAGGGTCATCTTATTTAAAGTGATATGATTGTCTCATGAACACAATAAAATAAAGATAGCTACAAGATCTAAATCTAAATATGTGATCATCTTCCCAATTCATAACAATCACATATGTAAATGTAGTTTAGCTTGTAATATTTACATGAATTTCTGTTTCTCTTTTTGTATTAAGGGTGTTCCTGGGAAAAATGTTGAAATGAAGGTAAGGAGATATGCCATCAACTTGTTTGTTTCATACATATATTATATTTAGAAGGTGAAATACATGAAGAAGAGAGGCATACTTGATATACTGGATACAAAAGGTAAAAAAAGAAAACTTTGCCAAAACGTGGACAGAAAGTGCTATGATTTGGTATCACTGAATTTGTAAGTCCAGTCTATCTAAATATAAAATCAATCCCTCCATGGAATGCGATAAACAGAAAAATAATCAAAATGCCACAATTGCTGTTTTTGATCACCTCAACTCTCTAAAAAATGCAATAAAAAGAAATCAAAGCACAGTGTGTTTACTTCAAAATGGCATGGATAAAAATGTCAGCTCATCACACACAGAAGAAAATCCTAACACAACTCCATCGACGGAAAAATAAAAACTTTATGATCCTTGGAAAATGGCAACACAAAACAATTTAAAAAACAACTAACTTCAGACCCTTTTTTAACATTTGTTTTTCAACATTGTCCATACGTCAGTATCACATTGTGTTAGGGTTTGCGGATCGCACTAAATATAAATTATGATAAAGTGCGATTGCAACCCGGGGTCCACTGTGCAGTGATGGAAGACCGCAGCTAAAACCTGGGTCTCACATAGCGATACACCAGCGATCCCGACAATGATATGCACTTGTCAGGATCGCTGGTGTATCGCTACATGATCGCTGCTGAGCTGCCAAACAGGCAGCTCAGGGCAGCGATCAGCACAGCGACACTGCGGGTAACATCGCTTAGTTACCCGCCGTGTACCTTGGATACCAGCGCCCTGATGCAGGGAGCTGGTAACCAAGGTACACATCGGTTTCTAGGCACAGCCCCGCGCCTGGAAACCCGCTGTGTACCTTGGTTACCAGCTCCCTGCATCAGGGCGCTGGTATCCAAGGTACACAGCGGGTTTCTAGGCACAGCCCCACGCCTGGAAACCCACTGTGTACCTTGGTTACCAGCGGATCGCTGGTCTCCCGCCTGTCACACGCAGCGATGCGTGCCTGTCAGCGGGAGACCAGCGATCAAAAAAATGTCTAGGACATTCAGCGATGATCAGCGTTACCCAGCAGGGGGGCTGATCGTCGCTGAATGTCACACACAGCGATATCGCTGGGTAGATCGCTGCTGCGTCACAAAACTAGTGACTCAGCAGCGATCTCGCTAGCGAGATCGCTGTGTGAGACGGGGGCTTAATGAACAATGGCAGAGCGACGCTGCGAGCAAGCACTATAATCACGCCGAGTTAAAGGTCACTCAGTGTGAACAGAGTGCAAAGTGCTCAATTCTGTTACTCCACAGAGCGGTACTATAAAACAAAGCACTCAGAACTATACCCTGTTATACAGCACAGGAGTAAAGCAGTATTGTCGCTAGTTGGGGTCCTTATAACTACCCCTCAGGAAAGTCTAGACTGGTAGTTGTGCTTGCTCTGTGACTCTGCTGTGCTAACCACACACAGGACGGAAACAGATACTAAGCCAAGCGGGAGTTTCCACCCTACACTGCCTGTGTAGACACACACTCGCAGAGCTAGTAACGGCACATGTGCACTCAGAGTGGTAACATATCCACCAACACACCAAGCACATATGATCTTAGCGCGCCGGCGTGTGCTCCAGCGAACCTTTTATAGGTTCCGTTCAAGTCCAGTCTGACAGGACCTTTCTCATGGGTCAATCCGGAACTGCCACGTCACCTGAGCAGCTGACGACCAACCAACGAGAGTTCACCACCTCACAAGCATGCTCAGTAGAGTGATTTCTGGACTTAGCCTCTGGAACATCTGTTCGCCGCTGCCTATTGCTAGTTACTATAGCTTTGGCTGGAGAGCCAGTAGTAGCCAAGCGAACAGTATGAGTCTGAGCAAGACGCTGAGACCGACGTCTTTGCTGAGCAGCACCCCCTGTGGCCAAAGCAGAATGGGAGAACGCAGAGACTGACAAGGCTTGGGATCTACCCTGTGCAGTGGGAGAATCCCAGCGCCTAACACATTGCTGTCACCAACAAAATAGTGGTCCTAAACTTTATCTTTCCCCCTCCTTTTGCAAACACCCAAAGAAAAGAAGAAGTGACATCAAACACATATGAGCAGATCCCGAAGACATTTACTGCAGTCATAATGAGAGCTGGCACTACAATTGGTTTTTATGTCAAAATACGAGCAACTCCTCTCCTTAGTATTTAAAAGTTGTAATCATCAATACCTTTTTAATCATTTTTCATATTTTATACCATTAAAAACATTACATATTACTATATATTTTTTATTGTCTTACATTTTTGTTATGATAAATTCCCTTTAAACAGTGATGGCATATTTCTATGACATGTCAACATTTTGCTAATTGGTGAATGCCCGATTGATCCTCAAAATGAAGTGAAAGAGGAGCCATTACTGCCCAGTAGCATTGCTGTGCTGGGAAAAACTTTTCTATTCTAGCGCCCCGTCATTTTCTGTATCTACAGTGATGATGAAAACCTCACTCAATGTTAATGGCTTATTTTTTGCTGATAACTTTAGAGTTTTACATTATGTAATTCTTTGATTGTGAAATTCAGATTCATATATTACTTGTTATGAATAATTGAATAGCTCTTTGCAAGGATGATATGCATTCCAAAGACTTTACCAGAAGTTTAAAAGATGTGCACTTATTACTTGAATACATGACACGTTATGTATTTTTACTCTGAAAATCTCCTGATGGACTGTATCACAATTACCACAAATATTATTTCAATACCTAAAAGTATTGGTTCAGATTGCCATATTGAAAACCAGTGTTGGCGCTGCCTTACGTGGCATACATTATTCTCATCTGGTCCCTAAAATGAACCAGCGTAATGCATGCTCTTATTTTTTCTTCCATGTAAACCAATGTTCTGTGTGAATAAAATAGGCCATGCTCTGGCACACTGACTATAATGTTGCTTTGGGCTCCGTGTGTCTGTGCGTGTAACTTGTTCCACACGGATTGCACATAGACCAATTATACACTCATGTGAATGAGCCATAAGTGGCAAGAGGTGAAACTAGTGAGTTTTTCTATAATCTCAGTTATGTATTAATAGATTTGTAGTCAGAACAAGTGCAAGTCACTTACAGAATTTCCTGTGATGCTGAGTCACTTCTCACGGACAAGCCATGAAACGGGATAGTCAAGGAGTCCGAGGTCAAAACCCTGGAAAGTACGTTATAAACAGAAGGAAAAGACAAAGGCATAGTCAGGTTACGTTCTGAGGTCAGAATACCAGTAGGACAGCAGATCAGAGCAGAAGGAGTAAAACAGACAAATGGTCAGAGTAAGGTCCAAGGTCATGCAATGATAGACCTACAAACAGAACACAATAAACAGAGAGACAAACCACACAGTAGCTGAATGTACGTCTGGAAGAGGTCTGGGAGTAACAGTCAGTTAAGTAGCCTGGCAATCACCTGGGACAATGAACGCCTGGAGACAGCAAGCACCTTCCAGTCTCAAGTTGGATGGCCAAGCTGTTAATCAACTAATCAACACACTGACAACTCAGTATGACCCTGCACCAGATTGGACAACTGAGCTATCAATCAAAGTACTAACAGCTTCAGCACATCCCTGTACCATTTTAGACTGCTATATTATCAGCAGCTGCATCCCAGACACACTGACGGGTGGAACTGTAACATTGCTTCTGTTTTCGAAAATGCTCCATTGCTCCATTTATTAATAGCTTTTCCCTTTCTTTTTATTAGGATTTAGAATTGTTGTTAGAGTCATATGGTATTAAGGTAAGTATAGATTTTTTTTAAATAAAACTAGTCCTCTTGCGCTGTGTAACCTCGCCTCCACAACTGATTAGCAGCTTTCTGCCTATACACAGTGTACACAGAAAACTGCCAATGAGTGGTGTGGGCGAGATTATACAAAGCTCATCATTCGGAGAACTGCTAGATCTGCAGCAGAGATAAAAGAGATTTAGCAAAACTACAGCAGCAGACAAGTAAATGGTTAAGCTATATCATGCTGCTCTCAAATGATATAGTATTACTATAAGTTGAATGCTTGCTATTGCTACAAATTTACTAGTGGTAATGCTAAGTGGCTGAATAGTCACTGCTCTACTGTAATTATTTTTGATACATTGTGCAGATTATGCATATCAAAATTTTGATGTTATTATAAATTCATAAATAATTTTAATTAGAAAATCACATTTGTTTGATGTAGGGAGGGAACTACTATAGTGCATTAAAGTGGGCATCATCGTTTTACATTGACATACATCTTTCCTAAAATATTAACAACTCCTTATCAACATCTGCTGTACATGTACGGCGCTAGTAGCAGGTGTATGGAGTGGGCTCACAGGGTGAGCTCGCACCACAACCGGCAGGTAATAGTTGTTTGTTACAACCAATACCTGCCTCTAGCAGCCATGGATGGACAGTATTAACAGCACGCCATCATGGGGTTGCGTCATTCCAGTGATGTGATCGCAGGATGCTGATGGGATTCTATGACAGACGCGGGTCTGTTTAAGACCTACGTGGTTATCATTATGGAGCTCTCTCGAAATTCAGCTAGTGGCCAGGTTTAAAAGGAGACTATGATTTTTACTTTACTTTATGCAGCAATCTATCCCAAAATGGTATCAGTAAAAACATTGTCTCACCCTGCAAGTTTGGTATCGTTATAATCATACCGATGAGGAGAATCATATTGTCAGAATTGCGTTTGTGGGGTTTTTTTCGCAATTTTACCGCACTTGGAATTTTTCTCCCGTTTTCTAGTACACTATGTGGTAAAATGAATGGTGTCATTCAAAACTACAACCATTCCGCCAAATACTAGTCCTCATATGTCTAATGTGTACAAAAAAAAAACTAAAACAGTTATGGCTCTTTGAAGAAGAAGGACAGGGAAGGGTTAATAGGACAGGTGCCTGCGAGTGTGAGCATGTGCAACAAAAAAGCTCCACTGCTGTGACCTGAGATAAAATGTACCATTACTGTCAAACTATCTCCAGTGTACCAGCATATCAGTTTTCTACTGCACATGCTACACATGCACTTGCCCTATTACACATTCTACAGTAGGACAGCTTTCTATCACTGTGATACGATTGCTCCCATTTTAATGTACTATAGTGATTACATCCTTAGACAAAACAAATGCGACTTGCCAATTAAACATATTTACGAATTCATTTATAATTACATTTTATTTAATTATTTTCTATTCCAAGAAAAATAACTCAGGACGTGATCATATTGAATGTAATTTTTCAAATACATATAATTTAGATGTTCATGGAAAACCTTGGCTTTCCAGTGATAGTATATTGGTTTTATGTAATATTGCATGGAGTCTTCCCAATTCTCCCCTAACAGAAGAAGTCTGGCAAGAAAAGGATCAGATGGTTTGATCCCCAATTCTTTTAACTCAACGGAGTTAAGATGCTGTCACAGGTTTCTGGCAGTGGCCATCTCCCCTCTCTTTACTGAAAACACATAAATGGCCAAGCTGAGCTTTCAAGTATATTGGGCAGTCGTGAGAGTTAGCTTTGGTCCAAAGCTTGTTCGGTTGACAGCTTGAAGTATATAAGCACACGTTTAAGTAGTAGATATTGTCTGTTAGGTTATTTACTTCCATTTTTCCTTTTACATTCCAAATGAAATCAATGTATTACTTTTTTTTAGTTAAGTCTCTTGAAGGAATTAACTGATCATCTCGTACAAAATGGAGTTACAGATTTTTTTCAGCATTTCTCAATTTCTAAGAAGGATCGGACTGCAAAGAAGAAACAGAATTTAAAACATACAGAAGACAATTATGTAAGTTAAATACATTTACCCCAAATATACATGAATGAGACAAAAAATAATAAATTTAAAATGTAAAATGTTACCATGGAAAATATAACAAATCTCTCTTGAAAAATATACATTAAAAGGGTTGTCCATAGTGTTGAGCGATATTGCTCGATATCTAAAAATATCGTATCGAAATTGTATCGCCGATAGCACTAAATATCGTCGATATCCGATTTCGATACCGGAAGTCCCATGTAAGTCTATGGGAACAAAATATCGAAATTAAAAAAAACCATTCTTGCCTTGTTGGTTAATTGTACATGAAGGAAAACAACAAAGACTAATGTAGAATGTATTGGGGGAGGTTGAGGAGACAAATAAAGGCATACATGTTTAACCCAATGCATTGGAATAGCATTAATATATTTTTTTTTGGAAATACGTTTGGATTGACTAACAAATTGACAATGTTGTTAACCTTTTTTCTATTTTGGCAAATATGTATGTTTCACAACTTCCATGCTCTTCACCTTTTTAACTTTTGCCAGTGCCACACTTTCTCCTTCATAATCTTCAGCAGCAGCATCATCTTTCTCATCAAATTATTCTTCATCTTCACCTTCTTAATCTTCTTCTTAAACTTCTTGCTATTCATGTTTTTGTTTACATTACTCATATTGTTATTATTAAACTAATTAATCTTCTTCATATTCAAATTCTTCATCTTCTTCCTCTTCATCTTCTTCATCATATTCTTATTTGTGACAGAGATTCCTGTACTTGTAATCTGTAAAAGTATGAATTGTTCATCCTTCCGTTCTTGCTGTCACAAAAGATTTAAATTACAACAGTATTTGTCCGTGTTCAGTTTAGCCTGCAGCAGCAGCAGGCATTTTCCAGGGGCACCACGAGGAGGAACGGACTCACCCCCATACACTGCTTAGTCTTCTTCTGCTTATAATTTAGAGCAATATTTTGCTCTTCATTTTGGTCTTATACTTCATGTTCTTCTGTTTTTTGATCTTCTGCTTATTGTTCTTCTGTCTCTTGTTCTGTATCTTGTAGTTTGTCTTAACCTTCTTTGTCCTGTTGGTGATCTTCTTCTTGGTAATCTTTTATTTTTTCTTTGTGATGGTGTTCAGGCTGGTTGGCTTCATGCTCGTCGTCCTTGTTGTCATCATCTTCTTCTGGGTGGTCTTTAATGTCGTCTAATTTCCGAGAAACAGCTGACGTTACTGGAACCCTGACGGGTATCAGATGGAGCAAGAGACAATGGAAGTAACAAGGACCAGCTGACTGTGCTGGACCCCGGCCGGTAGCAGAAGGAAAAAGAGGCAATGTCACAACCGAGTACCAGCTGACGTTACTGTGACACGGTTACTAAGCAGGAGGTACCTGTGCTCCAAAGCACTACCAAGGACCAGCAGACGTTGCTGGAACTCGGATACGGAGATGGAGGCACCTAGGCCAAAGGCACTGGGGAGAACCACTTGACGGTACTGGACCCCGGATGGGTAGCAGAAGGAAAAGAGGCAATGTCACAACCGAGTACCAGCTGACGTTACTGTGACACGGTTACTAAGCAGGAGGTACCTGTGCTCCAAAGCACTACCAAGGACCAGCAGACGTTGCTGGAACTCGGATACGGAGATGGAGGCACCTAGGCCAAAGGCACTGGGGAGAACCACTTGACGGTACTGGACCCCGGACGGGTAGCAGAAGGAAAAGAGGCAATGTCACAACCGAGTACCAGCTGACGTTACTGTGACACGGTTACTAAGCAGGAGGTACCTGTGCTCCAAAGCACTACCAAGGACCAGCAGACGTTGCTGGAACTCGGATACGGAGATGGAGGCACCTAGGCCAAAGGCACTGGGGAGAACCACTTGACGGTACTGGACCCCGGACGGGTAGCAGAAGGAAAAGAGGCAATGTCACAACCGAGTACCAGCTGACGTTACTGTGACACGGTTACTAAGCAGGAGGTACCTGTGCTCCAAAGCACTACCAAGGACCAGCAGACGTTGCTGGAACTCGGATACGGAGATGGAGGCACCTAGGCCAAAGGCACTGGGGAGAACCACTTGACTGTACTGGACCCCGGACGGGTAGCAGAAGGAAAAGAGGCAATGTCACAACCGAGTACCAGCTGACGTTACTGTGACACGGTTACTAAGCAGGAGGTACCTGTGCTCCAAAGCACTACCAAGGACCAGCAGACGTTGCTGGAACTCGGATACGGAGATGGAGGCACCTAGGCCAAAGGCACTGGGGAGAACCACTTGACGGTACTGGACCCCGGACGGGTAGAAGAACGCACCCATGAAAATGTAAGTTGACAGGACGCAAGCCGTCCGCAGTTACAGAATCACACAGTCCTACAGTGGGTGCTTATCCTATTGTCACAATGGAAACCGCCTTTATTTACATATCCCACAGCACACATAGGAATCACCTAAACTGCAGGCACCATAGAGTCGGCTAACCCGAATGCAACACGACAGCACAACTTATTGGAGGATAATTGACGTTCACACTGCCAGGAAACAGCTGTCGTGCTGTAACCAGGCTGGCCAGGAGTCAGTACCCCTGCCAATTACTTACGAGCAACAAATGGCGGTGTTGTAGCCCAGGGAGTAGAGTTCAGGTGGTAGAAAGATGAACATAACCGGAGACATGGAACACGTTGCCAAACAGTTATTTAATCTGAAAACGGACAGGCAAATTCAGGTGAGATCCATGCCTTGTTCATTTTCAGAAAAGTAAGCCGGTCTACATTCTCTGAGGATAGTCGCATGCGACGGTCTGTTACTACACCACCTGCAGCACTAAAGACGCGCTCAGATAATACACTGGCAGCAGGGCAAGCCAGCACCTCCAATGCATACTGGCTAAGCTCTGGCCATGTATCCAACTTAGAGACCCAAAATTTGAAAGGGGAAGAGGCATCTGGGAGTACACTTAGAGGGAAAGCCAAGTAGTCTGTCACCATCTTACGGAAACGTTTCTTCCTGGTGACTGGAGCCGTCTCGGATGGTGTAGACCTTGCTGGCGCTGTCACAAAACTTTGCCACATTTGTAACATACAGTTCTTGCCCTGTGCAGAGGCGCTGCTTCTGCTCCCTCTTGTTGTAGAGGTGTCTACACTGCCTCGACGCACAGAGCTGCTTTGTAAAGCAGTAGCAGCAGCAGCAGCTCTCTCGGCTGGAATGTACAGCAGTATGGATTGCACCAGTGTGTCTTGGTACTCCTGCATTTTACGGTCCCGGTTCACCGGTGTGATGAGGGTTTGTAAGTTGTCCCGGTAGCGAGGGTCTAGGAGGGTGTACACCCAATAATCTGACGTGCTGAGAATGTGGGCGATGCGGCGGTCGTTTCTTAGGCACTGAAGCATGAAATCAACCATGTGCTGCAGACTCCCAACTGGCCAACAAAGGCTGTCCTCTGGAAGAGGCGTCATCTCTGTCTCCTCTGCATCACCCCACCCTCGCTCTACATACTGACTACAGCGTTGTGTACCTTCCTCTGTAGGGATTTCTTCCTCCTCCATTGACTCCTCCTCCTCCTCATCCTCCTCACAAAGTGAGCCCTGCCCAGCCCTTTGTGAGGAACCACGTTGCGCTGACTGTCCTGAAGGTAATTGAATTTGTGACTCCTCATCCTCCACCTGTTTCAAAACCTCTTCCTTTAGTGCTTTCAGTGATTTCTGAAGCAGGCAGATAAGGGGGACAGTCATGCTGACTAGTTCATCATCTGCACTCGCCATCCGCGTTGAGACATCAAACGCACGCAAAACGTCGCAGATGTCCTTCATAGAGGCCCACTCAGTAGTGGTGAAGTGTGAACGGCGTAAATTGCGAGTTGATTGCGCCTGTTGCAGCTGATACTCCATTACTGCTGGCTGCTGCTCACACAACCGCTCCAACATATGTAACGTGGAATTCCACCTGGTGGGTACGTCACATATGATGCGATGTTCAGGAAGGCAAAATCTGACTTGCAGAGCTGCAATGCGCGATCTGGCCATGCTGGAACGTCGCAAGTGAGCGCACTCTAGGCGGACCTTGTGCAGCAGTGCATCAAGATCTGGATAGTCCCTCAAAAACCTCTGCACGACCAAGTTGAGCACATGTGCCAGACATGGTATGTGAGTGAGGTTGCCAAGGCCCAGAGCTGCCACCAGATTTCGGCCATTGTCACACACTACCAAGCCTGGCTGGAGATTAGCTGACAAAAACCACATGTCGCTCTCCTGCTTGATGGCATCCCAGAGCTCCTGCGCTGTGTGGCTTCGATTCCCCATGGGAATTAATTTCAGGACGGCCTGTTGACGTTTGGCCACGGCTGTGCTCATATCGGTCGCAACAGCTAAGCGTTCACGGGTCCATGTGGAGGTATACCGTGACAGCTCGTGCAGCGATGATTCTGAGGAACTGGAGTAGGAGGAGGAATCAATGTGCACAGACTGGATTCCTGCAATCCTTGGAGTTGGCAGAACACGTACAGCGCCACTGGCAAGATCTGTACCCGGCTCCACAACATTGACCCAATGGGCAGTGAGGGAAAGGTATCGTCCCTGGCCATGGGTACTGGTCCACGCATCGGGGTCAGGTGGACCCTGCTACTGACGGCGTTTAGTAGCGCATGTTTAATGTTTCCCTCGACATGTTTTTGCAGAGCAGGGACAGCTTGCCTGCTGAAATAAAATCGGCTTGGCACATTATATTGTGGGACTGCCAATGCCATAAAGTTCCTGAAACTGTCAGTCTCCACCAGCCTGAATGACAGCATTTCAAGGGACAGGAGTTTTGAAAGGCCAGCATTCAGAGCCTGTGCTCGTGGATGGTTTGCCGAGTATGGCCGTCTTTTATCCCATGCCTGTGTTACCGATGGCTGTTTTTTGTACTGGGAGTGTGACGATGACTGTGAACTTGCTGCAGTGGGTGGAATAACAGTTTCTCTATGGACAACAGTGACCGAGTTTCTTCCATGGAGATCCTGTGAGGAAGCCAAAACAGGTGTGTGAGAGCTGGAGGTAGAGGCTCGAACATGACGTAAAGATGTAGGTGCTGCTGTAGGTTGGCCTACATCTCCAGTGTTTTTTGGAACTCAGCTACGTGCTTTGTCCGTACATGTGTCCACATATTTGTGGTATTCAGGTTCCTGATATTTTTACCTCTTTTAACTTTTTGCTTACACAGCTTGCATTGAACATAGCAAATATTATCTACAAGTCTGTCAAAAAAGGACCACGCAGTGCAAGTAATGGGAGCGCCAATTTTGACATTTCTAAGAGAACTGCTCCCAACAGGTGCCAAACTGGAGGCTACAGGCAAGCGAGTCTGCAGCCTACCTCTCCCTCCTCTTTGTACCGTTGGGACAATCTCTTCCTCAGAGCTGCTCTCACCACCTTGCTGTTGCTCACGCCATGTTGGGTCTCGGACTTCATCATCTCCACTACCCTATTCCAACACCTGCTGCTGTTGGATGGTCTGGGCAGCACCATGCTCCACAAAACCTGGCACCTGAGTCTCATCATCATCATAAGATGCGTTCTGCGGTGTGCTGTCCATCGGCACTGGCTCACCCGCCTCTTCAGATTGAGAGAGACACAGCTGTTGCGCATCACTGCATACTCCCTCTTCTTCAAATTGCAGAATGCTGCTTGCCTGTGCCCGTGTTTGCGAGCCAACAGATTCTGAGAACAGAAGCAGAGACTCAGCTGGCTCCTGTACAGAACTCTCTGACTGCCTTGGCAATTTGACAGGCGGTGAACAGACAGATGGTTGCTCAACAGTGTTGTGTTCCTGAGAGGAGGTGGAAGGAATTGAAGTCGATGCATTGGCTGCCATCCAATCAACAACGGCTTCAATTTGTTCTTCCCGCAGCAGGGGGGCACGCCGAGCTCCTACCAAAGTGCGCATAAAGGAACGCTCACGGGGATAAATGGTGGATGCTGTGTCACTGAGGGCGGCAGCAGACACAGAATCCCCACGTCCTCTCCCTGCTGAAACTCCACGGCCGCGACCACGTGCCTTACTCACTGACTTCTTCATCTTGGTAGATTGATAAAGAAAGTCAGAAAAGTTATAAGGCCTAAGTGTGGTTATTACGCAGAGACTGAAGTGAACACTGAAACACAACTGTTCACAAATCACAATCTGTGAAAGGCTACTCCTTTGTCTACTTCTATAGTGTTTGCAACCAATGTATTGGATACGGATGGAAGCGCGTCACACTAATAGATTATATTTTAAATGGGATGGAGCAGAACCAATTGGAGATAAATGAAAAGGATGAGGCACTGAGACACGCTCAGCAGAGTACAAGCAGCAGTGCTTGAACAAGTAACTGGAGCGTGATGTGCACTCAAAAAATAAAAAAACACAGACTGAAGTGAACACTGAAACACAACTGTCCACAATCTGTGAAAGGCTACTCCTTTGTCTACTTCTATAGTGTTTGCAACCAATGTATTGGATACGGATGGAAGCGCGTCACACTAATAGATTATATTTTAAATGGGATGGAGCAGAACCAATTGGAGATAAATGAAAAGGATGAGGCACTGAGACACGCTCAGCAGAGTACAAGCAGCAGTGCTTGAACAAGTAACTGGAGCGTGATGTGCACTCAAAAAATAAAAAAACAGACTGAAGTGAACACTGAAACACAACTGTCCACAATCTGTGAAAGGCTACTCCTTTGTCTACTTCTATAGTGTTTGCAACCAATGTATTGGATACGGATGGAAGCGCGTCACACTAATAGTTAAATTGCATGGAGCAGCAAGAATTACACTGAAGGAAAAAAAAAAGAGTCTGTGAGTGACAGGTGCAGATGCCTACAGACAGCGTTGCATGCAGAGCAAACTGCAGCGTCACCTGCACTCACACACACCTTGCAGAGCTGTTAAAACAACACTGCAGGCAAAAGGAAGCTTTACACAGCGGTTGGTGCTAGCCTGCCTACAGCACAGTACACTAAATCGCAATCTCTAACTGTCCCTCAGAGTCAGCACAGCAGCGTTCTGTCCCTTACTGAATTCACAGCACAGTGACGCTAAAATGGCGGCGGCGCCTTTTATAGTGCATTCTGACATCATTTCAGCATCCAATCACAGCCATGCCATTAGTTAACATGACCGCAGCAGTACAGGATGTGCCCACACTTCTTAGGATTCCTTATTGGCTGAATAAAATCACATTGCCTCGCAAAGAATTATGGGAACTTCCGATTCCGGTATTCGATAAGACGAAAATATCGAAACGAATTATCGAAAGGCCGATAGAGCTAATATCGGCCGATAGCCGATATTTGCATTATCGTATCGCTCAACACTAGTTGTCCACGATCAGAAAATGCATAAAATTATTGCTGCTTTCTTCCAAAAATAGTGGTATATTGTTACACCTATACCACGTACAATCTATGATGTGGAGCTGTTTTTTTTTAAGGCAGCCATGTTTTTTTAAATCCTGAATTATCCATTTAAGAATGACAAATAACTGTCAGTATGGAAGAACAATGCATTATAGTGAAAGTAATAATATTATGGTATACAAAATTTGCATAAAAAAGAACTATGAGCAATGTAACAAATTATCAAAAAAGTAGCACAATCTGAAACAAAAATTATTATTACTGTTTAGCAAAATTATTGAATGGTTTATAAACCCAAAGTGTGCCCACCAATGGCAAAATCTACCGCCATCTCACACCTTGATTTTTCTGTATCACATGCAGGGTACTTCCAAACATGAAATTTCAAATGAAACTGAAGATTTAAATTTAAGTACAGTTCTGGAAAACACATTCACGATCGAAGGTGGTGAGATACTAACACAGGTAAATGTTGTGAATACCTTGGAGGCGACTTCTGAGCTGGGGCTCCCTCCGGTGGTTACTGAGGGTAATGAACTAATTACTGAATGGCCTTCAGCTGGCTCTGAATGGTATGATATAAGTGACCTGAGTTCCCAGCAGCCTTGCCAGTAATCAATTGTTCCTCCTGCTCTTGCTTGGAGCACAGCTTGTTTTCCTGCTCTCATTCAGATAAGTGTTTTGCTTTCTTTTTCCTCTGTTGGATTTTCACTGCTGGTTTGCTGCTTGCAGTGGACTGCAGCCTGGTCCCCTTTTGGGGTCTTGCGCTGCAATTGTGCTCATTTTTGTGTTTGCAGTTTTGCTCTGTTCCTTTGTCACTTTTTATTTGCTGTGTTGCTGTGTGTTACACCAGAGATCTGATTTAGGTGGTAGAGATCGTGTGATCTCAGGTTTTTTGTTAATCAGAAGTGTTGGTATTTTTCTCAGGGTTTTTTTGGGTAGCAGTCAGAATTCTTTCCTATACTTTTCTTTCTAGACACATTGGGCCCCAGCGTTTGCTCATTCTATTTTCTGTCTGTGTCCGTGTTTTCTTCTTGTCTAACCGCCATTACATGTTCGGGTTCTTCCTATTTCTTTGGGGATTCTGCTCCGGGGCAGATAGCTTTCATCTTTCTGCCTTTAGGTGTAGTTATCTCTCCGGCTGTAACGAGGCGTCTAGGATCACCGTAGATACGCTCCACGGCTACTTCTAGTGTGGCGGTTAGTTTAGGTTACTGCAATCCAATAGTTTCCAGCCTCTCTGGTGTTTTGCTACTTTGGCTATTTTTTGCAGTTTCTCCTCAGCTACCGAAACATAACAGGTAAAGTAGAAAAGTACTTGGTCTGGCTAGAAATGTAGCAATGGTATGTCTAATATAACAAAATAGTGATGTTCTACAGAAAAAAATATTTTCAATTTCTATACTATATTGATAGTTTGAAGTATTTCTGTAGTTTCATAGTTTTTAAGGTTGAAGGTAGACTTAAGTCCATCAAGTTCAACCTATAGCCTAACATGTTGATCCAGCTGATCAAGAGAGAGGCAAAACCCCACAGGGTAGACATTAATAGGTCCTTATTAGGAGAAAAATTCCTTCTTGACTCTACATATGGCAATCAGACTAGTTCTCTGGGTCTGCACCCCATCACAGAATCCAGCACCCATAACCTATTTTATTTTTCAAGAAAGGCATTCAGGTTCTTCTTAAATTTTAGTAGTGAATCACTCATTACAACATCATGAGACAGAGAGTTCCATATTATCACTGCTCTTACAGTAAAGAATCTGCATCTATGACTACGATTAAACCTTCTTTCCTCTAGACGTAGAGGATGCCCCCTTGTTCCTGTTGCAGGCCTAGGTGTAAAAAATAATTGGAAAGATCTCTGTTCTGTCCCCTCATTTATTTGTGTATTGTAATAAGATCGCTCCTAAGCCTTCATTTCTTGATTAACCCTAAGTTTAATAACATGACTTAGTATTGCAGTCCACCCATTCAGAAGAATGACCATAAGAGACTTGGTCGCTCTTCTCTGCACCCGCTCAAATTTAGCTATGTCCGTCTTATGCATCATAGACCCAAATTTTACACAGTATTCTAAGTGTGGCCGCACTAATGACTTGTATAGAGGCAAACTGATGTTCTTGTCATGAACACCTATGCCTATTTAACACCTCCAATTATTTTATTTGCCTTGGTAGTAGCTTTCTGGCACTGGTCACTAAAGTTGAGTTTGCTGTCCACACATACACCCAAGTCTTTTTCAGTGACAGTTGAACTTGGCATTTTACAATCTAATACATAAATATACATTTTATTTCTTTTTCAAAGCCAAAAGTCTAGGAAGCATCAAAAACAAAGTTGTTGTAATTAAAAAATTGTATACCAAAAGGAGCCACAGACTGTAGCGTTAAAAGCACGGTAAAAATGTATGTAAAAACAAATGCACTCTAAGACGCAATAAAAAGGTGCAAATAACCTAATTTACATATTAGGTGTAGAATAACTCAAAAACTCAACAAATTTTCTGATAAGATGCAGAATTAATTCTGGATATCAATTTTCACTAAATTCCCTGTGCCACATTAGCACCTACACCTCTAAAACAAGAGATTCCTCTCCATGCCTTCAAGCTGTGATGGTGTGCTTCTCTTTATAAGCTTTGTTGACTTCTCCAAAATAGTGCTTATTGTTGTGTTCATTAAGTTTATTTTCTGCCTTATAACTCCAAATAATATTTTTGAGGAGGTCCCTCGTTTTGCTCTTTGATACATTGTTAGGGGTCATTCAGACATCAGTGATTTTTCTCATAGGCAAAAACGGTAAGTGTTTCATTAGTGGTTTTTATCACAGTTTGATTAGAGTGTCAGTTTTTACCATCAGCGTCTCATCAGTTTTCCTCGAATGAAAAAATGAAGTGATGAAAGTTTCAGAAGCTCCTCATATCAAACAGCCTGTGAAAAACGGACAGTTAGCATCCAAGTGCTTTCTGATTTTTTCACTGACCCGTAGACGTGCATTGGAGAGTTTGATCTGATACTCAGATCAAAATCGGATACGTCTTTGTGATTTTGTGCTGACTACTCAGTCCGCAAAAGTACATGGATGCTCCATAGACTATAATAGGTACAAATTCTATTTGTGCAATACACGTACGGAACTAGTGTGAGAAGTCTGAATGAGCACTAAGAGCTGGTTGAACTTGCACTAATACTAGTCTATGGAGCTGTTCACATGTCCATGCATTCTTGCTGTCTGCATGATCTGCATATAATCACGGATACATGAACGATTTTGATCTGAGTGTCGGATCAAACTCACCAATGCAAGTCTATAGGTCCGTGAAAAAATCAGACCGCACTCGGATGTCATCCATGTTCTGTTCATTTTTGATGGACTGTTTGGCAAAGGAAGCTTCAGAAATCTCCATCAAGTTTTTTTTTTCAGCCAAGAAAAACTGATGAAACATTAATTCCTATGCAATTTGCTGGTGGGCCCCTCTTTTCATCCTGATACGTTTACCTAGTTTGGTATTAACAGATTGAGCATAAATAACATTTTCAGTATTCATATTAATAGAAAACTGTATTAAACTCCCTTTGAATATAGGAGACATATCATGGCAAAAAAGAGCAAAAGAAGAAGAAAAAAACTGATTCTGAGCCTGTCGGTGTTATTACAAATGTGGTCACAGAGGAGCGAGAGGAAAATGCAGAAGAACATGCTCTTCAGATAAATATAGAAGAAAACATAGCACTACCTACGCAGATAACCACTACTGCAGCTGAAGATAGTCCATCCATCATAACCCAAGCTGCTGCTCAATCAGAGCGACCAAATAGGAGGCAGGACAAGGTAAACTTTTCTGTATTTCTTTCTATTATGAAGCACAATTTTATTACAAAATGGGCCTTGTATCTCATTTAAGAAGTTGTGTACACAAGGCTAATAACAGATTATCTTAATTGCTTTAATTCCCCATACCCATTAGACTAACATTGTCTGAAATTGCCACTATCAATGGTTTTGCCAAAAGTCTAATGTTATATAGGGGGCGTTGAGTTTGCCCCAACAGATGATGTCAGGGAGATAATAATCTGGCATATCCGATCTCAGACTGCCCTTTTGTTCTCTAAAAGAAAAGTCACCAGAGATGTCTGATAGGAGGTCTCTCATAGAGAGCAGTACAAGCACTACGGTGTATGAGAGAGTCGGGGGAGAATGCTATAGGCTAAATAATTGGTCGGACGATGGCTTGGCTGACAGCTGTCTAAAGTGAATGGAGGACTTTAGGCGTGAGGAGAATAGTGGCCTAGTGGTGAGCACTTTTGCATTCCTGGGTATTGGATTCCATCAAGAGCAACCTCAACCTGCAGGTTGTATGAACTCTCTGTTTCCATGGTTTTACGCATACTTCTTTGTCCTCCCATAAAGTAAAAACATATTGATTGGTTTATTGGCTTCCTATTAAATTATCCCGTGTTTGTATTTCTAAGATCATTAACTGATTATTTATTTGCTATTTTTTTGGCTCATAGAGTGCCACCATATTCTATAGAAATGTACAGAATTTTTCAACATTAACAACATAGGCTCTTAATGTTGAAAAATTCTCTACATTGCTGCGGAAAATGTTGACACTGTATCAGCAAATAAATAATCAGTTAAAATTAGTTATTTGATTTTGTTATATTTTTAGGAGTCTAGAAAAGAGAATAAGAAAAAGAGCCGTGTGGAAAAAACAATCACTGATGGAAGGCAGAGTACCGGAAATGACCGGGAAATAAACAGGAGCATTGTGCAACCGGCTACCATTATCCCAATAACAACTGCAACAGAGATGAACATATTAGAAATTGTAACAGAGGACGATATCAACCATGAGATTTCTTCTGACCGTTCTGACCATGGTACAATGGTAGAGTTGCAGACAAAAGTTCCTTTGAAGGTAAAATCTAAGAAGTTAAAAAGCTGTGGCAAGAATATATTTAGCTCTGCCTTCATACATAAATGTGTTTTATTAGTTTATGTCTATGCCTGAGAAAGCATAAGTCTTAGGAGGATCGTAAAATAAGAAATTAGCATGTAGTGTGTAATACTCGCTTAAAGGGGTTCTCTCAACATATAGCTGCAGGAGGGTATCACTCCCCTGCCTTGTGACTTCCTGATTACCGAAAGGGGCGGTCACTCCCAATTGATTGACAAGTCGGACCAGTGGCATTGCTGCTATGCTGGCCCAAACTGTGCACTCTCCTATGCAGAGGCAATTTTGCTTCTGCAACATCAGGGGAGAACAGTGACACTGACGATGGCCCGATCCATCCAGACTCAGAGCAATGATTACAAGCTCAATAGGAAAAAAAAGACCTCTCTTTTTTGTTTTTCTTCATACAGCACTCCATCTATTAAGCCCAAGTGGTTTTTAATTTACAGGAGATTTTTGTATGTTTTTTTGCCTGAGACCATATAAAAGTTTAATTTTTTGTAGCTTGGTTCACTAGGTGTTGGTGCTGTGCGACAACCTTTGCTGTTGTTGTGCTGTGTCTGTTGGTGGGTGGTGTGATCCAGAACTGAGGGGGCTTTATCTGTCTGCATAGGTGCTGTGGCACACCTTTGTCTCTTCCATTCCCTGCGTAGTGTCACAGCCATGATGGCCACTGAGCAGTGCTACACCAACTTTTGAAAGTTTTCCCACCTAATATTAAAATCAGCATTTTATAATTATAATTTCTGTAGTATTTATGAGCTAAACTCTCTCTGCCCACATAGCCCAACTAACAAGTTGCAGCTTGTACTGAGCAGTGTAAGTTCGGCAGCAGCAGGGCAGAGGCACCAGAGCTGTCAATGTGGATAGGTAGACGGGGATTGTTATCGCTCATGAATACTCCAGGCTTAGGAACGCTATCAGTCAGTGGACTCAAAGAGCTCATATGGGAAAACTTCTAAAATGATTTTGCAGCCATTCTGACACTGATATCAAATAAAGCACAGAAATATCATCAGATCTAAAAGATCTATTTAATAATAGATGTTATTTATATTGGCAACCTCATCACTTTAAATTCCAATCTTGATGACTTTTTGGGTTAGTACTGTGTTTGGTTCAAAAAGTGATATGTCCGATATCTCCTCATAACTATGTTTTATGCTTAGTTTTTAAAAACACTACTTCATCTAACAAATTGTTCCTCTGATTTTTTTTTAGGCAACAAGACAAGGGAAGAAAGACAAAAAGAAAAATAATCACGTTGTAAATATATCCCCAGAAGTTATTGATGAGCATGAAATAACTGCACATTATTCATTGTTAGAGAGGTTTTCAGAGCAGGATCTCCATAGGGACAGCAAACTGGCCAGTACACAGCAAAGCATGGTTACTGAAGACGATGAAAGATCCACGACTGCGAACATGGTAAGAAAGCTTGAAATGATATTTTGCTCCAAAATATGACTAATGGAATGACCTAAATTCGTATTCCGACTCCCTATCTGGAATTCTGTATTTTTTTTTTATTTTGCAGCACATTTATCTGCGACCTACAGGTAGATAAATGATACAGAAAACAGCATTTATTTTAGAATGTTTAAGACCGTATCATGCGGCAGACAATTGTTCTCAGTGTAATTTTGCAACATTAATACTGCAACAGCCAAATGTCCATAAGTGAAAACAAAAGTTTTTAGTGTAAGCCTTTTCTTTTGGGCTCATTTTATTTATTTTATTTTTTGTGCATGTAAACATTCCTACAGCTTAAAGCATTTTGTACAGGTGTTATTCCAAGACGTCTTCCACGGCAGTGTGTAACTGGGTCACTATATACTTTCATCTCTTTAGGATCTACTCAGTGTTTTATCATAAGGAGATTATCACTGCCTGACTAGGTCTCATGCACAAGCCAGTGAGGCTCTTCTGGGTAACCCCGCCTCCAACACTGATTGGCAGCTTGCTAACAATGTGCAGTGAACACAGGAAGCTGCCAATCAGTGAGCAGCCCAGTAATTGATGCATCGCTAGAGTTAGTCTCTCTGCCCCTACATCATTCTGCTCTCATACTACATTGCAAAAATCTGCGGATAGACTCATCTTACTTAGTTACCTGGCTTTATGAAATTGATTTCTATTTTTTTTATGTTGTTTTCCAATTTTTAACAAAAATATGTCATCAATAATTTTTTGGCTTGTGTATATGTCATAGAAAACCCGTCCTATATTTCAGCAAGACAGCTTTAAAGAAATAAAAAAAAAGATTAAAAGTAGCAAGAAAAGTAATAATTAAAATGGTAACTCAAAATTACTATTTTTTAATCTTCTTTTTTGCTTACAGGAGGGAACCACTGAAAAATCATTAGAATCTCCAGAAGATGAGGTATTGAACTAATATTTATTAAAATGCAAACCTTGATTATTCTAAAGTTTAATATTGCTGGGATGGCCTAGTCTTAGCAAAGATCATCAAGATCAGACAGGTTGGGTTCTGACTTCTAATAAGCTGATTGAAGGGGACGTGCCATACTGGAACTGGCACAGCGTCGTACATTGTGTTGTGGTACTGCAGTATTTCCCCTCTTTAAAGGCTGCCTGTCAGGTCAGATAACGCTAGTAATGTATAGATATAGGGTTAAATGCAGGTTAACAGCATTATTAAGATACCTGGCTTCTGTACTAAAAATGTGGTAGGCAGGAGAAAATGAATATTATTCCTCTTGGCAGCCACCAGCTTTCAGTCATGTAGGTGACGGCATGGCTTCAGTCATGTCTTACTACACTGTGAGCAGCTGCTGTAAGCACACCCCAGTACTTTGACTGACAGCTCACTCAGCAGTGCATCAGTTCATAGCCCGCTGTCAGTCAAAATGACAAGACGTGCTTACATCTGACGCTCACAGTGTAGTGAGGACTCGGAGTAAAAGGAGATGGACGTTACTGGTTGACCACGCTGCTGCTACTGGAAATGTAGTCGTTCCACTCTGTGGTAGGATTTAATAGTAGCTTTATTGCGTTTGAAGTTCTTACAAAACTTGAAATGCATAATAAAGCTACTATTTTAAATAGAAACACATAGTGGAACAACTACTTTTCCTGCAGTAGCCAGCAGCTGTCAACCAGAAATATCCATCTCCTTTTACTCCTCAATATGTATGAAGATGAAGATTTCGTTCTCTCCGTGAGTATGACAGCAGCAGCTATATACTCTAAGAACATACAAAGGGGTTGTAACAGGCACAGCCTGTTCCGGTGAGCACCCCCTGACCTCCCCCTAACTTCCTCTACCTTATACTCACCAGGATTTTAGTAAAGCGGCCAGACACCTTTATAACGCTACTACTCTTCAGATTAACCCTATATCTGCAAGTTAATAGCATTTTCTGACTATACAGGCTCCCTTTCAGATGTGGGATGGATGTTATCATTAATAGATATCATTAGAAGAATTACCTAGGCTGCCTCTGTAGATTGTGAAACCAGGTCCGTAAAAGAAAACCATTGTATCTGCAGAATATGTAGTCTGGTGTACTAGCAGTGGTGTACATAGAGAATGGAGAGCCCCATAGCGAAGAAAAAAATAGGTTGCATTTAGGTTCTCCTGAAGTTCTTCAGTTCCACAATCTTAACCAGCAACATTAGGAATTGGTGCCCCATCCCTGTTTTATGTACATTTTGATTTTGTTTGCATCACATACATGTGCACATTGTCATCACCTATTAAAATGGGGATGAAACCAACCTGGAATGGGCCCTCTCTCTTCAGAAGTCACATAGAGGCGTATAGATCAACCATATTGTACCATATGTATCACCATGCTGATGTTTTAGATCAGTGATGGCGAACCTTGGCACTCCAGCTGTTGGAGAACTACAACTCCCAGCATGCCTCAACTGCTGCAGGTTGCAAGGGCATGCTGGGAGTTGTAGTTTTACAACAGCTGGAGTGCCAAGGTTCGCCATCACTGTTTTAGCTGTACCGTATTTCCTCATGGTGTACAGCACGACAGTTTGTTAAAATATGGTGTTTGCTACAAATTCTGTAACAGGAAGACAATGAAGTTTGTTACATTATTTGTTGTACTTTGTACTGTTTAAATATCATCCAATATTTCTAAACATTGCATTACATGTTCTTACTCATCATTGCTGACTGACAAGCAATGCCTGCTTATACAGCTTTTGCTATGCATGGAATACTCAGCTTTACATGTGTGTAAACTTTTTGGCATATTTCGTGGACATAACTAGCTTCTGACTGTGCGATTTCTTCTCAAAGCTTAGCTGCGCTTATTAACAAGCAACCGGCTTAATCTAATCCTTCATATGTGCATAGTGGAAATGTTCTAAACATGTACAAGTTGAAAAACCTTGGTGTTTTTTCCTATCTCCAAGAGATCAGCCTTAAGGTGAACTCAGAAATATTGAAAGAAAAGCCAATATAATTTAACATCTGAATAATCATTGATAACATTGGAACAGAAGGCACACATAGTTCTCTGCAGTTTTCTGCTCCTGAATAAAATCTTACTTACAATTATTAATTGTAATTAAAAACCATTAAAACATTTCTGACAATTTCCATTTACATTTATTATAAAATGGTAACAATGAATAGGGTAGTAGATCATATATCTTTATTGTCTCCAAATCTTTTCCAAAAGTAAAAATGTTGGGATTTTTAAGGGAACCTGAATTGGTGATTCTCTGATTATATAAAATACGCTGACATATTTTAGTTTTACAGTGTAATATATCTTTGGTTAGGACTAATACAAATTGTCTTCTGTACATGGCAGACTGGGGGTTCATTGTTAGGCCCTTGACTTACAGGTGCTTCTCACATAATTAGAATATCATCAAAAAGTTAATTTATTTCAGTTCTTCAATACAAAAAGTGAAACTCATATTATATAGAGTTATTACAAACAGAGTGATGTATTTCAAGTGTTTATTTCTTTTAATGTTGATGATTATTGCTTACAGCCAATGAAAACCCAAAAGTCATAATCTCAGTAAATTAGAATAATTATCAAAAAACTCCTGCAAAGGCTTCCTAAGCATTTAAAAAGTCCTTTAGTCTGTTTCAGTAGGCTCCACAATCATGGGGAAGACTGCTGACTTGACAGATTTCCAGAAGGCAGTCATTGACACACTCCACAAGGAGGGTAAGCCACAAAAGGTCATTGCTAAAGAAGCTGTCTGTTTACAGAGTGCTGTATCCAAGCATGTTATGGAAAGTTGAGTGGAAGGAAATAGTTTGGTAGAAAAAGGTGCACAAAAGCAACCGGGATAACCACAGCCTTGAATGGATTGTTATGAAAAGGCCATTCAAAAATTTGGGGATATTCACAAGGAGTGGACTGCTGCTGGAGTCATTGCTTCAAGAGCCACCACACACAGATGTATCCAGGACATGGGCTACAAGTGTCGCATTACTTGTGTCAAGCCACTCATGACCAATAGACAATGCCAGATGCATCTTACCTGGGCCAAGGAGAAAAAGAACTGGACTGTTGCTCAGTGGTTCAAGGTGTTGTTTTCAGATGAAAGTAAATTTTGCATTTCATTTGGAAATCAAGGTCCCAGAATCTGGATAAAGAGTGTAGAGGCACACAATCCAAGCTGCTTGAGGTCTAGTGTGAAGTTTCCACAATCAGTGATGGTTTTGGAAGACATGTCATCTGCTGGTGTAGGTCCACTGTGTTTTATCAAGACCAAAGTCAGCGCAGCCCTCTACCAGGACATTTTAGAGCACTTCATGCTTCCCTCTGCTGATGAGCTTTTTGGAGATGGAAATTTCATTCTCCAGCAGGACTTGACACCTGTCCACACTGCCAAAAGTACCAATGCCTGGTTTAAAAACAACAGTATCACTGTTGTTGATTGGCCAGCAAACTTGCCTTACCTTAACCCCATAGAGAATCTATTGGGTATTGTCAAGAGGAAGATGAGAGACACCAGACCCAACAATTCAGACAAGCTGAAGGCTGCTATCAATGCAACCTGGGCTTCCATAACAGCTCAGAAGCCCCACAGGCTGATCCCTAACCAAGTATTGAGTGCATTTACTGAACATACATTTGAGTAGGCCAACATTTTGGATTTTAAAATCATTTTTCAAGCTGGTTTTATAAAGTATTCTAATTTACTGAGATAATGACTTTCGGGTTTTCATTGGCTGTAAGCCATAATCATCAACATTAACAGAAATAAACACTTGAAATAGATCACTTTGTAATGACTCTATATAATATATAAGTTTCACTATTTGTATTGAAGAACTGAAATAAATTAACTTTTTGATGATATTCTAATTTTGTTTTATAGAGCAGCACATTAGCAATAGTGATGAGTGAATATGGTCGGATAAGGTGTTATTACAACATGTTCGGGCGCTAACCAAGTGTCTTCGGCATGCTGTAAAAAATTTTTTAGAGTCCCCGCACCTGCTGGTCTCGGGGCTGTTCGACAGCCGCAACACATGCTGGGGTTGCCTAAAAAACAGGCAATTCCTCCATGTGTTGCGGCTGTCGAACAGCCATGAGACGTAGCTTCGGGGACTCAAACATATTTTTAAGAGCACGCTGAAGTGAAGTGAATGAAGGACACAGGGACTTTCATCTTTCTGTCTAAACACTTAGATGCTGCAATTGCTAGTGAACGCAGCCTCTAAGGAGTAAAATAGGTAGGATTGGAATTACGCTACCTCCAATGTCAGCCAACTGGATTTTCTTGGTACAGGCTATAATCCTAAGCTTGCATTACTACAGTGATTTTTTTCATTGGATATTAAGTACCTGCCACAAGAAGAGAGTGGATACATGGGATGTCCACTACTCATTTTTATATTGAAACCCAGCCCATGGTAGTGTACATAAAAATAATAAAAATCAGCAGCCACTGATCATCAAAATTGTTTTTTTTTTTCTTTTTTAACAATACACTGGACCTAATTTAATATAAAAATTAACAGTGAACAACCACATTAATTCTACTGCAGCACCAGCAGTAAAAGTGAAACATCAGGCTGGGTTCACTTCGATTTTTTATGAAGATTTTTTAAGGCTTTTTTATGCAATTTTTGCTACTCCGTTTTGTGTATGAAGAGGGTTTTTTCACTTTTAATTGGCCAAGTTTGGAGCTTTTTTTCATTTTTTTTTTACATATAATTGATATTTTGCTTTTTCAGTGCTTAATAAAATGTGGAAAAACACAGTAACGTGTGCACTACAGCTCCTTTTCCCTATTGAGATCATTAGGATGCTTTATTGAAAGAGTATTTTAATAGGATTGTCCATTAACAATCCCAGCTTAATCAGTTCAGGACCTCAATTAAATTAAAGGTAGTGTATGCTCACCTCCTGCATCAGCGCCATTTCAGCGATGTTGACATCTCTTGTTCCAGGAAGTGACATAGCTTGTTGTGTCACGTAAACGCTGCAGCCAATAAGCGGCCACTCGTCATCTGTAGCCTTTGCTATTTCATTAGTGAATGGACATCTGCCCTAATGGGATACTGATGTGCTGCAGCCAAAGAGCGGCTGCTCATTGGCTGCAAACTGCATGTGCCAGTCATTGCATCATTCACCGGGAACAATTTTGTCCGAATAACGAATGTGAATATGCACTGTTTTTATTTTAATTGAGATCCTGAACTGATTAAAGGTGTTATCTGGGACTTTAACATTGATGGCCTGTACTTAGGATAGGTCATCAATGTCTGATCGGTGGGGGTGCAACACCCGGGCACCCCGACAATCAGTTGTTCCCGGTGTCAATGGCAGCTGTAACTGCTCAGTTATGGAGCTGCACAGCATAGTTCCATGAATAGTGGCTGTGGCGGATACTACAATTCCACCGAATATTGATTTGAATAGTACAATGCCCGGCCGTGGCCAGTATGCAGTAGACGGAACTGTGCTGTGCAGATCCGTAACTGAGCAGTTCCAGACACTGCTGACACCAGGAACAGTTGATTTACGGGGATGATGGGTGTCGCATCCCCACCGATCAGACATTGATGACCTATCCTAAGGATAGGCCAACAGTGTTAAAGTCCCATACAACCTCTTTAAGCTAGGGATGGTTTGTAATGGAAAACTTTAAGCTTTTTAAAAATGTAGATTTTAGAACAGAATCTGCTTTAAAATTCTCATCAGCATCAATCAAATCAACGGGCGTTCCATGTGACCATGTGATGCATGTATGTGCAGAGTCTTTCAGAGAAGTATCCATCATAGCTGTTGTCCTCCCTGGAAAATGTCTGAAGATTTTTAAAGGGAAAATGTGAGGTGATTTTTGCGCACCATACTAATAGTTTCCCTGAAATAGGGCTTGGGCAGCCCTTTCAAAATATGTAACTTTTTTTTCTGTACATTGCCCTGTTGTCTTGCTGTAAGCCGTCCCCTCCCATAATCCCACCCACCGCTCTGCGCCAAATTCAATGATTGCCTGCAGTCAGACTGCCGTATTACTCGCCTGAGGATCGTATCGCAATCCTCGGACTGGCCATCTGCTCTCCTGACCTGAGCGTGATACCTTCATAGCAATACATGCTGTGATAATTAGGTCAGGAGATCAGATGGCCAATCCAAGGACTGAAATTTGGGGGGGCTTACAGCTGAAAGGGCTGCCAAGTCATGTTTCAGGATGCTATATTAGTATGGTATGCAAAAATCACCTGACTGATTAATGAGATATTCTCCACTGTTAGTTCAAGTGCTCTAATAGAGTATTAAAAACTGAGTCTTCTATAAAAAAAACTTTTGTCTACTTTGGAGAGGCCTTTTTCTTATTCTTGTGGATTTTGGTCAACTTAACTAATTCATCCATCTATACATAACTTTCATATGATCTGCCGGTCGGCAATCAGTTATTGCCAATTCTAACAAAGCCTAAATGCTTCTATTTGCTGCAAGCAATCGCTGTTAACCAACTCCATCAGTCATGGATGCGTCAAGCTTTGTAACATGACATATTTGTTTAAATCACACAGGACCAATCTTAAAACTATTTCAGCAATCCAAAACACAAGAAGGAACTATTTCACTTTACATGAACAGCCCACAGCCTCTCTACAAGCTATAAAGCCTTGAGACTGATGCTAGCTCTCTGTGAACTAGGATACCACTGGCAGTCATCTACGTGATGCAGATCATTTGATGCATACTTGGGGAGGCTTCTGCTGATACAGTGGGACTGTTGTTTGACATTTCTCTTTGGATTTCAAGTTCAATGACTGAAGAAAAGATGTTGCATCTAAGCTATTGACCAAATTTATGTTCTTTAACTTAAAAGGTGTGAATACGCTTCAATGATTGGATATTGGATAAACTATGAACGCGAAAACAAAATTATAATTAATAGCTACGTACATTCCAATAACTCGTCATTTCTGAGTGCACTCCTTGGGCAGTGAGCATTTGCTAAGGCATTCATGAAGATAAAAATGGTTGCGTCAGACTGCAGCTTATGGATTACCTATTCCTCCACTTACTCCAAGTACCTGTTAACACAGTATTTTGCCCATTGCATTGTTTATAAAACTAATTTTAAAACTACTTGTAGCAAGCTTCATTGTTTTCTCTGGTGTAAGAATGAGTCACTGTTTTATGCCCAAAAAATATAAAATGTAAAGGGGCATTATCATCTATAATCAGCTATTATTTGAAGAATTTCTGACTAAGTAGATAAGACTGTACAGCTGTTTAGAACCACAGGTAAAGGCAAATTTCACCTACTTTAGAAGTTCATCCTTTCTAGGAAACAAGATTATTCAACTAAAAAATATAACTAATGTATAGTCGTGGTCAAAAGTTTTGAGACTGACACAAATTTTGATTTTCTCAAATTTTGCTGCTTCAGTGTTTTTAGATCTCTAGGTCAGACAGTTCTATGGCTATTGTAATACAATTACACATATTTCATAAGTTTTTACACTTTTATTGACAAATACAGTATATGAAGTTTATGTAAAGACTCAATATTTATAGTGTTGACTCTTATTGTTCAAAGCTTCTGTAATTGGCCCTGGCAACTGGATATCAGCTTCCGGACCAAACCCTAACTGATGACACAACCCATCTTGTAAAATCAGCGCTTGGAGTTTATCACAATTTCTTTGTATTAGTTTGTCTACCCGCTTTTTGATGATTGACTATAGATACTCAATGGGATTGAAACCTGGGAAGTTTCCTGGCTATGAACCCAAAATGTCAATGTTTTGTTCATTGATTCACTCAGTTATCACTTTTACCTTGTGACATGGTGCTCTATCATGCTGGAAAGAAAGCATTCTTCATCACTAAATGCCTCCTGGATCATTGGAAGAAGTTGCTCTTGTAGGCTGTTTAGTTACTAATCTTTATTCATGGCAGTGTTCTTAGACAAGCCCACTGCTGGGATGAAGAGCAACCCCACACCTGAATGGTCTCAGGATGCTTTACTGTTGGGATGACACAGGATTCATGGTAATGCTCATTTTTTCTTCTTTAGACAAACATTGGACAAAATAACTGTTAAGGGCCTGCGGAACGCACCTAATAGATATTAAGGAGAGGTGCGTTCGCAGCCCGGGGTCCACCGTGCAGGCAGAGCCTGCTGCTAGTAAGATGGCGCAAATAGGCAGTATGAGCGAACTCTGTTATCCCACAGAGTCGCAGATGTAAACGCCGTAGCACTATATGGCGGTATGGGCGAACTCTGTTATTCCACAGAGTCGCTAACTAAAATGCTGTAGCGCTATATGGCGATATAAGCGGACTCTGTTAATTCACAGAGCCGCTGTGAAAAAGACTGTGTCCTGTTAGACTCACAGGGGACACAGATGACTGCTAAGCGGATTGCAGTCTGTGGTCATGCAGTCAGAAAACAAGCAATAATCTCCTCACCGGAGTAGCCGGTATTCTAATGGCGTTTTCAGCCGAGCCCTGAACACGTGTGTTAGGGCTGGCGGAACGCACAAAATAAATATAAATAATAGGTGCGTTCGCATCCCGGGGTCCACCGTGCAGGCAGAGCCTGCTGCTAGTAAGATGGCGGTATAAGCGAACTCTGTTACTTCACAGAGTCGCAGACATCGATGCTGTAGCACTATATGGCAGTATAAGCAAACTCTGTTACACCACAGAATCACTGAGGTAGAAACGCAGAAATAGAGACTGTGTCCTGTTAACACCACAGGGATACACAGATAACTGCTGTGCGGATAGCAGTCCGTGATCATGCATTCAGCAATGCAAACAAGCAACTCCTCACCGGGGAAGCCGGTATTCTAGGGGCTTATTTCAGCCAAGCCCTGAACACGTGCATACAAATCTCCTCACCGGAGGTGCCAGTATTCTAGGGGCTTATTTCAGCCGAGCCCTAACCACATGCGTGCATGATCACACTGGTGCAAAGCACATAATGCAATTGATACTAGCGTACGGCCGTGCGGTTATGCCATCTTTTTATTGTAGCAGCTACAGGACCTTCCAGAAAAGGACCAATGAGAAACTGCTCCAGAACACAAGCACTTTCAGGACCTTCCTGGCGGACCAATGGGAGTCGATGCTGTAACCGATCATGTGACCCCTGATCTCCAATTGGAGATCTTGCCCTGGGCATGCTCAGATGGAGAAAGCGAGGACTTTGTCCCAGGACTGCCTGTTCCAGCACTGGTTATAATAGAGGAACCAGGAGAGGCAGCAACAAGCCTCTGCACAGCATTAGACCGAGCGAGATGCTGGGACCGACACTGAGCAGGCTCCACTGCGTCTGGAGATGGATGCGGGACTGGTTCGAGATTCCCCTTGTGCAGCAGCGGGAACTCGATCCCTAACAATAACTTTATCCCAATCCTCTGCAGTCTGATCCCTGTACTTTCTTTAAAGTTATTTCTATATTGTAGAAATCTTGATAATTATGGGTCAACACTGTAAATATTGAGTCTTTGTATAAACTTAATGTATTTGTCGATAAAAGTGTAAAAACTTATGAAATGGATAATCGTGCTTCAGTAATTAGGGATCAATCCGGGGAACAGGCTGCCACGAGAAGTGGTGAGTTCTCCTTCAATGGAAGTCTTCAAACAGAGGCTGGACAGACATCTTTCTGAGATGGTTTAGTGACCCCTGCATTGATGACGGGGTTGGGCCACATGACACAGGAGGTCCTTTCCCACTCTATCATTCTATGATTCTATGATCCAGATGAACAGGAGGTCCTTTCCAACTCTATCATTCTATGATTCTATGATTCCAACCATGAAAACATCTGATTAAAAGATCTAAAAACACTGAAGCTGCAATCTTTTTATAAAGCAAAATTTGTGTGAGTCTCAACACTTTGGACCACTATTGTACTGTCATTAAAAGATAATAGGTTCCATATCCCATAATATTTTTTGGTATGTATAGGATGCGTGACAAAACATGGGGTTTCTTGTGTTCTTGTAATATGGAGATCTAGGCTGTCTATGTGCTTCCAAATGGTGCCTAGTAGAACAGTCTATGGAGCATGCCATTACTTCCTTTTTTCTTGAAGGTATATGGAGGTTGAGTGGCAAACATGAAAGTCTATAGTAGGGTGCCCTACTATTGCTCTTTCTGACTCAAAGGTTGCACAGAGTTGTAATACTGCTGTGCGCATGAGGTCTTAGTAGGAATTGGCTTTACATCTCCAATATACATAATACAAGAATAATAACTCACTGTCAAGATACTAATTGTAAAATATAAACTTTCATCTTTATTGCATTTTTCTTAACATCACTAATTCTTTGAAATTCTTTTAAAAATATCCACAATGAATAAGCTATTACCAGCACTCTGCCCTACCTGATTGGACCACAAGAAAACAAAAAGAGAAACTTGCCACCGCTCCCCATCACTTCATAAATGCCTCCAAATAGGCTAAGTCCTCTCTCATTCCACTTATTTTCCTCTACCAATATTTTAAATTTTCTCACACTCCCTAACTTTTCTCACTCTTCTTTGTCAGGAACGTTTTCAGAACCACAAAGTCTAGCTATCAAAATCTTTTTAGAGAATTTTTCATATTACTTTTTTTCCCTTCAAGCAGGACTAATCTTAGTCAGACACAAGTACCGTATATTACTATGTGTTAGGAGTCGAGTTTCCGCTTCTGCACAAGGGGAATCTCGAGCCATCCCGGCTGCGGTCTCCCATTCGTGTCCGGCCACAGTGGACTCTGCTCAGCTTAGATGTTGGTCCCAGCGTCTCACCCAGTCTAACAGTGTGCAAAGGATTACTGTTGCATCTCCAGGCTCTGCTATTGTGGCCAGTACTGATTAGCGGCGAGCAGACGTCTTTAGGACAAAGTCCTTGTTTTCCCCTTCTGAGCATGCCCAGGGTGAGATCTCTCATTGGAGATCAGGGGTCACATGCTCAGGTACTGCAGCAGCTCCTATTGGTCTGCCAGGAAGGTCCTGTGACTACTGGTGTTCTTGAACAGTTTCATTGGTCCTTGTTTCTGGCAGGTCCTGTAGCTGTTACTATAAAAGGGTGGCATGGCAGGGCCGCCATGCGCTAGTGTCAACGATTATATGCTTAGCGCCAGTGTGGTCATGCGTGTGTGTGGTTAGGGCCCCGGCTGAAATAAGCCCCTAGAATACCGACTTAATCGGTGAGGAGTTTGGTGTGCTAGCTGGTCAGGGTCGGTGTCCTAGATGCCCTAGATTACCGGCATAACTGGTGAGGAGTTTGATTGCCGTATTCGGGCCTAGCGTTCAGACACCATAGATTGCGGGTGACTCCCGCCAGGACATTAGCGCATGTTCACGTTCTATGTTCGCTTAGCAGTTAACTGTGTACCTGGGTGCCTGACAGGACACAGAAGTTTGTCTCAGCGGCTCTGTGACGTAACAGGGTTCGCTTTCAACGCTAGACAGCGCCCTAGCGTGTTTATTTTGCGACTCAGTTGTGTTAAGTGAGTTCGCACACATCGCCATATAGCGCTGCGGCACTCCTAGCAGCACTGTGGATTAACTGAGTTCGCACATATTGCCACAGCGCGTTACGGCGTTTATTTTGGTGACTCTGCGGGATAAAAGAGTTTGCTTCTTGCGCCATTTTACTAGCAGCAGGCTCCGCCTGCACGGTGGACCCCGGGCTGCGAACGCACCTCTCCACATCATATATTTGGTGTGTTCCGCAGACCCTAACACTATGTTTCGTAAAATGAGGAGAGAACCCTATTTTCTTCATCAAAAAAACTTCTACCAAAGATATATAAGTGCAGCTCCAGTTAACATGCACAAAATCAGCCTCACATTTCTAGCATCCTGAACAGTTCTCTAGTTTAGTTGGATTCATCTGACTTAATCATTTCAGACAATAATACAACTTGTGAACAATATTAAATTGCACCATTCTGTGATTAGCACATATTGATGCTCCCAGAAAATTATTATAACCGTTTTTTCTAATAGTGCCATTCACAACTTGTTTGCCAATTAAACACAATTTTACCCGTACGTCCCTTAATAATAACTACCGTATATACTCATGTATAAGCCGACCCGTGTATAAGCCGACCCCCCTAATTTTGCCACAAAAAACTGGGAAAACTTATTGACTCCTGTATAAGCCTAGGGTGAAAAATGACTATGCCCCCATATGCTCGATAGATTAGGCCCCCATAAACTGCACAGATTATGCCCCCATATGATTCACAGATTATGCCCCCATATGCTCCACAGATTATGCCCCCATATACTGCACAGATTATGCCCCCATATGTTCCCCTGATTATGCCCCCGTATGATCCACAGATTATGCCCCCATATGATCCACAGATTATGCCCCCATATGCTGCACAGATTATGCCCCCATATGCTGCACAGATTATGCCCATATGCTCCCCTGATTATGCCCCCATATTCTCCAGATTATGCCCCATATGCTCCAGATTATGCCCCCATATGCTCCACAGATTATGCCACCATATGCTCCAGATTATGCCCCCATATGTTCCCCTGATTATGCCCATATGTTCCCCTGATTATGCCCCCATATGCTCGAGATTATGCCCCCATATTCTCCAGATTATGCCCCCATATGCTCCACAGAATATGCCCCCATATGGTGCACAGATTATGCCCATATGCTCCCCTGATTATGCCCCCATATGCTCCAGATTATGCTGCTGCTGCAAAAAATTACATACTCACCTCTCGTTGCTGGGGGCCAGGTGCCGGTGTCCTGAGCAGGCGGTGATTCTGGCACGCTATGGGGGACAGGTGCCGGTGTCACCGCTCGCTCTGGACCCCGGCACCTGAGATATTTACCTGTCCTCTCTCCACCGCTGCACACTGCGCCCTCTTCCAGGTCCTCGGCAGTGAATGATCCCTGCAGGGGGCGCGACGCGCACTAACGATGTCATTGCGCCCTCTGCCTGAACATTCACAGCCAGAGGAGTCGGACGAGGGAGCAGCACGCAGCGGTGGAGAGAGGACAGGTAAATATCGCTATACTCACCCCTCCGCCGGCGCGTCACTATCAACAGCGTCTCCTCTTCTCTCTGGAGGGGGAGGTGGAGGGGGACCCCTGCAGGGTGGCTAATAATGAGGGCAATCTGGCCTGCTTATCCGGCTCTGGGGGGCCCCTGGCCAGATTGCCCTCATGTGCGGCCGGCAGGGAGAGATCCCTGCACTGCGCTGCCTGCAAGAGAAAATTGCAGCGGAGGGGAGCTGCAGCGATCCATCCTGCTTCCTGCCTGCACATCGTGTCTCACACAGCAGACAGCAGCGCGGCTGGATGACATCATCATTCAGCGCACGGCTGTGCCAGTGAGAGGAAGCTGCCGGCCGTCGGTGATGCTGCGGCTGCAGGAGAGCATGCGGAGAGGTGAGAGGTATGTGTATAGATGTGTGGTGGTGGTGTGGTGTGCGTGCATGTGTAGCGCTGAGGGGGAATGTGCAGAGATGTGAATGGTGTTATGTGTGTCTGTGTGTGAGGTGGAGGAGAGGGCAAAGATGAGGTGATAGGGAGAAGGCAATGATGGGGTGATGGAGAGGGCAATAATGGGGGATGGGGAGAAGGCAATGATGGTGGTGGAAAGGACAATGCTGTTGGTGGTCGAAAGGTAATAAAAGGGGTGTAAGGAGGAGGAAATGATGGAGGCTGTGGAATGGGCAATGATGGGGTCATGTGGGAGAAGACAATGATGGTGGCAGTGGAAAGGACAATGATGGGGTGGTGGGGGATTAGGAAATGATAGAGGTGGTGGAATAGGTAATGATGGGGTGGTACGGGAGAAGGCAATGATGGCAGTGGAAAGGACAATGATGGGGTGGTGGGAAAGGAGGCAATGATGGAGTTGGTGGGGAGAAGGCAATGATAGAGGTGGTGGAAAGATCAATGATGGGGTGGTTGGGGAGAAGGCAATGATGGGGTGATGGAGAGGGCAATGATGGGGTGGTGGGAGAGAAAGCAATGATGGAGGTGGTGGAAAGGACAATGAAGGGGTGGTGGGGAAAAGGTAATGATGATATCAGTGGAAAGGACAATGATGGTTGTGATGGAAAGGGCAATAATGGGGTGGTGTGGGGGGAGGAAATGATGGAGGTGGTGGATTGGGCAATGATGGGGGTGGTGGGGAAAAGGCAATGATGGTGGTAGTGGAAAGGACAATGATGGTGGAAAAGGCACTGATGGTGCTGGTGGGTGAGGAGGAAATTATGGGAGTGGTGGAATGGGCAATGATGGAGTTGGTAGGTGAGAAGACAATGATGAAGGTGGTGGAATGGGCAATAATGGGTGTGGTGGGGGAGAAAGCAATGATGGAGGTGGTGAAAAGGGCATTGATGGGGTGGGGAGAGGACAATAATGGGATGCAGGAGGAAGAGGACAATGAGGGGTGTGGGGGATTGGGCTGGGAAGAAGGGGGATTTACAGTGGATTTAGGAAGAGGTGGAGGAAGACGTTATAGCTTATTATGTCTAACACAGTCCCTTAGTATAAAGTGTACTCACTTATTATACATAGCACAGCTCCTCAGTATATAGTGTACTCACTTATTATGTATAGCGCCATCCGTCAGTATATAGTGTAGTCACTTTTTATGCATAGGACAGTCCCATAGTATATAGTGTACTCACGTATTATGTCTAACACAGTCCCTTAGTATATAGTGTACTTATTATGTATAACACAGTCCCTTAGTATATATTGTACTCATTTATTATGTATAACACCATCCTTAGTTACACAGTTTCCTCTTTTGTTATGTATAACACCGTCCCTTATTACATACCATCCTCTCTAGTAGAGTTGAGCGGTCAGATTCATAAGTCGCCGACTTTCGCCAAAGTCGGGTTTTGCCGAGCGAAACCCGACCATAGCGTGAAGTCGGCCATGCGTTTGGCAAAACGAGCGCCAAAGTCGGTTTTCCCATAATGCTTACAGGTGCCTTTTTTCAGCCAATGAGCAAGGACGTACACTGTGGGCAACGAGATGACATGGGCAGCGTCCACCACCATCTTAGAAGAATGTCATTGCAGTGATTGGCTTGCTTTGGGGGGCGTCATAGTGTCTATAAAAGCCCTGACCGCCGACCGCCATTTTACTTCTGCTGATCTTAACAGTAGGGAGAAGTTGCTGATTTTGTAGGGAGAGAGTTAGGGCTGGAAAGAGAAATTCTTCTGTGCTTGTGCTGATAGCAATTGTGCTGTACTGTTAGTGTGCAGTGACAGGGGAGGATTTTCTTGTGTGCCGCAGCGCTGGTTATTAGGCTGCCTGATAGCTGTATTGCTGTGTGTAGACTGCTGTGCAGACTGCTTTTTACACAGCACTAATACTTTTATTTTTTTTTCTGCACAGTTACTGAGCGTTCATTTTTTCCCACACCGCAGAGAGCAATACGCTCCTTACAGACTACCGTGTACCGACTGGTATCACGGACAAATACATGCTGACTATCTATGTGTGACTCTGGAAATATATACAGAGATTTAAATTTTCCCCTACACTATATACACCTGGTATCTTCTGATACAGTAGCTTTTTTCTGCCTTTTGTATTACGGTCAAATCCATACTGAGAGAGTGTCTGTGTGTGACTCTGGAAATATATACGGAGATTTAAATTTTCCCCTATACTATATACACCTGGTATCTTCTGATACAGTACCTTTTTTCTGCCTTTTGTATTACGGTGAAATCCATACTGAGAGAGCGTCTGTGTGTGACTCCGGAAATATATACGGAGATTTAAATTTTCCCCTATACTATATACACCTGGTATCTTCTGATACAGTACCTTTTGTAACGAATGGAAGCGGAGGCAGAGATGGTGAAGTTCACATTTGTCTTTATTTTTTAATGTGGAACCTCGAGACCGCGGTCCGGAGGCTCCGAAGGGGGCGTGACTAATGAGCCCCGGGTACCCGTAGTAAGGTCCCTCGAACAGGACCAGAATGGAATACCGGAGGACACAGGTGCTACCTCCAGTTAGACCCCGGACACGTGGCAGCTGTCCCAGAGGGACCAAAAGGGTAACAGGTATATAACAGAAACCGTGGAGGGTTTGACGGAGATGAGGAAGGTCCTGGTCCAGAGTGGATGGTAGCAGGCTGGCTCCAGTGACCTTGTCACAGTCCACGGATACGGATGGCTGATGGCGGATTGGGATGACACTTGCGCCAGTAATAACCGAGATTGACCAAGTAGCCAGATACGGGTTAGCAATGATCTGTGGAGACAAATAGTATAAGCGAAGCACAGAGACTGCAGACGCAGCGCAGACAGATCAAGGACAGAACCGGATGTAGCAATGATACAACACGTTGCTCCGGCACTCCCCTTATGGTGGAGTGACCAGATATAGTACTGAGTGCGCTGCCATTGGTTAATTGACTATTTCAAAAAATGCGCGCTGCCCCTTTAAGAGAGACGGTGGGCGCGGCCTCACATCCTAAGCAATCCTCCTGGAGGCCTGCTGGCAGCACGCCAGGAACTGGAGGAGGACGCAGGATGCTGATGAGCACATGGAGCAGGAGACTTCAGCCTGCGCACAGACTGCTGCAGAGGGACAGCTAGAGGAGCAGGAGGTGAGTGACCAGGACGGAGTGCAGAGCCAGCGCGGGGACCGAGTGTAACAGTATCCCCTCTTTACCCCCTCTTTTTCAAGCCTGTGTGAAATCTTTTAAGAAGAAGAGGGGCCTGGATGTTCTCTTTAGGCTCCCAAGACCTCTCCTCAGGACCAAAACCCTTCCAGTCCACCAGGTAATAGATCCTACCTCTTACTTTCTTAGAGGCCAAGATATGTTTTACCTCAAAAACATCATCCTCAGAAACCGGATCTGGAGTGGTACCCGGGTCCTTAAAGAAGGAGCTCAACACTACTGGTTTGAGGAGGGAAACATGAAAGGAGTTAGGCACACGTAGAGAATTAGGCAATTTCAGTTTCTAAGAGACCGGGTTGATTTGTCTCAAGACTTCAAAGGGACCAATGAAACGGGGACCCAATTTGTACGATGGTAACTTCAAATGGATGTACTTGGAGGAGAGCCATACCTTGTCTCCGGGATGAAAGATGGGAGCCTCCAAACGTCTTTTGTCCGCATTCCTTTTCATACGTTGAGAGGCTTTCTCCAAAGCAGACCTGGTATCTCTCCAAATGTTCGAGAAATCTTTAGACAAGGTATCGACTGCCGGAAAATCAGACGATCCAGAGATAGGAAGAGGAATTCCGGGTTGGAGTCCAAAACAATCTGAAAGGGAGATTCTCCAGAAGATTCACTTACTTGGTTGTTGTAGGAGAATTCCGCCCAGGGCAGTAATTCTACCCAGTCGTTATGATGAGCGTTGATGAAGTGACGCAGGTATCCAGCCAGGATTTGATTGATCCTCTCCACCTGCCCATTGGACTGGGGATGGTATGCAGAAGAAAAATCTAGTTCAATTTTTACCATTTTACAGAGTGCTCTCCAGAACTTAGAGGTGAACTGGACGCCCCTGTCGGACACGATGTGGAGAGGAAATCCATGTAGACGGAAGATGTGCTGAATGAAGTGAGCGGCCAGTTCTGGAGCAGACAGGAGACCAGATAGCGGAACGAAGTGAGCCATTTTAGAGAAGCGGTCCACCACAACCCATACCACTGAGCAGCCAGAAGAAATGGGAAGATCCATGATGAAATCCATCGCGATGTGCTGCCAGGGAGCGGACGGGATCGGAAGAGGCAAAAGCCTGCCGGCTGGTAGATGTTTATCAGTCTTATTACAGGCACATGAAGGACAGGCTGCGACGAACTCCTGGATATCCTTGCCCATGGTAGGCCACCAGTAGTAACGGGAGATGAGTTGCTGAGTCTTTTTCTGACCAGCATGGCCAGCCAACTTAGAAGAATGACCCCACCACAGAACACGATTACGATCAGAAGCGGACACGAGAGACTTCCCTGGAGGAAGCCGGGCAAGATCAGTGGAGGCAACAGAGACTAACCTAGAAGGTTCAATAATGTGCTGAAGTTCTTCCTCCAGTTCAGGAGGCAAAAAGGCTCTGGAGAGTGCGTCTGCCTTGATGTTCTTGTCAGCTGGACAGAAATGAAGTACAAAATTGAAACGGGCAAAAAACAATGCCCAGCGGGCCTGACGGGGATTCAGCCTTAGAGCAGATTGGAGATAGGCAAGGTTTTTATGATCGGTGAATATGACTACCTGGTGATGAGCTCCCTCAAGAAGATGTCTCCATTCTTGCAGAGCCAATTTGATAGCCAACAGTTCGCGATCACCGACAGAGTAGTTCCTTTCTGCAGGAGAAAAAACCTTGGAAAAAAAACACAAGAGATCATCCGCCCGGTAGATGACTTCTGGGTGAGAACTGCTCCTGCACCTATGGAAGAAGCGTCTACCTCAAGAAAAAATTGCTCATTAGAATTAGGACGATGGAGAATGGGTGCGGAAGCGAAGGCTTTTTTGAGAGAAACAAAGGCCTCTTCTGCCTCGGAAGACCATTCCTTAGAGTTTACACCTTTCCGGGTTAAGGCTGTGAGAGGAGCCACTCGGGTGGAAAAGTGTGGAATGAATTGCCGGTAGTAGTTGGCGAACCCCAGGAACCGTTGTATGGCTTTTAGCCCAGACGGATGAGGCCACTTGAGAACAGCAGACAACTTCTCCGGGTCCATCTTTAATCCTGTGGAAGATACAATGTACCCAAGGAAAGGCAAGGAAGACTGCTCAAAGAGGCATTTCTCATATTTGGCATAGCCTGTTCTCTCTCAGTCTTTGTAAGACCAGACGTACTTGCCTCCGGTGTGACGCCAAGTCTGCAGAAAAAAATCAAAATATCGTCCAGGTAGACCACGACACAAGTATAGAGCAGGTCCCTGAAAATGTCATTAACAAATTCCTGAAAGACCGCAGGTGCATTGCTTAGGCCAAATGGCATTACCAGGTATTCATAGTGGCCGTCACGGGTGTTGAAGGCTGTTTTCCATTCGTCTCCCTCTCTGACTCGGATCTGGTTGTAGGCCCCTCTGAGATCCAATTTGGTGAAGATCTTGGCCCGTCGGAGACGATCAAACAGCTCTGAAATAAGAGGTAATGAATACCTGTTTTTTTACCGTGATCTGATTTAGACCCCGGTAGTCGATACAGGGCCGCAAGGATCCATCCTTCTTCTTCACAAAGAAAAATCCAGCTCCTGCCGGTGATGATGACTTTCGGATAAATCCTCTTGCCAGATTCTCTTGGATGTAGTCCGACATAGCCTGAGTCTCTGCCTGTGAAAGAGGATAAACTCTCCCGCGAGGAGGAGATGCTCCAGGAAGAAGCTTTATCTGACAGTCATACGACCTGTGTGGAGGTAGTCTCTCAGCCTCCTTTTTCCCAAAGACGTCAGAGAAGGACCAATAGGAGGAAGGCAACCCTGGCAGGGTATCAGGCTGGACTGGAGGCGAAACAGGTTGAATCCGGGTTAAGCAACGATTCATGCAGGTATCTCCCCAACGCAGAACTTCTCCAGTTTTCCAATTTAGGACTGGTTCATGCATCTGGAGCCAAGGTAAACCTAAAAGCATGGGATGGGACAAACCGGGATATACATAAAATCGCATTCGTTCAGCATGCATTAGACCTACCCGGAGTTCCACCAACTCGGTTTGAAACTGGACGGGCTCGGTCAGTGGTTTGCCTTCTACGGCGGTCACCCACAACGGATCAGGAAGACGCTGGACTGGTAAGCTGTAATGATCCACAACCGCCTGCTGGATGAAGTTCCCTGCAGCTCCAGAATCCAGTAGACAATGTTCGGAGAATTTTATTGCTCCATAGGACACGGAGACTGAGATTTGTAATGAGGGAGAGGACTGTTCTCTACCAAGGTTTGCCCCTCCTACCGAACCTAGGCACTGGAGTTTCCCGACTTATTTGGACAGAAATGGATCTGATGCTCAGAACTACCGCAGTAGTAACAACTTCCCTCCTTGCGACGTGCCTCCCGGCGGCGGGTGGCCAAACTTACACGGTCTACCTCCATGGCCTCAGAGGAGGAAGGCGAGGTACCTGTTTTGAACAAACTAGAGTCCAGGTGATAAGACCTTTTGTCCCGCTTGATCTCCATGGAACGCTCCTGAAAACGCAGGTCAATTCGGGTTGCCAAGGATATTAGCTCTTCCAAGATGGTAGGTCTGTCCCGTCCCGCCAGCTCATCCTTGATTCTTCCGGATAGGCCTTCCCAGAAGTTAGCTACCAAGGCCTCATTGTTCCATGACAATTCAGACTAGAGGGTGCGGAATTTAACAGCATACTGAGCCACCGTGAGAGTACCTTGGCGCAGGCGAAGCAAGGCAGAAGCGGTCGAAGTGGTGCGACCAGGTTCATCGAAGGTCCTGCGAAAAGCCTCTAGGAAAGATTGAAGATCATTAACCAGCGGGTCCCCTCTCTCCCATAGCAGGTTTAGCCAGGCGAGGGCCTCTCCTCCCAGGTGTGACATGATGAAGCCCACCTTGGCTCGGTCAGAAGCAATCATGTGCCCCAAGATTTCGAAGTGTAGAGTGCACTGATTGAGAAAACCCCGACACTGAGTAGGATCACCCAGGAAATGGGTAGGAGCCGTCAGGCGGGGACCTTTACTTGCCATGGGAACGGGTACCTGAGTATTGATAGAAGAGTCAGGTGCAGACGAGAACCCCAAGGAATCCATGCGGGTAGACAAGCTGCGTAGATAAGTCGTGATCTTGTCCTGTTGAACTCCTAAATGGGCCACCTCCTGGCACAGATCCGTGGTCGGAGGTCTCTGGGATCCAGCGGGTTCCATGGCCGGAGCAATCTGTAACGAATGGAAGCGGAGGCAGAGATGGTGAAGTTCACATTCGTCTTTATTTTTTAATGTGGAACCTCGAGACCGCGGTCTGGGGGCTCCGAAGGGGGCGTGACTAATGAGCCCCGGGTACCCGTAGTAAGGTCCCTCGAACAGGACCAGAATGGAATACCCGGAGGACACAGGTGCTACCTCCAGTTAGACCCCGGACATTGGCAGCTGTCCCAGAGGGACCAATAGGGTAACAGGTATATAACAGAAACCGTGGAGGGTTTGACGGAGATGAGAAAGGTCCTGGTCCAGAGTGGATGGTAGCAGGCTGGCTCCAGTGACCTTGTCACAGTCCACGGATTCGGATGGCTGATGGCGGAACGGGATGACACTTGCGCCAGTAATAACCGAGATTGACCAAGTAGCCAGATACGGGTTAGCAATGATCTGTGGAGACAAATAGTATAAGCGAAGCACAGAGACTGCAGACGCAGCGCAGGCAGATCAAGGACAGAACCGGATGTAGCAATGATACAACACGTTGCTCCGGCACTCCCCTTATGGTGGAGTGACCAGATATAGTACTGAGTGCGCTGCCATTGGTTAATTGACTATTTCAAAAAATGTGCGCTGCCCCTTTAAGAGAGACGGTGGGCGCGGCCTCGCGTCCTAAGCAATCCTCCTGGAGGCCTGCTGGCAGCACGCCAGGAACTGGAGGAGGACGCAGGACGCTGATGAGCAGATGGAGCAGGAGACTTCAGCCTGCGCACAGACTGCTGCAGAGGGACAGCTAGAGGAGCAGGAGGTGAGTGACCAGGATGGAGTGCAGAGCCAGCGCGGGGACCGAGTGTAACAGTATCCCCCTCTTTACCCCCCTCTTTTTCAAGCCTGTGTGAAATCTTTTAAGAAGAAGAGGGGCCTGGATGTTCTCTTTAGGCTCCCAAGACTTCTCCTCAGGACCGAGTGTAACACCTTTTTTCTGCCTTTTGTATTCTGGTCAAATCCATACTGAGAGAGCGTTTGTGTGTGACTCCAGAAATATATACGGAGATTTAAATTTTCCCCTACACTATATACACCGGTTATCTTCTGATACAATACCTTTTTGCTGCCTTTTGTATTACGGTCAAATCCATACTGAGAGAGTGTCTGTGTGTGACTCTGGAAATAAATACGGAGATTTAAATTTTCCCCTCCACTACATACACCTGGTATCTTCTGATACAGTACCTTTTTTCTGCTTTTTGTATTCTGGTCAAATCCATACTGAGTGAGCGTCTGTGTGTGACTCCGGAAATATATATGGAGATTTAAATTTTCCCCTACACTATAAACACCTGGTATCTTCTGATACAGTACCTTTTTTCTGCCTTTTGTATTACGGTCAAATCCATACTGAGAGAGCGTCTGTGTGTGACTCCGGAAATATATACGGAGATTTAAATTTTCCCCTACACTATATACACCTGGTATCTTCTGATACAGTACCTTTTTACTGCTTTTTGTATTCTGGTCAAATCCATACTGAGTGAGCGTCTGTGTGTCACTGCTGAAATATATACGGAGATTTAAATTTTCCCCTACACTATATACACCTGGTATCTTCTGATACAGTACCTTTTTTCTGCTTTTTGTATTCTGGTCAAATTCATACTGAGTGAGCATCTGTGTGTGACTCCGGAAATATATACAGAGATGTACATTTTCCCCTATACTATATACGCCTGGTATCTTCTGATACAGTACCTTTTTTGTGCCTTTTGTATTACGGTCAAATCCATACTGAGAGAGCGTCTGTGTGTGACTCCAGAAATATATACGGAGATTTAAATTTCCCCTACAATGTACACAGCTATACGCTTCTGATACAGTACCATATATCTGCTGGTATTTTTGGTACATTTTCCCAAACATGAGGAAGTATGGTGGAAGAGGCCGCGGATGTAGGCGGGGGGGCCAGCTGGTACTGATGGTGGTGGTGTTGCATCTGCTGGTAGTGCCAAAAGCACAATAGCACCTAAGGCAGGAGGTGTTGAGCTTGCGTCATCGTCTGCCTCCAGAAGGCCTGGAGGGCTCCCTTTTCTGGGAGTAGGTAAACCGCTTTTAAAGCAGGAGCATCAGGAACAGGTTTTGGCTTACATTGCTGAAACAGCCTCCAGCTCTATCGCCTCCTCTTCTGAAGTTCCAAATACTGCAAGCACTGAGTCGTCAGTGCAGGCTCCTGGTCAGGAACGACACCTTTCCTTGTGTCCTTCACCCACAACGAAAGTGAAGGATGCGGCAGGCCACACTTCCGATTACTCCCTGGAGCTCTTTTCACATACCATGTCTGGTTATCAAGTGAAATCCTGAATTCCCCAGTCCAAGATGAATATGACATGGAGTGCACTGATGCAAAGCCACTGCTATATGATTCTGCTGGTACATTCACCCCGAGCACTGCATTGCCCTCGCAGTCTACTGAGCCTGATTCTGACCCTGATGAAACTCAGGTGCCACTTCCCGCATACTCTAACACCTTACACGGTGACACAGAGGACGGTGCAGATGAAATTGAAGAGGAGGTGATGGATGACCGTGCTTTCGACACGGTTGACCACCGTCTCCTACTGTCTAGGCTCCACTCACTAGGTATTAAGGACACTGTTCTCTCCTGGTTCTCCTCCTATCTTTCTGACCGCTCCTTCAGTGTTTCGTTCTCTGGCTCCACATCATCTCCTCTTCCTCTCACTGTCGGTGTACCCCAGGGCTCAGTCCTTGGCCCCCTTCTCTTCTCTCTCTACACGGCCCCAATTGGACAGACCATCAGCAGATTTGGCTTTCAGTACCATCTTTATGCTGATGACACACAACTATACACGTCATCCCCCGACCTTACCCCCGCTGTACTACAGAACGCCACCGACTGTCTGTCCGCAGTCTCCAACATCATGTCCGCTCTCTTTCTGAAACTTAACCTCTCCAAAACTGAACTTCTTCTGCTCCCGCCGTCTACTAACCTCCCTAAATTTGACATATCCCTCTCCGTGGGCGGCACCATAATAACACCCTGGCAGCAGGCTCGCTGTCTGGGGGTTATGTTTGACACCAATCTCTCCTTCACCTCCCATATACAATCTCTTGCCCGCTCTTGCCGCCTACACCTAAAGAACATCACTAGAATCCGCCCTTTTCTCACCATGGAAACAACAAAAACCCTCACTGTAGCATTGATCCACTCCCGCCTGGACTACTGCAACGCTCTATTACTTGGCCTCCCCATTACTCGACTATCCCCTCTCCAGTCCATCCTTAATGCAGCAGCCAGGGTAATCCATCTGGCTAATCGGTACTCGGACGCGTCAGCTCTTCGCCAGTCCTTACACTGGCTGCCCATTCATTATAGGATTCAATTCAAAGTACTGGTTCTCACCCACAAAGCTCTCCACAGTGCAGCACCCCCCTACATCTCCTCCCTCATTTCTATCTATCGGCCTAACCGACTGCTGCGCTCTGCAAACGACCTTCGACTAACCTCTGCACTAATCCGTACCTCCCACTCCCGACTCCAAGACTTCTCCCGCGCTGCGCCAATCCTCTGGAATGCTCTACCCCAAGAAATTAGGACTATCCACAATTTGCATGGTTTCAGGCGCTCCCTCAAAACACATTTGTTCAGAGCGGCCTATCACATTTACTAATCAAAGTCATTCTATGTGTAAGTGTGTGTGTGTAGCCCATTCACTATCTCCATCCATCCCTCACTCCCTCAAAATGGCTGGACCATCATTGTAAATACACCATTGTATATAAACACCTGTACTTTGTATCTCCCCCACCTCATTGTAGATTGTAAGCTCTCACGAGCAGGGGCGGCTTATATTGCTTTAATTATTGTATTGTTAACGTTGTTACTTATGACTTGTGTTCTGAAACTGTTAAACTGTAAAGCGCTGCGGAATATGTTGGCGCTATATAAATAAAGATTATTATTATATTATTATGACCTAGTTGTTGACCTGGATTGGCATCCATTGGGGGAAGAAAGTGCCACTGGCAATAGCTCAGAAGAGGAGGAGGATCCGCAGCAGGCATCGACATCGCAGCTGCGGTTATCTGGCAGGCCCGTAGCAGTCCAAAAACGTGTTAAAAAAACAAAAAGAGTTGCAGGAAAAGCTTGGCCAGACGGTCAAATTAGCACAGCGTGCAAGCCCTGAAAATTTATCCCATAGTATGAAGAGTGCAGTGTGGCCAAAATCCTATTGATGAGGCAAAGGTTATCTGTAAGAAGTGCGGAAGGACCGTTAGCCGAGGGAAAAATCTCCTAAATTTGAATACCAGTTGCATGCTTAGACATTTAAACACCATGCACTTGCAAAGCGTGGACGGACTACAAAACCTCAGGTAGCACATGTGCACCTGCTCCAACTGAAGGTAGCCAGCAACGCTACATCGCTTCCCCCACTGTAAGCCCACCGGTTAGCACGCCACCAGCAAGAAATGTTGAGGTGTCGTCGCAAGGCCAAAGCAGTCAGGGAATCACAATGTTTTTCCAACAAAAGACTGAATCTGGTCCATCACCACCACCACCACCATCACCATCACCAACCCCCTCTCAGTCCATCATGTCCACCGCTAGTTCCCCCATATGCAGCTCTCAAGTCCAGCTCACCCTAGCAGAAACTCTGAGTAGGACAAGAAGGTACTCATCCTCTCATCCGCGTACACTGGCTTTGAACGCCTACATTGCCAAACTGATCTCATTAGAGATGATGCCCTTCTGTTTGGTTGAAAGCACAGTGTTCCTAGAGCTCATGGCCTACGCTGTCCCACGCTATGACCTACCCAGTCGGCACTTCTTTTCTAGAAAAGCCATACCTGCCCTCCACCTGCATGTGAAAGACCGCATTGTCCATGCACTCAAACAATCAGTGAGTGGAAAGGTGCACCTCACAACAGATGCATTGGCCAGTAGGCATGGCCAGGGCCGTTACGTGTCCATCACTATGCACTGGGTTAATGTGGTGGATGCAGGGTCCACAGGGGACAGCGGTGGTGGGACAGTGCTGCCTAGCCCACGGTATAGGCAACAGTTGGCTGTAGGCGTTCGACCCTCCTCCTCCTCCAGAAGCAAAAGCTCATCGACAGAGCGCAGTCGCACGAGTACTCCATCCGCAGCTGCCAGTGTTGCACACGGGGTGTCCCACTATCGAACAGCTAGTGGTAAGCGTCAGCAGGCTGTTTAAAGATGATGTCTTTGGGCGACAACAGACACACTGCAGAGGTACTGGCCGACTACTTGCAGCGAGAAACTGAGTCATGGCTGGGCAGTCTACATCTTGAGCCAGGCAAGGTAGTCAGTGATAACGGATGTAATTTTGTGGCGGCCATAACCCTGGCAAAACTCAGACACATACCTTGCCTGGCTCACACCTTGAACCTGGTGGTGCAGTGCTTCATAAATAATTATCCGGAGTTACCAGCCCTGCTCCATAAGGTGCAAAGACTGTGCTCGCACATCCGTCGCTCGTCCGTAGACTCCAGTAGTATGCAGAGGCTGCAGCGATCGCTCCACCTCCCCAAGCACCGCCTAATCATAGACGTTGCAACTAGGTGGAATTCCACCATGCACATGGTTAAGAGGCTGTGCGAACAGAGGCAGGTTGTAATGCATTTGTGGGAGGATACACGGCAGGCAGTTTGAGGGCAGACATCGAGTTGTTGGGTGTGCAGTGGTCAAAGCTGAAAGACCTCTGTAAAGTCCTTCAGTGTTTTGAGGAATACACATGGCTGGTAAGTGCAGACGACGCCATCATAAGCATGAGCATCCCACTAATGCGTTATTCTGTATGGCGCACTATGTTGTGCCCATAATACTGTATGGAGGACTATACTGTCTGGTTTTTGAGCTATTGTAGAATTTGCAATACATATCACTCATGTAATGTAAGAAGTGAAATATTTGGCATTGTGCTATACCTATACTTCTCTTCCGTATCTGAGCATCATGAATTGTGGTATGTGTTAAAGGGGCCTGTTATGTTTCGGTAGCTGAAGAGAAATTGCAAAAAATAGCCAAAGAAGCAATACACCAGAGAGGCTGGAAACTATTGGATTGCAGGACCCTGAACTAACCGCAACACTAGAAGTAGCCGTGGAGCGTACCTACGGTGATCGTAGACTTCTTGTCACAGCCGGAGAGATAGCTACACCTAAAGGCAGAAAGATAAATATTATCTGTCCCATAGCAGAATTTCCAAAGAAATAGGAAGCCCCAAACATGTAATGGCAGTTAGACCAGAAGAAAATACGATCACAGACAGAAAATAGAATGAGCAAACGCTGGGGCCCAATCTGTCTAGATAGAAAAGTATAGGAAAGAATTCTGACTGCAACCCAAAAAAAACCCTGACAAAAATACCAACACTTCTGATTAACAAAAAACCAGAGATCACACAATCTGTACCACCTAAATCAGATCTCTGGTGTAACACAGCAATTCAGCAAATAAAAAGTGACATAGGAACAGAGCAAAAGTGCAAAAACAAACAGAGCACAATTGCAGAGCCAGGCCCCAAAAGGGGACCAGGCTGAAGTCTACTGCTAAGCAGCAAACAAGCAAGGAAAATCCAACCAGAGGAAAAAAAAACAACAATCACTTATCTGAATGAGAGCAGGAATGCAAGCTGAGCTCCAAGCAAGACCAGGAAGAACAATTGATTACTGGCAAGGCTGAAGGGAGTTCAGGTTACTTATATCAGACCATTCAGAGCCAGCTGAAGGCCATTCAGCAATCAGTTAATTACCTTCAGCAACCACCGGAGGGAGCCCCAGCTCAGAAGTCGCCTCCAAAGTATTCACAACAGTACCCCCCCTTGAGGAGGGGTCAACGAACCCTCACCTGCGCAACCAGGCCGATTAGGATGAGCTCGATGATAGGCACGGATCAGTCTCCCAGCATGGATGTCCGAAGCAAACACCCAGGAATTGTCCTCCTGACCATAGCCTCTCCACTTAACCAAATACTGGAGTTTCCATCTAGCAAAATGAGAATCCAAAATTTTCTCAACCACAAACTCCAAATTGCCCTCCACCAAAACAGGGTCAGGAGGCGCAGCCATAGGAACCACTGGCTCGACAAACCTCTTCAATAAGAACTTGTGGAACACGTTATGGATCTTAAATGTCCCTGGAAGAAGCAAACGGAAGGAAACCGGATTAATAATTTCCATGATCTTATAAGATCCAATGAACCTTGGCTTAAAATTTGGAGATGCAACCTTCATAGGAATTTCTTGAAGACAACCAAACCAAGTCCCCCCACTTTAAAACGAGGACCATCAGTCCTATGCTGGTTGGCAAACTGCTGGGCCATCTCTTCAGAGAGAGAGAGACAACCTCTCCATTACCTGGTCCCAAATCTGCTGCATACACTCCACAATAGAGTCAACCCCCGGACAGACAGAAGTGTTGTGAATGGGTTTGAGATGAGTTCTGAGCAGAGGCTCCCTCTGGTGGTTACAAGCGGTACTAGTGAAGATTGTGAGGAGTGGATCAGCTTGCCACTGAGGTTCGGAGTATCGTGTGGATGCAGCTGAAAATGTTTGGTCAAGAGCTGGGACAGAAAGGGATAGTGCTGGTGGCACCCCCATAAGGCCCTCAAAGGGATGACCAAGATTTGTTCGCATGCAGTCCAGTGTTGGAAGCAGAGTTTGTAGGGCGGATGTTGAGGTGCTTAGTTGACACGGGATCCAAATGTACTATAATGCCTTTGGAAGTGTATGAGAGGTACTTCAGTCAACTAGTGGTGCCAGAGGATGGCGACTGTGATGCGACCCACCGGCACGAACAGTTCAGCCAGAATTGTTCCAGAGGAAATTCAAGATTTGAACCACCAGATGTATGCCAGTGAGGGACTCCAATACTGGACCCGTGCTACAAGCCACCGTCCCACTCAGAGAATGTTGCCTGACCGGGCAGTATTCGAACTGCGCCCAGACCAACAGTCATCCTGGACATTTGGCAGTCGAGGTAAGCCGAACTGAACCTCCTACCGAAGAATGGAATGGTCGATATGACCCTTCTCCAATGATTCCTTGATATAAGACCGCATAGCGTCATGTTCAGGTACAGAGCACTTCAAACCCATTGAATCTCCATGCAGCTCATTCATTCCGAGCAAAAATCACCCCCCCAGAAGAGGGATGGAGGTTTTGCTCGGAATGAATGAGCTGCATGGAGATTCAATGGGTTTGAAGTGCTCTGTACCTGAACATGACGCTATGCGGTCTTATATCAAGGAATCATTGGAGAAGGGTCATATTGACCATTCCATTCTTCGGTAGGAGGTTCAGTTCGGCTTACCTCGACTGCCAAATGTCCAGGATGACTGTTGGTCTGGGCGCAGTTCGAATACTGCCCGGTCAGGCAACATTCTCTGAGTGGGACGGTGGCTTGTAGCACGGGTCCAGTATTGGAGTCCCTCACTGGCATACATCTGGTGGTTCAAATCTTGAATTTCCTCTGGAACAATTCTGGCTGAACTGTTCGTGCCGGTGGGTCGCATCACACTCGCCATCCTCTGGCACCACTAGTTGACTGAAGTACCTCTCATACACTTCCAAAGGCATTATAGTACATTTGGATCCCGTGTCAACTAAGCACCTCAACATCCGCCCTACAAACTCTGCTTCCAACACTGGACTGCATGCGAACAAATCTTGGTCATCCCTTAAAGGGCCTTATGGGGGTGCCACCAGCACTATCCCTTTCTGTCCCAGCTCTTGACCAAACATTTTCAGCTGCATCCACACGATACTCCGAACCTCAGTGGCAAGCTGATCCACTCCTCACAATCTTCACTAGTACCGCTTGTAACCACCAGAGGGAGCCTCTGCTCAGAACTCATCTCAAACCCATTCACAACACAGAAGCCTCCGCCTGTCCAGGAGAAAATCGAGGGTGAAACCCAGAATTGCAGAAAAATGGAGACATCAAGGTGGCAGAGCTAGCCCTATTATTAAGAGCAAACTCAGCCAAAGGCAAAAAAGAGACCCAGTCATCCTGATCAGCAGACACAAAACATCTCAAATAAGTCTCCAAGGTCTGGTTTGTTCTCTTGGTTTGTCCATTGGTCTGAGGGAGAAATACAGAGGAGAAAGATAACTGAACACCAAGTTTAGAACAAAATGTCCTCCAAAATCTGGAAACAAACTGGACTCCTCTGTCAGACACAATGTTTTCCGGAATGCCATGTAACCAAACCACGTGCTGAAAGAACAAAGGCACCAATTCGGAGGAGGAAGGCAACTTAGGTAATAGCACAAGATGTATCATCTTGGAAAACCTATCACAGATTACCCAGATCACGGTCATTCTCTGAGAGACAGGGAGGTCGGAAATAAAATCCATAGAAATATGGGTCCATGGCCTCTTGGGTACAGGTAATGGCATTAACAAACCATTAGAACAAGAGCAAGGCTTGGAACGAGAGCAAGTACCACAGGACTGCACGAAGTCCCTGACATCACGAGACAAAGTAGGCCACCAAAAGGACCGACTCACCAAGTCTCTGGTACCAAAAATACCAGCCAACGTGGAACAATGAATCTCAGACATCACACTCTTCTTCCACTGGTCTGGGACAAACAATTTCTCAACAGGGCAGCGTTCAGGTTTATTCTCCTGACACCCCTCCAGAGCCAGTCTCAAATTGGGCGAGATGGCAGAAAGAACTACACCCTCTTTCAAAATAACAGCAGGATCAGATAACTCAGGAGAATCCGCAAAGAAACACCTCTAGAGGGCATCCGCCTTAACATTCTTAGTGCCCGGAAGAAAAGAAACCACAAAATTAAAACGTGTGAAAAACAAGGCCCATCTGGCCTGTCTAGGATTAAGTCGCTTGGCTGATTCGAGATAAACGAGGTTCTTATGGTCCGTGAGGACCACCACCTGATGTTTGGCTCCTTCCAGCCAATGTCTCCACTCTTCAAAGACCCACTTCATGGCCAATAACTCCCGATTACCCACGTCATAATTACATTCAGTTGGAGAACATTTTCGAGAGAAAAAGGTACAAGGGTTACTCTTAGAGGTCTCTGGATCCCTTTTGGACAAAACGGCACCTGCCCCAATCTCAGAGGCATCAACCTCCACCTGAAACGGCAGAGAAACATCAGGCTGCCGTAGAACAGGAGCAGAAATTAATCTCTGCTTAAGTTCCTGAAACGCAGAAACTGCCTCAGGAGGCCAATTCACCACATCGGAACCCTTTTTGGTCCAATCAGTCAGTGGTTTAACAATACCGGAGAAATTACCAATAAATTTACGATAAAAATTGGCAAAACCCAAAATCTCTGAAGAGCCTTCAATGAAGTAGGTTGAACCCAATCACAGATGGCCTGAACCTTGACTGGGTCAATTTCAATAACAGACGAAGACAAAATGAATCCCAGAAATGAGACCTTCTGTACGCCAATAAGACACTTTGATCCCTTCATATACAGTGCATTCTCTCTCAAAATCTGGAACACAGTCCGAACATGTTTCACATGAGAGTCCTAGTCGTTGGAAAAAATCAAGATATCATCCAAATAAACAATCAGAAATTTATCCACAAAATCCCTGAAACTATCATTCATGAAGGATTGGAAGACGGAAGGGGCATTAGTAAGCCCAAACGGCATCACTAGGTACTCAAAATGCCCCTCTGGGGTATTAAACGCCGTCTTCCATTCATCCCCATGCTTAATGCGAATAAGGTTATACGCCCCCCTGAGGTCAAGCTTTGTAAACCAACTAGCACTTTTCACTCTGGAAAATAGGTCAGAAATCAATCACAGACACAGATTTCCAATCCAAAACAGGATTATGAGTCTGTAACCAAGGGTAACCCAGTACAATAATGTCATGCAGATTATTCAACACCAGAAATTTGCAACTTTCCTGATGATCTGGTTCAACCTTCATTATCACCTGAGTAGAAAACTGGGGTTTATTCTCCACCAAAGGGGTAGAATCAATGCCCAGCAAAGGAATAGACTTCCGCAGGGGTATCATGGGAAACCCACAACGTTTGGCAAAGTCAAAATCCATCAGGTTAATAGCTGCTCCTGAATCAACAAAAGCCTGAGCCGAAAATGTGGACTGGGAGCAAATCAGGGTAACAGTCAACAGAAATTTAGTCTGAACACTACCCAAGACAACTGAGCGCGCAAAACGTCTTCCCCGCTTAGGGCAGATGGAAATAGCATGAGAAGCATCACCAAAGTAGAAACATAACCCATTGCGCTTTCGAAACTCATGACGCTGAGCCCCAGAAGTCACTCCATCACACTGCATGGGCTCAGGAGCTGGCTCACAAGGCAACACTATCTCACGCATACCTCTGCGCTCACGCAAGCGTCTGTCAATTTGAATAGCCAAAGACATAGAATCATTGAGACCAGAGGGAACAGGGAATCCCACCATAACGTCCTTTACATTTTCTGACAGACCCTACCGAAAAAGGGCTGCCAAAGCATCATCATTCCATTTGGTCAGGACTGCCCACTTTCAAAATTTCTGACAGTACAACTCTGCATCTTCACGACCCTGATTTAATGCCAACAAGGTCTTTTCAGCTTGATCAGTGACATTAGGTTCATCGCATAATAACCCCAGAGCCTGAAAAAATACATCAACATCATTCAAAACAGGATCCCCAGGTGTCAGGGAAAAAGCCCAATCCTGAGGGTTGCCGCGCAGCAGAGAGATGACAATTTGAACCGCTGTGCTGCGTTCCCTGAGGACTTAGGCTTTAAGGCAAAAAACAACTTACAGTTATTTTTGAAATTCAGAAATTTAGACTGATCCCCCAAAAATAAATCTGGTATGGGGATCCTAGGTTCCACAACCGGCAACCTAGCAATATAGGTAGCAATATTCTGAACCTCAGTGGCAAGCTGCTCCACACGGCCAGACAACTGTGCAAACTCCATTGATGAAAAAAAAAAAATCCTCCTCAGCACCCAGAGAAAAAGAGGGAAAAAATGCAACAAACAGAGAAAAAAAAATTTCTGACAACTCCCTTTTTTCTTTTTCCTTTTACTATTTTTCCCTTCTGTTGAGTACCATATAATTTTCAGTTTGGCCGGTAATACTGTTATGTTTTGGTAGCTGAGGAGAAACTGCAAAAAATAGCCAAAGAAGCAATACACCAGAGAGGCTGGAAACTATTGGATTGCAGGACCCTGAACTAACCGCAACACTAGAAGTAGCCGTGGAGCGTACCTACGGTGATTTGACGCCTCGTCACAGCCGGAGAGATAGCTACACCTAAAGGCAGAAAGATGAATAGTATCTGCCCCGTAGCAGAATCCCCAAAGAAATAGGAAGCCCCCAAACATTTAATGGCGGTTAGACCAGAAGAAAATACGAACACAGACAGAAAATAGAATGATCAAACGCTGGGGCCCAATATGTCTAGATAGAAAAGTATAGGAAAGAATTCTGACTGCAACCAAAAAAAACCCTGACAAAAATACCAACACTTCTGATTAACAAAAAACCTGAGACCACACGATCTCTACCACCTAAATCAGATCTCTGGTGCAACACAGCAATTCAGCAAATAAAAAGTGACATAGGAACAGAGCAAAAGTGCAAACACAAACAGAGCACAATTGCAGAGTCAGGCCACAAAAGGGGTCTGTGCGATCACAGCGATACCAGATTTATATTGTGTTTTTATGTTTGGCTGCTGTCACACACTAAAAGACACTTTTTATTGCAAAAAATAATTTTTGCATGACCACATTTTGAGAGCTATAATTTTTCATACTTTGGCCTACAGAGTCATGTGAGGGCTTGTTTTTTGCAGGGTGAGTTGACATTTTTATTGGTACCATTTTCGGGAACATGACTTTTTTGACCGCTTTCTATTCCAATTTTTGGGAGGCAGAATGAACAAAAAACAGCAATTTCTTTTTGGGGGTTATGCCATCCCATGTGTGTTAAAATTGATAAGGTGGTTTTATTCTTCAGCTCAGTACAATTACAGTGATATCTCATTTATATCTTTTTTATGTTTTGGCGCAACCTTAGTGACCAGTAGTAACCTTAAATACGTCACCACTAGTCACTGATGCTGTCGCAGCAGCTCATTCACCAGTAGTTCTCAGCCAGCCTGAACGGTCGCATCTTGGCACTGTTCAGGTTGAAAACTGTTTATCCCCAGACATGGATTACAGCATGGGAAAGAATGACGGATAGGTGAGGGATGTTGTTGTTTTTTTTGTAATATTAATAAACTCCGGCACACGAAAAAATAGAAAAAGTCACTTCTTTATTAAAGCAAAATGATATCCAGGTGTGGAATAAATTCATCCGGGTGAAACGAAATAAATGGAAAATACATCCAGGTACAGATAATGATTTATTGACGTTTCGGCATATGTGTGCCTTTATCAAGAAGTACCTCTGCGTGCTAAAGAAGCATATTCCCGGGATGAAAAGGTAGTGGTAAGTTACCTTTTTTGTTTTTTTTGTTTTTTTTTTCAGGAGATGAGGGATTCAATGAAATGGGCATTAGGTGAGTATAACTGTGTTTGTTATTTTTAAATAGAGTGTTTTGTTTTAGTTCAGGTAAAAGGCTTTATTCTGGCTGTGTCTTTATTTACAATATAACTATAGGATTAGTAATGGATAGGTGTCTTATAGATGCCTCTCCATTACTAATCCGCGGGCTTGATGTCATCTGACAATACCAACCCCTATCTGTCTGCTTTAGCAAGGCTGGTTGTCAAAAATGAGGGGAACCACGCCATTTTTTTAAATTATTTAAATAATTTAAAAAATTGGAGTGGGGACCCTCTATTCTTGATAACCAGCCTGGCTGAAGCTGACAGCTGAGAGTTGCAGCCCTCAGCTGTGAATTTTGCCTGGCGGGTTATCAAAAATAAAGGGGAACCCACGCCATTTTTTTTAAAATTATTTATTTACTGCGCAGGTGCCAGCTGTTGAATAGTCTCATCAGCAGCTCCTGCTCTCACTGTTATTAGCTGCAGCAGATGTTGGATGGTGGGAGCAATAGTCCCATCATTTGACAACAGTGACCGGAGGTAAACTTTATACCTCCGATCACAGCTGCAGGCTCACACTGTCTTTGACAGTGTGGGAACTGCGGTTGTCTGACGGGCAGGGATGAGTTCAGCGCCAATCACAAGCTGTATTTTCTGTGCTGTTATGCACGTGACAGTGTGGCAAACAATGGATGTTTGGACCCCCATTCATGAGGTCCGGGTTCGGGTCCAAGTACTGTTCTTTTTGTAACTTTTCGGCCGAACCCGCCGGACCTGAACATCAAGGTGTCCACGCATCTCTAGTAAAAGTGTCATATATTATGTGTAATAGGTGTCATGTATTATGTGTAGTGAGGTACATGTATTATGGGTGATAGGTTAACATTGGAAGCAGACACTAATTTGACTACTATCACATATTAAAACATAGAAATTAATTTAGCAATTGTAGAGTTTCATCTCTCCGGTAGCCGCTTGGATACGCACCAGCACAGGGCTTTTATGTGAAAACAGCATAAAGTTTATTGTCTATCATAAGCTTTAAAGTTCCAAAACAAAAACAGATTTTATACATTACAATTGTATAACACACACAGTACTTTCCTTAGGCACAATGAAACAAAGTAAATGTAGCAGCCTCACCAATCTCAGTATTCCAAGCAGTTTAACCCCTTCACCCCAAGGGTGGTTTGCACGTTAATGACCGGGCCAATTTTTACAATTCTGACCACTGTCTCTTTATGAGGTTATAACTCTGGAACGCTTCAACGGATCTTCGCGATTCTGAGATTGTTTTCTCGTGACATATTGTACTTCATGTTAGTGGTAAAATTTCTTCGATATAACTTGCGTTTATTTTTGAAAAAAATGCAAATATGGCGAAAATTTTAAAAATTTTGCAATTTTCAAACTTTGAATTTTTTTTTCCCTTAAAACAGAGAAATATGTCACACAAAATAGTTAAGAAATAACATTTCCCACATGTCTACTTTACATCAGCACAATTTTGGAACCAAAATTTTTCTTTGTTAGGAAATTAGAAGGGTTAAAAGTTGACCAGTGATTTCTCATTTTTACAACAAAATTTACAAAGCCATTTTTTTAGGGACCAGCTCACATTTGAAGTCACTTTGATGGGTCTATATGGCAGAAAATACCCAAAAGTGACACCATTATAAAAACTGCACCCCTCAAGGTACTCAAAACTACATTCAAGAAGTTTATTAACCCTTCAGGTGCTTCACAGGAGCGGAAGCAACGTGGATGGAAAAAATTAATATTTAACTTTTTAGCCACAAAAATGATCTTTTACAAACTTTTTTTTATTTTCACAAGGGTAAAAGGAGAAAATGGACAGATAAAGTTGTTGTGCAATTTCTCCTGAGTACGCCAATACCCCATATGTGGGGGAAAACCACTGTTTGGGCACACGGCAGAGCTCGTAAGGGAAGGAGCGCCGTTTGACTTTTTCAAACTAAAATTGGCTGGAATTGAGATTGGACGCCATGTCGTGTTTGGAGAGCCCCTGATACGCCTAAACAGTGGAAACCCCCCACAAGTGACACCATTTTGGAAACTAGACCCCCTAAGGAACTTATCTAGATCTGTTGTGAGCACTTTGAACCCCAAAGTGTTTCACAAAAGTTTATAATGCCTGGGTGTGAAAAAAAAAAAAAACAATTTTCCACAAAAATGATTTTTAGTCCCAAATTTTTGATTTTTCCCAAGGAAATTGGACCCCAAAACTTGTTGTCCAATTTGTCCTGAGTACGCTGATACCCCATATGTGGGGGGGGGGAACTGTTTGGGCGCACGGCAGGGCTTGGAAAAGAAGCAGTAACATTTTGGAATGCAAACATTGATGGGGGTCATGTTCCGTTTGTAGTGCCCCAGATGAGCCTAAACAGTGGAAACCCCCCACAAGTGACCCCATTTTGGAAGCTAGACCCCCTAAGGAACTTATCTAGATCTTTGGTGAGCACTTTGAACCCCCAAGTGCTTCACACAAGTTTATAATGCCCGGGCATGAAAATAAAAAATCCTATTTTTTTCCCACAAAAATTATCTCTTAGTCACTAATTTTTTATTTTCCCATAGGTAACAGGAGAAATTGAACCACAAAATTTGTTGTCCAATTTGTCCTGAGTACGCTGATACCCCATATGTGGGAGGGAACCACTGTTTGGGCGCATGGCAGAGCTCGGAATGGAAGGAGCACTATTTGACTTTTTCCAACCAAAATTGGCTGGAATTGAGATTGGACGCCATGTTGCATTTGGAGAGCCCCTGATGTGCCTAAACAGTGGAAACCCCCCAAAGTGACCCCATTTGGGAAACTAGACCCCCTAAGGAACTTATCTAGATCTTTGGTGAGCAATTTGAACCCCCAAGTGCTTCACACAAGTTTATAACGTAGAGCCGTAAAATTAAAAAATTATATTTTTTCCACAAAATTGATCTTTTCACCCCAATTTTTATTTTCCCAAGGGAAACAAGACTCCAAAAGTTATTGTGCAATTTGTCCTGAGTGCGCTGATACCCCATATGTGGGGGTAAACCACTGTTTGGGTGCATGGCAGAGTTTGGAAGGGAAGGAGCGCCGTTTGACTTTTCAACGCAGAATTGGCTGGATGCCATGTCGTGTTTGGAGAGCTCCTGATCTGCCTAAACAGTGGAAACCCCCCACAAATAACACCATTTTGGAAACTAGACCCCTCAAGGAACTTATCTAGATGTGTGGTGAGCACTTTGAACCCCAAAGTGCTTCACAGAAGTTTATAACGTACAGCCGTAAAATAAAAAAATTCTTTTTTTTTTACAAAAATGATTTTTTAGCCCCCAATATTTTATTTTCACAAGGGTAGCAGGAGAAATTGGACCCCAAAAGTTGTTGTCCAAATTGTCCTGAGTATGCTGATACCCAATATGTGGGAGTAAACTACTGTATGGGCGCACGTCGGGGCTCGGAAGGGAAGTAGTGACGTTTTGGATTGCAGACTTTGATGGAATGGTCTGGGGGGTCATGTCGCATTTGGAGAGCCCCTGATGCGCCTAAACAGTGGAAACCCCCCACAAGTGACCCCATTTTGGAAAATAGACCCCACAAGGAACTTATCTAGATTGTGGTGAGCACTTTGAACCCCGAAGTGCTTCACAGAAGTTTATAACGTACAGCCGTAAAAATAAAAAATCCTTTTTTTTTTTACAAAAATGATTTTTTCGCCCCCAATATTTTATTTTCACAAGGGTAACAGGAGAAATTGGACCCCAAAAGTTGTTGTCCAATTTGTCTTGAGTACGCTGATACCCAATATGTAGGAGTAAACTACTGTATGGGCGCACGTCGGGGCTCGGAAGGGAAATAGTGACGTTTTGGATTGCAGACTTTGATGGAATGGTCTGGGGAGTCATGTCGCATTTGGAGAGCCCCTGATGCGCCTAAACAGTGGAAACCCCCCACAAGTGACCCCATTTTGGAAGATAGACCCCACAAGGAACTTATCTAGATGTGTGGTGAGCACTTTGAACCCCGAAGTGCTTCACAGAAGTTTATAACGTACAGCCGTAAAAATAAAAAATCCTTTTTTTTTTTTTACAAAAATGATTTTTTTCGCCCCCAATATTTTATTTTCACAAGAGTAACAGGAGAAATTGGACCCCAAAAGTTGTTGTCCAATTTGTCCTGAGTACGCTGATACCCAATATGTGGGAGTAAACTACTGTATGGGCACACGTCGGGGCTCGGAAGGGAAGTAGTGACGTTTTGGATTGCAGACTTTGATGGAATGGTCTGGGGGCGTCATGTCGCATTTGGAGAACCCCTGATGCGCCTAAACAGTGGAAACCCCCCACAAGTGACCCCATTTTGGAAAATAGACCCCACAAGGAACTTATCTAGATGTGTGGTGAGCACTTTGAACCCCGAAGTGCTTCACAGAAGTTTATAACGTACAGCCGTAAAAATAAAAAATCCTTTTTTTTTTACAAAAATGATTTTTTTCGCCCCCAATATTTTATTTTCACAAGGGTAACAGGAGAAATTGGACCCCAAAAGTTGTTGTCCAATTTGTCCTGAGTACGCTGATACCCAATATGTGGGAGTAAACTACTGTATGGGCACACGTCGGGGCTCGGAAGGGAAGTAGTGACGTTTTGGATTGCAGACTTTGATGGAATGGTCTGGGGGCGTCATGTCGCATTTGGAGAGCCCCTGATGCGCCTAAACAGTGGAAACCCCCCACAAGTGACCCCATTTTGGAAAATAGACCCCACAAGGAACTTATCTAGAAGTGTGGTGAGCGCTATGAAGCCCCAAGTACTTCACAGAAGTTTTATAACATACAGCCGTAAAAACAAAAAAATCATTTTTTTTTTTACAAAAATGATTTTGTCGCCCCCAGTTTTTTATTTTCCCAAGGGTAACAGGAGAAATAGGCCAAATTGCACAATAACTCTTGGGGTCCAGAGTATGCTGATACCCCATATGTGGGGTAAACTACTGTTTGGGCGCATGGCAGAGCTCAGAAGTGAAGGAGCACCATTTGACTTTTTCAACGCAGAATTGGCTGGAATTGAGATCAGACGCCATGTCACATTTCGAGAGCTCCTGATGTGCCTAAACAGCAGAAACCCCCCAATTCTAACTCCAACCCTAACCCCAAACACCAATAACCCTAGTCCCAACCCTAACCACAAACCTAACCCTAACACACCCATAATCCTAATCCCAACCCTAATCCTAACGTTAGCGCCAACCCTAACCCTAATACTAACGTTAGCGCCAACCCTAACCCTAACTTTAGCCGCAACCCTAACCCTAACGGGAAAATGGAAATAAATACATTTTTTTAATTTTATTATTTTTCCCTAACTAAGGGGGTGATAAAGGGGGTTTGATTTACTATTTATAGCGGGTTTTTGTGATTGGCAGCTGTCACGCTAAAAGACGCTTTTTATTGCAAAAAATAGTTTTTTGCATCACCACATTTTGAGAGCTATAATTTTTGCATATTTTGGCCCACAGAGTCATGTGAGGTCTTATTTTTTGCGGGACGAGTTGACGTTTTTATTTGTACCATTTTTGAGCACGTGACATTTTTTGATCGCTTTTTATTTCGATTTTTGGGTGGTTAGAATGAACAAAAATCAGCAATTCATGAATTTCTTTTGGGGGAGGCGTTTATACCGTTCCGCGTGTGGTAAAATTGATAAAGCAGTTTTATTCTTCGGGTCAGTACGATTATGGCGATACCTCATTTGTATCATGTTTTTAGGTTTTGGCGCTTTTATAGAATGAAAACAATTTTATATAAAAAATCATTATTTTTGCATCGCTTTATTCTGCGAGCTATAACTTTTTTATTTTTTCGCTCATGATGCTGTGTGATGGCTTGTTTTTTGCGGGACAAGATGACGTTTTCAGTGGTACCATGTTTATTTATATCGGTCTTTTTGATCGCGTGTTATTTCACTTTTTGTTCGGCGGTATGATGATAAAGCATTGATTTTTTGCTTCTTTTTTTTTTTTTTTTAAGGGGTTCACTAAAGGGGTTAACTAGTGGGACAGTTTTATAGGGGGGGTCGTTACGGACGCGGCGATACCAAAAATGTGTACTTTTATTGTTTTGTTTTTTTTATTTACAGGAAAAAATGAATTTATTGGGAATATTTTTTTTTTTTTTATGATATTTTTATACACTTTTTATTTTTACTTTTTTTACTTTTTTACTTTGTCCCAGGGTGGGACATCACAGTATTTTATCAGATCGCTGGTGTGACAGTGTGCACAGCACTCTGTCACACCAGCGATCGCTCTGGCATCGCTGCAGGCTTCTCAGTGCCTGCTCTTAGCAGGCACTGAGGAAGCCGCCTCCCTGCAGGACCCCGGCGCCATCTTGGATCCGGGGACCTGGAGGGAGGACGGACCCTCGGAACAGCGCGACACATCGCGCTGCTCTGAGGGTCTCAGGGGAGCACGCAGGGAGCCCCCTGCCTGCGCGATCCTCCCCTGTGCCCCGGGTACACCGCGATCATGTTTGATCGCGGTGTGCCAAGGGTTAATGTGCCGGGAGCGGTCCGTGACCGCTCCTGATACACAGTCACGGGTGTCAGCTGTGATAATCAGCTGACACCCGGCGGCGATCAGCTGCGCTCCCCCCGGGAGCGCAGCTGATCGCCCATGACGTACTATTCCGTCCATGGGAATTAGGTCCAGGGTCACATGGACGGAATAGTACGTCTGATGGCAGAGAGGGGTTAAGCTCAATCAGTTTTACACACGTTTACCAAACAAGCACACATCTGTTCAGCTCCACCCCGAACTCTACAACTCAGCTCTACTGAGCTAACTCAACTGCTGTTATTAGGCCTGTAAGGCCGGCGTCACACACAACGACAAAAAATCGGTCCGTTTTAGACGGTCGATTGTCGGATCAAAATGCAAACATCACACATCCTTCTGGCATCCGATTTTCCTTCATAGATGCGATTTAGTCGCATGTGTGTGTACCTTGTAACATCCGATTTTCATCCGACTTGCGAGAATTTCTCGCAGGCTTGCAAAACTGACATATAATGGATCCAAAAGAATAGTATTAAAATCACAAAAGAAAGAATAGATATATACACATAGAACACATATATAAATATATGCATGTCATTGTGACATGTATATATATATATATTTATAGTTCTTACACTTCTACATACTGTATTAGCCGCTCATTCAATTGCCGGCTTCTGTGAAATCACAGAAGCCGACATGAAATGATACATTGTTTCCACACAGTTAACCATATAATTTTTTTTTTTTTATATATATATGGTAGTAAGTTAATATTACATAAGTATATGTGTGCAAAATGTTAGACATGTAGGGGTTAATTAAAGGTGTAAATTCGTTGTAAAAAATAATTAATTTTTAACAACGAATTTACACTTTTAATTAACCCCTACATGTCTGAAATTTTGCACACATATACTTATGTAATATTAACTTAATACCATATATCAAAAAAAAAGAAATTATATGGTTAACTGTGTGGAAACAATGTATCATTTCATGTCGGCTTCTGTGATTTCACAGAAGCCGGCAATTGAATGACCGGCTAATACAGTATGTAGAAGTTTAGAAACTATAAATATATATATATATATATACATGTCACAATGACATATATATATATATATGTATTCTATGTGTGTATATGTATTGATTCGATTCTTTATTAAAGCTGTCAGTGTGCTTTTACAGTATAGCCGGGGATGAATTGCCGGCTTTTCTAAAGGACACCGATGCGATTTAATCGCAAGTCACACAGTGCGGTCCGTTTGTAATCAGATTTTTCATCGCTCCCATAGACTTGCATTGGCGATTGTCGACCGACAATCGGTGACAATCGCAGCATGCTGCGATTGCACACGGACGTTTAAAACGGACCACAAAAAATCGGATACTGGGAGCTGCTCCATAGATTAACATAGGTCGACTGCAATGCGATTTTTCATCGCATTGCAGTCGTCCGATTCTGTCGCCAGTGTGACGCCGGCCTAAGACCTGGGCTTTTGTATAGGAATGATCTTCCCCACCCAGGCTCTTTTAGTCGCTCCTTAATTCCAGACTCAAAATAGAGTAAAAAAAAACATGGCAGTAAGCTAGTGTTACTGGTACAGACTTTACATTACAGGGGCCGACCACCTTGGTTAACATATATCTGCCACCAAGAACCTTACCTCCTGCTTTTTTACACTGAACATAAGCTAATTATAATTACTGACACTTATTTTAAAAAAAGAAGGGTTATTCCAAGCACCAAGTCACTTTTTTTTCTGTGTGTTATTTCAACCTAAATCCTCAGAAATAGCCTCGTCGGATCTCTTCTGGGTGGTGCATGCATAAAAAACATGTATTATATCGGAAAATGTAAAAAGAAAAACAGCACTTACCTGATCTATCTTTCAAGATGTGGTTTTAATCCATAAAATTGGTTACATTGATATTTGCAGAGGTGCAAGTGTCAGGGGAGTTTTTCAGGAATAGTGACACCTGCAGAACTAAGGCCGTTTCAAAGCTTGCTGATACTTCTACGGGTCCATCAACTCATAATTACTGACCCTGCCACAGTGTGTTGTGTAAATATATTTAGAGTGAAATCTATTTAAGACAACCAACCAAAACTCTATTACTGGTAGTCTTCTCAATGATGAAGCCAGTATTCCTAAAAGAATATTTTTCACATGAAATCTGATCTAGATAAGGGAGGAAGATGAGTCTTCTAAAAGAGGGGTTCTTTTGAAAGATTTAATTTTAATTGGGTTTGTTGAGATCACAGTCATTATGGACACTGTTCTTATAATGCTGAGTACACAAATAATAGATACAGGTTAAAAGTTTATGACCAGGATAGAAGTTTATGATCATATGTATTCACTGTTTATTAATTGACCACTCCACAAATATATATGAAACATAATGTGCTGGTCTTTGATCTTTTATTGGCATAAAAAAAATTGTGTAGCACATACTGTTGTTATGTATAAAACTTTATCTGCAAATTTAACAATTTTGGCAGTACACTATATGAATATCAATGGTTTCCTGTACTTAAGGGAAGCAAAGATAGCAGTTACCGTACCTTCATGTAAAGGGCAGTGACGATGAAATGAAAAGACTTTATTATTGCAACCAATAATGTTAAGTAGGAGCAGGTAGAAGTGTATTAACATGTAACTGTTGCTCAAGGACTTCACATCCTTTACTGAATGGTAAATGTTAAGACATTTGGGGATTGTAATGCAAAGTATGCGTCAGGTTGGTGATTTCAATCTTCTGGGGTTATTGTGTATTTTGAAGTTGTTTACCTTTTAAACTCGGCAATAAGATCAGACAGCAATGGTATATTACAGATGGCACAAATACACTGACATGAAGCGTGGAGAAGCAAGGTTTCTGTGCTTGCTACCAGATGGGAAATCAATTAACAAGTTTGTCATCCCCCATAAACCTGATTATTCTGAAGCATATAAAGTAATGGATTAACCTTCATAAAATTAGATCTCATAAAGATTTTACAGTTGAACTCATTATTGCTAACAAAAGCTCATTAACTTGTGCATGAAGGCATAAATAGGAGAACAAATCTCAGGTGTATCACCTTACTTTAAAGCATAAACAACCGAAGAACAATCATTTTCTATAGATATATATATATAATGGTGTATACAATGATGCTTAAAAGTTTGTGAAACCTTCTGAATTGTCCAAATTTCTGCATACATTTTACCTAAAATTACATAAAATTATTACGCAAGTCATAAAAATAGATAAAGAGAAAATTTCTTCAATGATATGAAAGCAGGACGTGGTACTCACCACTGACAATTGCTATAGTATGTTTCATACTCAGTATGTGTTGTGATTAGCAGACTTACCGTATATACTCGTGTATAAGCCGAGATTTTCAGCACCTTTTTTTGTGCTGAAAATGCCCCCTCGGCTTATACACGAGTCATAGGGCAGAAACCAGCGGGGGAGGGGATGCGGCGGCAGGAGCGGTGGCTGGGACATCATACTCACCCTCCCCGTGCCATCGCTGACCGTCCCTGCAATCCTGCGTTCTTCCCGGCTTCCTGCAGCTCTCCCCGGCTTCCTGCAGCTCTCCAGCGCTGAGCGGTGACGTAATACCCGCTCATTAAGGTCATGTAATATGGACGAGATGGCACTCCCATGGGCGTGGCCTCCATATTCATGTCCTTAATGAGCGGTATTACGTCACCGCTCAGCGCTGGAGAGCTGCAGGAAGCCGGGGAGAACGCAGGATTGCCGGCCGGGACGTTCAGCGATGGCACGGGGAGGGTGAGTATGATGGAGGAGGATGGGGGAGCATGGAGCAGGACGGGGGGAGGACGGAGAGCACGGAGCAGAACGGGGGGAGGACGGAGAGCACGGAGCAGAACGGGGGATGACGGAGAGCAGCAGGAACGGGAGCGGACAGGACGGGGGTGGGCACAGAGGAGAATGGGGGAGTGCAGAGCTGGATGGGGGAGCATGGAGCTGGACGGGGGAGGATGGAAAGCACGAGTAGGACAGGATAATGGAGCAGGAGGAGGGGAGCACAGAGGAGAATGGGGGCGCACAGAGCTGGATGGGGGAGCACAGAGCAGGACGGCAACTTATACACCCGGCTTATACGCGAGTCAATAAGTTTTCCAAGTTTTTTGTGGCAAAATTAGGGGGGTCGGCTTATACACGGGTCGGCTTATACATGAGTATATACGGTAGTTTAATCCCTGTTCTCCAAATAAAACAAGTCACCGTCTAACACCTGATTGTTCTCCCTTTGCTGGAAATCACCAGACAGAAAAGACCAGAATTTCCCCTTCAAATTATCTGCTAATCCAAAAGGTTCACATATTTTTGCCACTAAATTAGATCAGTTACTTATTTCAACCTTGCCACCATGCAAAAACCATGAAGTGGTTTTAAGAATTAACATGGTGGTCCTTTGAGCAGCTTCAATTGGAAGTTGCCCGCTCTCTATAATAGAAGATATAGGACTAAGATGCTGGTGACGTGAAAACGACGGCAAAACTGCTCTTGGAGCTGCTTCAGGAAATAATATGTGGATTTTTACTGAAATGCATTTGTGGAAGAAAATGTCGGCGACTCCACCATCTAATTAATGATGACGTGTGCAAATACCCTTGAGGTTCAAACAGGCTGTAAACTCTTCTTTTTTCTAATAAGATCAGCTATTAGGAATGAATTACATTATTGGGTATTTCAGACTCTTGCCAATTAGGCCAAGTCTCCATGATGAGTATTTTGTGCATTTTTGACACTACATATTTTAATTGCGCAAAAAAATTACAGTTCTAGCAAAGAATGGGATTTACAGAGATGACCGGCGGTGCATTCTTGAAAGCCTTAGCATGTTATCCTCTCTTGCAGTAAATATATATTTTATTTTCCTGATAGATTTGAATGTGATGAGGAAAAGATGCAAGCAAATTACAACAATGCATTTTTAGTGCATGCAACCTGCAACCGTATTTATTACCGTAATAAATTTTTATCAAAGCTAAGTAACAAGAAATATCAAAAACTGTGCTGTTAGCTAATCTTTCGCATGACTTTTCAGTCATTATAGGACATAATGTATTGTACAGTACAGACCAAAAGTTTGGACACACCTTCTCATTTAAAGATGTTTCTGTATTTTCATGACTATGAAAATTGTAAATTCACACTGAAGGCATCAAAACTATGAATTAACACATGTGGAATTACTGTATATATTTAACAAAAAAATGGGAAACAACTGAAAATATGTCTAATATTCTAGGTTCTTCAAAGTAGCCACCTTTTGCTTTGATGACTACTTTGCACACTCTTGGCATTCTCTTGATGAGCTTCAAGAGGTAGTCGCTGGAAATGGTTTTCACTTCCGGTGAATACCTCTTGAAGCTCATCAAGAGAATGCCAAGAGTGTGCAAAGCAGTCATCAAAGCAAAAGGTGGCTTCTTTGAAGAACCTAGAATATAAGACATATTTTCAGTTGTTTCATACTTTTTTGTTAAGTATATAATTCCACATGTGTTAATTTATAGTTTTGATGCCTTCAGTGTGAATTTACAATTTTCATAGTCATGAAAATACAGAAACATCTTTAAATGAGAAGGTGTGTCCTAACTTTTGGTCTGTACTGTATATGGTTTAATTCTGTCTATTGCATTTGTGTACTTTGCTGCCATCTACTGGCCTTTGTTATATTATGTTCTTCATGTATGGGCTTTACCCATAATACCTTTCTTTCTGCTACTCCTCCTATCTGTATCTCACTTCCATCTTCTTTGTCAGTGCCATCTTGGATAACACATGCTACAGGACTGGAGAAAGGATTCTCTTGTTACCTCTAACTTCGTGCTTCTAACTTGCAGTACTAACTTCTACCTCATCTTCATCCCTTCATTATCCCTGGTATCTCACCTCATTTCATCAAGGTACTGTGAATAAAACCTGTTGAATACATCACTGCATCATCCTTCCGGATTAATCACGTGCAGCTCATCAGGAATAATAGCACAAGTTAGTGACGCTATTTGCTATTGCTTATACAGAGAACTGTGTTCACATCCCTCAGACACATTTCACCCACGTACATCGGTGGCAGGATAGTAGCAAGAGACCTAAGTCTGCAGTGTCTGTGTGCATTGTCTGCTAGCAAGTCTATGACCGTCCGCCTTCTTAGCTAAGCATGTCCACAAAAAGCACCGTGGATCCCTCTGTGAAAGAATCACATGTCCCTGACACCACAGAGTCCACACTGACTGCAGAGCAGGACGTACGACCCAAACGTGTAACCAAGCCAACACAAAAGGTCAGAGAGAACTTTGAAACAACTAGTGATGAGTTCTATGATAACCTTGATCATTTATGGGGCAGAGTTGATCATTATTTAGCAGCTCTTCCACACCCTAACAATAATGCAGCAGATTTAACCACCACATTGAATCGTTTATCTGATGATCGCTACCTGAGACTGTCTGCAAAGTACATCACATTTCTGAGTAACTGTGAAATGGAAGATGCCATAACAGAGCTAGCTGAAAGGGAAACTCTTCTCCAAGAAAAGACCTCATTAGTGAAAGATGCTCAAGATAAGGCAGAACTCTGCATCGCACACCTCCAAGAGGTTAGGTCACATCGCACAACTTGATTCTCCAGATCATCTCACGCCAGGAAGTCAACATTGTCTGACAAGCTACTGGAAATCTGTGTGTCTGCAGAGGAAGCTAGAGTAAGAAGTTCCTTTGCTAGGAAGGAGGCTGAGATAGAAGCCCAAAGAAAGGAGATGGAGGTCCAATTGAAAATATTCCAAGCAGAAAAGGAAGAAGCAACAGCCCTCACTAAACAGAAGGTTCTTGAACAAGCACTACACTATGTTCCAAATTATTATGCAAATTGGTTTTGTGTCATAGCGTTTTTTTTTTTTTTGTAAATGAAACCCATTGATGGTATTGTGTCTCAGGGTTCTTTGGACCACTGAAATCAATCTCAGAATCCTGTGATAATTAATTTGCCATGTGAACCCAATAAAAGGAAAACTGGATGTTCCACACTATTAAACAGGCTAGAGTTTTCAAGTAAAATGGGAAAGAAAAAGGATCTCTCTGCTGCTGAAAAGCATCAAATAGTGCAATGCCTTGTTCAAGGGATGAAAACATTACATATTTCCCGAAAACTTAAGCGTGATCATCGTACTGTTAAGAGATTTGTGGCTGATTCTGAGCACAGACGTGTTCGTGCTGATAAAGGCAGAATGAGGAACGTTTCTGCCAGGCAAGTTCATCGGATTAAGAGGGCAGCTGCTAAAAAGCCATTACAAACCAGCAAACAGATATTTGAAGCTGCTGGTGCCTCTGGAGTCCTTCGAACCACAAGGTGTGGGATCCTTCAAAGACTTGCTGTGGTGCATAAATCTATGATTCGACCACACCTAAACAGTGCTCACAAGCAGAAATGGTGGCAGTGGGCCCAGACATACATGAAGACTAATTTTCAAACAGTCTTGTTTACTGATGAGTGTTGAGCAACCCTGGATGGTCCAGATGGATGGAGTAGTGGATGGTTGGTGGATGGCCACCATGTCCCAACAAGGCTGCGACGTAATCAAGGAGGTGGAGGAGTCATGTTTTGGGCCGGAATCATAGGGAAACAGTTGGTAGGGCCCTTTAAGGTTCCTGAAGGTGTGAAAATGACCTCTGCAAAATATGTAGAGTTTCTGACTGACAACTTTCTTCCATGGTATAAAAAGCTGAAACATGCCTTCAGGAGCAAAGTCATCTTCATGCATGACAATGCACCATCTCATGCTGCAAAGAATACCTCTGAGTCACTGGCTGCTATGGGCATAAAAGGAGATAAACTCATGGTGTGGCCAGCATCTTCCCCTGACCTCAACCCTATAGAGAACCTTTGGAGTATCAACAAGCAAAATATATATGAGGGTGGGAGGCAGTTCACTTCAAAACAGCAGCTCTGGGAGGCTTCATGCAAAGAAATACAAGAAGAAACTCTCCAAAAACTCACAAGTTCAATGGATGAAAGAATTGTGAAGGTGATATCAAAGAAGGGTTCCTATGTTAACATGTAACTTTGCCTGTTGGGATGTTTTGGAGTTAAGTAGCTTTTTTTGTTCAGTGAATGTGACCTCCTAATGCTGCAAATTCCACAAATGAGCATTTTCAGTTCTTTAAAACAGATCAAATGTTCAGAAATTCTACTGTGCCTAATAATTTGGAACAGTGCATTTTGATTTTTTTTTCAATTTGGAGATTATACTGTTATCATTGGGAGGTTTCTTCAATAAAATTCGATGTATACTCTAACGGGTGATGACTTTTATTAGACTGACTGTCATTTGCACCGACCACTTAGGAAAATTAGAGAAAAATATCATTTGCATAATAATTTGGAACATAGTGTAGGTAAAGATGCTGACATGAACTGCCTTGTTCCAGGAGAGATGGAGGACCCAGCTGATTGCACTACTGACTATGTGCTAAGACATTTAACACTCATAACAATGCCACCTCTGTTCTCCTACATGGATGCACCCGCAAGCCAAGAGATGTTGCCACCTACTGCCGACATGGTAACTTCCAGCCCTTACCCTCAATTTAGGCCGCAGCCAGCAGACCCTATAGAGACTAAACCACAGCTTAACCCTTATGCTGCATCATTTCGTCCTGATTCATCACAGTAATATAAGCCAGAGAACTTACATTCCACAGGGATACCACAAGTTAATCCTGAAACTATGACCGGGAGATCTGACATGTCTGACTTCGCCAGATACATGATTCGCAGGGAGTTAATAAACATCAGTCTCTGAAAGTTTGATGAACGTGCGAAAATTATAGAGCCTGGAAGTCGTCCTTTCAAGCAGTAATTCAAGACCTTAACCTCATTGGTAAGGAACAACTGGATTTGCTTGTTAACTGGTTAGGCACTGAATCAGCGGAGCATATCAAGACAATAAGGGCAGTTCACGTGGACCATTCATATGCAGGTTTTATTGGAGCATGGGAGAGACTGGAGCAAACCTACGTCACTTCAGAAGCCATAGAGTGTGCCTTATTTAAGAGACTGCAAACCTTCCCAAAAATAACTAACAAGGGCAACCGAAAACTTCAAGACCTGAGCGACTGCTAAAGGAATTAGAATTGGCAAAATGAGACCCATGTCTTTCAGGACTGAGTTACCTTGATACTGCTCATGGCGTGAATCAAGTAGTGCCCAAGTTGCCATACAGCATGCAGGATAAATGGGCAGACTACGGCTCACGGTATAAAAGACAGCATAATGTGTCTTTTCCTCCCTTTTCAAATTTTTCCAGATTTGTCAGTGATCAAGCTCTGAAGAAGAATGATCCCAGCATCAATTTCACTGAATCTACTCCACCAGCTTCATCGTCATCATCTACAAGGTATGATAACATTACCACCAAACGTAGAGAGTTAAGGGGCACAGTATCCGTGAGAAAGACTGATGTTCCACTTACTGCACCCGCCTTTACTAAAACAAATGCTGTTGCTCCTAAGGTGATGGACAAGTAAAGTGCCCTATCCACAAAAGACCTCACCCACTTAAGGAATGTCGTGGACTCAGGGCAAAGACTTTGCAGGAGCGCAGAGATATTCTCAAGGAGCTTGGGATATGTTATAAGTGTTGCGCCTCCTCAGACCACCTTGCTAAGGACTGTAATGCCGACATTAAATGCACTGAATGCAGTAGTGACAAACACGTTACATCTATGCATCCCACATCAGCTCCACACAATGCACAACCTTCTGAAGCATCTAATCCTGCCCAAAAGCATGGCGGGAGCCACAAGTTCATAATCCTACTGCAACTGCTGTATCCTCCTCTTGTATTGAAGTTTGTGGAGAAGGAACTGGTCCTAAATGCTGGGCCAAGGTATGTCTCGTTGATGTCTATCCAGAAGGACTACCTGCCAAGGCCTCCAGAATGTATGCCATAATAGATGAGCAGAGCAATGGGTCTCTAGCAAAGCCAAAACTGTTTGAGATCTTCAATATAGAATCATAGAATGGTAGAGTTGGAAGGGACCTCCTGGGCATCTGGTCCAACCCCCTGCTCAAAGCAGGATTATCTAAATCATCCCAGACAGATGTCTGTCCAGCCTCTGTTTGAAGACTTCCATTGAAGGAGAACTCACCACTGCTCGTGGCAGCCTGTTCCACTCATTGATCACCCTAACTGTCAAAAAGTTTTTTCTAATATCTAATCTGTGTCTCCTCCCATTCAGTTTCATCTCATTGCTTCTAGTCTTTCCTTGTGCAAATGAGAATAAAGATGATCCTTCTACAATGTGACAGCCCTTGAGATATTTGTAGACAGCTATTAAGTCTACTCTCAGTCTTCTTTTTTGCAAGCTAAACATTCCCAAATCCTGCAACCGTTCCTCATAGGACATGGTTTGCAGACCGGTCACCATTCTGGTGGCTCTTCTCTGAACTTGCTCTAGTTTGTTGATGTCTTTTTTAAAATGTGGTGCCCAAAACTGGACACAGTATTCCAGATGAGGTCTGACCAAAGAGGAGTAGAGGGCAATAATGACCTCACGTGATCTAGACTGTATGCTTCTGTTGATACATCCTAGAATTGTATTTGCCTTTTTTTGCTGCTGCATCACACTGTTGACTCATGTTCAGTCTGTGATCAATTAGTATACCCAATCTTTTTCACATGTGCTGTTACTTAGCCTTATTCCTCCCATTTTGTATATGCTTTTTTCATTTTTATTGCCCAGATGTAGTACTTTGCATTTTTCCCTATTAAAAAACATTCTGTTAGTTGCTGCCCACTGCTCCAGTTTATTTATATCTTTTTGAATCCTCTCTCTCTCTTCTCTAGTATTAGCTACCCCTACTAGCTTTGTGTCATCAGCAAATTTGATCAGTTTACCCACAATTCCTTCATCTAAATCATTGATAAAGATGTTGAACAATACAGGGCCCAAAACAGAGCCTTGTGGTACCCCACTTGAGACATTCTTCCAACTGGATGTGCATCCATTTACGACCACTCTTTGGGTCCGATCACTAAGCCAGTTATGAATCCACCTAACAGTTGCCTTGTCCATTCCATACTTAGTCATTTTTTCAATAAGGATTGTGTGAGATACTTTGTCAAATGCTTTGCTGAAGTCAAGATATACTATATCTACAGCATTTCCCTGATCCACCCAGTAAGTGATTCTGTCATAGAAGGAAATTAAGTTAGTCTGACATGACTTATTAGTTAATATAAAGGGACAAGCATCTCCATACACCCTCAACACCTGCTCTGGTCGTATTGAGACCTCTGGCAGAAGAGCCTCTGGGTACATTGTCTCTTCAATCAAAGGGAACATGCACATACCCTTGCAAATTTTAATTGAATGTGACCAAATACCTGATAACAGGGAAGAAATTCCCACTCCAGAAGCCGTGCTTCATCATCCCACTTGAGGCACCTAACTAAAGAGATTCCGCCTCTGGACACGAACGCTGATTTTCTAATCCTACTCAGGAGAGACATTCTGAAGGTCCACAAGGTGCACCAACAATGAAACAAGCCAAATCATGCACCATACGCTCAAATACTCAATCTAGGCTAGGTAATCGTGGCAATGTAAGTCTGGAAAAGAATCACAAGAAATCCAAAGTCAACTCCTTTAAAACGTATGTTCTCCAAAATGGTCGCACAACTCACTTCAAACCATGCTCTCATCACTTCGAGGTGAAAGAAAAGTTCACAGACGTCATTCAAGAGCCTGACATCATTCCTACTTCCTATGGTGATGACTTAGGAAGAACAGTGATTCACACAACACAAGAGGACAACAAAACCGCCTTATCCATAGAAGACAAGGAATTTATTAAAATAATGGACACTGGATTCTTCAAGAATGAATCTGGCCACTGGTTTGCTCCCTTACCCTTCAAGGTTACAAGGACTAAGCTTCCTAACAACAAGGAACAGGCCTTATCCACATTCACCTAATTGCAGAGAACATTAACCCCTCTCTGACATTAGACGTACTATCCCTCCATAAAACCCGTGCCATTCTGACCATGGACGGGATAGTACGTCATAGGCGATTAGCTGCGCTCCCAGAGGGAGCGCAGCTAATCGCCGCCGGGTGTCAGCTGATTATCACAGCTGACACCCGTGACTGTGTGTCAGGAGCGGTCACGGACCGCTCCCGGCACATTAACCCCTTGCACACCGCGATCAAACATGATCGCGGTGTACCGGGGGCACAGGGGAGGATCGCGCAGGGTGGGGGCTCCCTGCGCGCCCCCCTGAGACCCTCAGAGCAGCGCGATGTGATCGCGCTGCTCTGAGGGCTTCCTCCCTCCCAGGACCCGGATCCAAGATGGCGCTGGGGTCCTGGAGGGAGGCGGCTTCCTCAGTGCCTGCCGAGAGCAGGCATGAGGAAGCGTCCTGCACTGCCTGTCACATCGCTGGTGTGACAGAGTGCTGTGCACACTGTCACACCAGCGATCTGATGAAATACAGTGATGTCCCACCCTGGGACAAAGTAAAAAAGTAAAAAAAAGTAAAAATAAACATGTGTAAAAAAAAATCCAAAAAAAAAAATATTCCCCAATAAATTCATTACTTATTGTAAATAAAAAAAATAAAACAATAAAAGTACACATATATGGTATCGCCGCGTCCGTAACGACCCCCCCTATAAAACTGTCCCACTAGTTAACCCCTTTTGTGAACCCCTTAAAAAATAAAAAATAAAAACGAAGCAAAAAATCAGTGCTTTATCATCATACCGCTGAACAAAAAGTGGAATAACACGCGATCAAAAAGACGGATATAAATAAACATGGTACCGCTGAAAACGTCATCTTGTCCCGCAAAAAACGAGCCATCATACAGCATCATCAGCAAAAAAATAAAAAAGTTATAGCTCGCAGAATAAAGCGATGCAAAAATAATTATTTTTTATATAAAATTGTTTTTATTCTATAAAAGCGCCAAAACATAAAAAAATTATATAAATGAGGTATCGCCATAATCGTACTGACCCGAAGAATAAAACTGCTTTATCGATTTTACCACACGCGGAACAATAAAAACGCCTCACCCAAAAGAAATTCATGAATTGCTGATTTTTGTTCATTCTAACCTCCCAAAAATCGAAATAAAAAGCGATCAAAAAATGTCACGTGCTCAAAAATGGTACCAATAAAAGCGTCACCTCGTCCCGCAAAAATTAAGACCTCACATGACATTGTGGGCCAAAATATGCAAAAATTATAGCTCTCAAAATGTGGCGATGCAAAAAACTACTTTTTGCAATAAAAAGCGTCTTTTAGCGTGACAGCTGCCAATCATAAAAACCGCTATAAATAGTAAATCAAACCCCCTTTATCACCCCCTTAGTTAGGGAAAAATAATAAAATAAAAAAAATGTATTTATTTCCATTTTCCCATTAGGGTTAGGGTTAGGGTTTCGGCTAAAGTTAGGGTTAGGGTTGGCGCTAAAGTTAGGATTAGGGTTAGAGTTAGGATTAGGGTTAGGGTTGGGATTAGGGTTGGGACTAGGGTTAGGGGTGTGTTGGGGTTAGGGTTGGAGTTAGAATTGGGGGTTTCCGCTGTTTAGGCACATCAGGGGCTCTCCAAATGTGACATGGCGTCTGATCTCCATTCCACCCAATTCTGCGTTGAAAAAGTCAAACGGTGTTCCTTCACTTCTGAGCTCTGCCATGCGTCCAAACAGTAGTTTATCCCCACATATGGGGTATCAGCGTACTCTGGACCCCAAGAGTTATTGTGAAATTTGTCCTATTTCTTCTGTTACCCTTGGGAAAATAAAAAACTGGGGGCGAAAATATCATTTTTGTAAAAAAAATAAGATTTTTTTGTTTTTACGGCTGTACATTATAAACTTCTGTGAAGCACTTGGGGCTTCATAGCGCTCACCACACATCTAAATAAGTTCCTTGTGGGGTCTATTTTCCAAAATGGGGTCACTTGTTGGGGATTTCCACTGTTTAGGCGCATCAGGGGCTCTCCAAATGCGACATGACGCCCCCAGACCATTCCATCAAAGTCTGCAATCCAAAACGTCACTACTTCCCTTTCCGAGCCCTGACATGCGCCCATACAGTAGTTTTCTCCCACATATTGGGTATCAGCGTACTCAGGACAAATTGGACAACAACTTTTGGGGTCCAATTTCTCCTGTTGCCCTTGTGAAAATAAAATATTGGGGGCGAAAAAATCATTTTTGTAAAAAAAAAAAAGGATTTTTTATTTTTACGGCTGTGCGTTATAAACTTCTGTGAAGCACTTCGGGGTTCAAAGTGCTCACCACACATCTAGGTAAGTTCCTTGTGGGTCTATTTTCCAAAATGGGGTCACTTGTGGGGGGTTTCCACTGTTTAGGCGCATCAGGGGCTCTCCAAATGCGACATGACGCCCCCAGACCATTCCATCAAAGTCTGCAATCCAAAACGTCACTACTTCCCTTCCGAGCCCTGACATGCGCCCATACAGTAGTTTTCTCCCACATATTGGGTATCAGCGTACTCAGGACAAATTGGACAACAACTTTTGGGTCCAATTTCTCCTGTTACCCTTGTGAAAATAAAATATTGGGGGCGAAAAAATCATTTTTGTAAAAAAAAAAAGGATTTTTTATTTTTACGGCTGTGCGTTATAAACTTCTGTGAAGCACTTCGGGGTTCAAAGTGCTCACCACACATCTAGATAAGTTCCTTGTGGGGTCTATTTTCCAAAATGGGTCACTTGTGGGGGGTTTCCACTGTTTAGGCGTATCAGGGGCTCTCCAAATGCGACATGACGCCCCAGACCATTCCATCAAAGTCTGCAATCCAAAACGTCACTACTTCCCTTCCGAGCCTGACGTGCACCCATACAGTAGTTTTCTCCTACATATGGGTATCAGCGTACTCAGGACAAATTGGACAACAACTTTTGGTTCCAATTTCTTCTGTTACCCTTGTGAAAATAAAATATTGGGGGCGAAAAAATCATTTTTGTAAAAAAAAAAAGGATTTTTTATTTTAAGGCTGTACGTTATAAACTTTAGTGAAACACTGGGGGTTCAAAGTTCTCACCACACATCTAGATAAGTTCCTTGAGGGGTCTAGTTTCCAAAATGGTGTCATTTTGTGGGGGGTTTCCACTGTTTAGGCAGATCAGGAGCTCTCCAAACACGACATGGCGTCCAGCCAATTCTGCGTTGAAAAAGTGAGATGGCGCTCCTTCCCTTCCAAACTCTGCCATGCACCCAAACAGTGGTATACCCCCACATATGGGGTATCAGTGTACTCAGGACAAATTGCACAATAACTTTTGGAGTCTTGTTACCCTTGGAAAAATAAAAATTGGGGTGAAAAGATCATTTTTGTGGAAAAAATATGATTTTTAAATTTTACGGCTCTACGTTATAAACTTGTGTGAAGCACTTGAGGGTTCAAATTGCTCACCAAAGATCTAGATAAGTTCCTTAGGGGGTCTAGTTTCCCAAATGGGGTCATTTGTGGGGGGTTTCCACTGTTTAGGCACATCAGGGGCTCTCCAAATGCAACATGGCATCCAATCTCAATTCCAGCCAATTTTGGTTGGAAAAAGTCAAATGGTGCTCCTTCCCTTCCGAGCTCTGCCGTGCGCCCAAACAGTGGTTCCCCCCCACATATGGGGCATCAGCGTACTCAGGACAAATTGGACAACAACTTATGTGGTCCAATTTCTCCTGATACCCTTGGGAAAATAAAAAATTAGTGACTAAAAGATAATTTTTGTGGGAAAAAAATAGGATTTTTTATTTTCATGCCCGGGCATTTAAACTTGTGTGAAGCACTTGGGGGTTCAAAGTGCTCACCAAAGATCTAGATAAGTTCCTTAGGGGGTCTAGTTTCCAAAATGGGGTCACTTGTGGGGGATTTCCACTGTTTAGGCTCATCTGGGGCACTGCAAACGGAACATGACCCCCATCAACGTCTGCATTCCAAAACGTTACTACTTCCTTTCCAAGCCCTGCCGTGCGCCCAAACAGTTTTCCACCCCCACATATGGGGTATCAGCGTACTCAGGACAAATTGGACAACAACTTTTGGGGTCCAATTTCCTTGGGAAAATTCAAAAATTTAGGACTAAAAAATCATTTTTGTGGAATTTTTTTTTTTTTTTCACACCCAGGCATTATAAACTTTTGTGAAACACTTGGGGGTTCAAAGTGCTCACAACAGATCTAGATAAGTACCTTAGGGGGTCTAGTTTCCAAAATGGTGTCATTGTGGGGGGTTTCCACTGTTTAGGCGCATCAGAGGTTCTCCAAGCGCGACATGGCGTCCAATCTCAACTCCAGCCAATTTTAGTTTGAAAAAGTCAAACGGCGCTCCTTCCCTTACGAGCTCTGCCGTGTGCCCAAACAGTGGTTTTCCCCCACATATGGGGTATTGGCGTACTCAGGAGAAATTGCATAACAACCTTATCTGTCCATTTTCTCCTTTTACCCTTGTGAAAATAAAAAAAAAGTTTGTAAAAGATCATTTTTGTGGCTAAAAAGTTAAATATTCATTTTTTCCTTCCACGTTGCTTTAGTTCCTGTGAAGCACCTGAAGGGTTAATAAACTTCTTGAATGTGGTTTTGAGTACCTTGAGGGGTGCAGTTTTTAGAATGGTGTCACTTTTGGGTATTTTCTGTCATGTAGACCCCTCAAAGTGACTTCAAATGTGAGGTGGTCCCTAAAAAAAATGGCTTTGTAAATTTTGTTGTAAAAATGAGAAATCGCTGGTCAACTTTTAACCCTTATAACTTCCTAACAAAAAAAAATTTTGATTCCAAAATTGTGCTGATGTAAAGTAGACATGTGGGAAATGTTATTTCTTAACTATTTTGTGTTACATATTTCTCTGTTTTAAGGGAATAAAAATTCAAAGTTTGAAAATTGCTAAATTTTCAAAATTTTCGCCATATTTGCGTATTTTTCAAAAATAAACGCAAGTTATATGGAAGAAATTTTACCACTAACATGAAGTACAATATGTCACGAGAAAACAATCTCAGAATCGCGAAGATCCGTTGAAGCGTTCCGGAGTTATAACCTCATAAAGAGACAGTGGTCAGAATTGTAAAAATTGTCCCGGTCATTAACGTGCAAACCACCCTTGGGGGTGAAGGGGTTAAGAAACAAGCCTGAAATGAAGGACCATTTTGTAGCCTTTAAGGACAAGATATTTCGCAATGATCATGCAGAGCCAGCTCCACCCTTGCAAGGGAATGAAAAATGCTGGTATCAACCTTGTTTTGGGGTATATCATCCGAGAAAACCCAAACAAATCAGAGTGGTGTTCGATTCAAGCACCAAGTATCATAGTGTATCTCTGAACGATGTTCTCTTCACAGGTCCCAACCTGACTAATAACCTGGTGGCAGTACTCATGAGATTCAGAAAATGAACCAGTCGCTATTACTGCTGACATTGAACAAATGTTCCATTGTTTCATTGTGCGGCAAGGCCACAGAAATTATTTCTGTTTTCTATGGCACCGAGACAACGACCCTGACAAGGAAATGGTTGAATACTGCATGAAGGTGCACGTGTTCGGAAACAGTCCTTCTCCTGCAGTTGCTACATACGGCCTACGTAGGACTGCCTCTGATGGCGAATCAGAGTTCGGGAAGGATGCCCAACAGTTCGTTGAAAAGGACTTCTACCTGGACGACTGTCTCAAATCCCTGCCCACCCCAGAAGAAGCCATAGATCTGCTCAAACAGACACAAGGTGTTAGGGTCTGCGGAACGCACCTAATAAATAATGTAGAGAGGTGCAGCCTGGGGTCCACCGTGCAGGCAGAGCCTGCTGCTAGTAAGATGGCGTAAGTAGCGAACTCTGTTATCCCGCAGAGTCGCTCAAATAAACGCCGTAGCGCGCTGTGGCTGAGAGTGCGAACTCTGTTAATCCACAGAGCCGCTAGCGGGAATGCCACAGCGCTATATGGCGATAAGTGCGAACTCACTTAGCTTCAGTGAGCCGCAAAGTAAATTGCTAGGGCGCAGACTAGCGTTTTAAAGCGAACCCTGTTGCGTCACAGAGCCGCTGAGAAACCCCACTGTGTCCAGGTACACAGTTGACTGCTAAGCGAACATAGAAAGTGGTCATGCGCTATCTATGGCGTCTGTACGCCAGGCCCTGAATACGGCAACCAAACTCCTCACCGGTTATGCCGGTATTCTAAAGGCATCTAAGACACCGACCCTGACCAGCTAGCATACCAAGCTCCTCGCCGATTAGGTCGGTATTGTAATGCCGTATTTCAGCCGCCCTAACCACACACACGCATGACCATACTGGCGCAAAGCACATAAAGGTTTGATACTAGCGCACGGCCGTGCGGTCCGGACAACCTTTTATAGCAGCCACGAGTAAAAGACCTTCCAGAAAGGACCAATAGAAAGCTGCTTGACATCACAAACAGCTACAGGACCTTCCTGGAGGACCAATAAAAGTCGTAGCTGTATCTGAGCATGTGACCCCTGATCTCCAATGGGAGATCTTGCCCTGGGCATGCTCAGAAGAAGAAACAGAGGACCTAGTCCAAAATCTGCCTGCTCCAGCACTGGTTATAACTGAAGATCCAGAAGAGGCAGCAGCAAGTCTCTGCACAGTAATAGACCGGGCAAGACACTGGGACCAATGTCTCTGCTGAGCAGGTTCCACTGCGGCCGGAGACGGATGGGGACCGCAGCGGGAATGGCTCGAGATTCCCCTTGTGCAGCATTGGGAACTCGAACCCTAACATTACCCCCCTCCTAGGGCCCCCCTTCTTTAGGCGTCGCTACGCTCAAAGGCAGTGATGAGCTGCAGAGCGTGAAAATGCTTGGCAGGTTCCCAAGACCTATCCTCAGGCCCATAACCCCTCCAGTCCACCAAATAAAACTTTTTGCCTCATACCACCTTGCACCCAACAATGGCATTCACCTCATGATCGTCGGTAGAGGAACCCGACGTCCCGGCAGAGGACTCAGAAAACCGGGAGATGGCCATGGGTTTCAGAAGGGACACGTGAAAGGTGTCGGTGATACCAAGGTGAGGCGGAAGGGCTAAGCTGTAAACTACAGGGTTTACCTGCTCAAGAATCTTAAAGGGGCCCAGATAACGAGGTGCCAACTTAGTCGACTCTACTCGCAGCCTGATGTTTCGGGCAGAGAGCCACACTAAGTCGCCCGGAGCAAATGTCGGAGCGGGCGCCGATGAGCATCGGCAGAAGACCTCATCCTCTCCTTGGAGGCCTGGATGGCGTCCTAGGTACGGTCCCAAATGTCCCGTGCCTCCACAGCCCTGTCTGCAACCCTGGTGTTGGTGGAAGACTTGGGCATGGGCACCGAGACCCGCGGATGCTGACCTTAGTTCAAGAGGAATGGGGTCTGTCCGGTGGAGTCAGCCACAGCATTATTTAGAGCAAACTCCGCCCACGGTAGCAAGGATGCCCAATCATCCTGCCTGGCTGAGACAAAATGTCGGAAATACATGACCAAGGTCTGGTTGGCCCTCTCTACCCACCCATTTGTCTCGGGATGATACGCAGAGGAGAGATTAACTCAATACTGAGTAGCTGGCATAGCTCTCTCCAGAACGAGACGCAAATTGGGGACCTCGATCACTGACAATTTTGTCTGGCATACCATGTAGGCAGAAAATATGCCTGATGAATAATGCTGACAAGGCCCGTGCAGACAGTAACTGTGGTAACGGCACCAAGTGCACCATTTTGGAGAAATGGTCGGTTATCACCCAGATGGTGCAGCCCCGAGACTTGGGTAAGCCCACCACGAAATCCATCCCGACCATCTCCCAGGGCCTGTCTGCCACCGGTAAAGGGAAAAGTAGCCCAGCTGGCCATTGTCGAGGGGACTTATTCTTGACGCAGGAGACGCACGCCTGAACATATTCCCTGACGTCATGGGCCATATGCGGCCACCAGTATGTCCTCGCCAGCAACTCAGAAGTCCTTTTTGTCCCAAAATGTCCACCCACCCTGAACGAATGTGCCCAAGAGAGTACTTCCGGTCGCAAATTGGTGGGCACAAAAGTCTTGCCTGGAGGCACAGACTCAAGCGAAACTGGGGCCACCGTTTTTAGGCTCTCTGTGGGGACAATAAGCCGAGGCTCCTCCTCCACCTCCTCAGAGGACACCACGGAGCGAGATAGAGCGTCGGCGCGAATGTTCTTTTCACCGGAGAGGAAATGGAGGGTGAAATGGAACCGGGAGAAGAACAAAGACCATCTAGCCTGATGGGAATTTAGGTGCTGGGCTGTCTGCAATACGCCAAGTTCTTGTGGTCCGTGAATACTTGGAAGGGGAAGCGAACCCCCTCCAGAAGATGTCTTTTTAACGGCGACAGTTAAGGGTACTTATTCCTCAGTGCCGCATTTTAACGGCGCTGAGAAATAAGTGCATAGCACCCCCCAGTGTCGGAAAATATCTGTGGTCTCAGCTGAGTAGTAGCTGAGACCCTGGAGAACATGATTCAGGTTGTTTTTTATCGTCCCAGTCTCGTGATCGCTATTATTCACCGAAAAACGGCAATCGCAAAAAACCCTCAAATTTTCAATTCATTTCTCTCTCTTCTGATCCAGAGGAGAGAGAAATGGGGTCCTGGGAGCCCCCCAGTTCCGCCGCCATCACCGGACCCTCCTGCTTCGTTCCCTGGCCATCCTGCTCGGTTCCCTGGCCCTCCACATCCTCTTCCTGGAAGAAAAGGGCGGGCGCATGCGCAGTGTGCCTGCCAAGATCTGCAGACCGGTATCTGACAACAATAGGAGATTTTTCCTGTTGGTTCATTTTTAGAGATGGGCGAATCCGAGCAGTAAAGTTCGGCATCCATACCAAACACCTACTGTTTGGTCATGGACACCAAACACGGACTTCACCAGGAAGTATGTTTTACTCTTCGGGTTTGTCTGCCCGAACACCGGGTGTTTGTCGTGCTGTCATGTGCATGACATAGCGGCGAACACTGCTTTTGATCGGCAGTGAAATCATCACCGCCGGTCAGAGAGGCGCGGTTCCCACGCTATAAGAAGACAGCGTGAGTGCTCAGCTGGGATCGGAGGTTTAAAGTTTACCTCTGGTCACTAGTGTCAGCTGATGGGAATACCGCTACCATCATCCAACACCTGCAGCCGCTAATAGCAGTAAGAGCAGGAGCGGCATATGGGAGTATTCATCAGTCGCTCCTGCGCTGTAAATAAATAATTTAAAATAACCGAGGGTGGGTCCCCCCTGTATTTTTGATAACCAGCCAGACAAAACTCACAGCTGGGGGCTGCAAACCTCGTCTGTCAGCTTCAACAAGGCTGGTTATCAAGAGTAGAGTGGTCCCTCTTAAATTATTGAAATAAATAATAAAAAAATGGTGTGGGGTCCCCCCCATTTTTGACAACCAGCCTTGCTAAAGCAGGCAGCTGGGGGCTAATTTTCGCAGGCTGGTAAGGAGCCATGGATATTGGCCCCCCAGCCTGAAAACAGCAGCCCACAGCTGTTAGCTCTCACAGTGTTAGCAGAGATCTCACCGAGGTCACAGCAGTTCAGCCTGGCTGAGAACGGAGCCCCAAACATCCAGGAGTCCACCCATCTCTATTCATTTTGATCACTGTGATAGACCCTATCACAGTGATCAAAAAAAAAAAAAAATAAATCTAACTCCCTTTTGTCACCCCCTTAATTAGGTAAAAATAATAAAATATTTTTATTTATTTTCCATTCTTTGTAGTTAGGGTTGAGGCAAGGGTTAGGGGTGGGGCAATGGTTAGGGTTGCGTTAGGGTTATGGTTGTGGTTACAGTTGGGATTAGGGTTAGGGGTGTGTTGGGGTTAGTGCTGTTAGGGTTGGAGTTAGAATTGGGGGTTTTCACTGTTTAGGCACATCAAATGCAACATGATTTCCACCATCGATTCCAGCAATTTTGCATTCAAAAAGTCAAACAGTGCCCCATCCCTCCTGATCTCTGCCATGTGCACAAACAGTGGATTTCCCCCACATACGGGATATCGGTGTACTCAGGAGAAATTGGACAACAAATTTTGTGTTCCATTTTTTCCTGATACCCTTGTGAAAATAAAAAAGTTTTCTTCTAGAGTAATTTTTTTATGAAAAAAGTTAAATGTTAATTTTTTCCTTCCACATTGCTTTAGTTCTCGTGAAGTACCTGAAGGGTTAATAAACTTCTTGAATGTGGTTTTGTGCACCTTGAGCAGTGCAGTTTTTAGAATGGTGTCACTTTTGGGTGTTTCTGCCATATTGACCTCCCCAAAGTCACTTCAATGTGAGGTGGTCCCTAAAAAAATGGTTTTGTAAATTTTGTTGGAAAAATGAGAAATCGCTAGTCAAATTTTAACCCTTATAACTTCCTAACAAAAAAATTATGTTTCCAAAATTGTACTGATGTAAAGTAGACATGTGGGAAATGTTATTTATTAACTATTTTGTGTGACATGACTGATTTAAGGGCACAAAAATTAAAAGTTTGAAAATTGCTAAATTTTCAACATTTTTGCTAAATTTCCATTTTTTTATAAATAAATGCAAGTCATATAGAATAAATTTTTACCACTAACATGAAGTACAGTATGTCACGAAAAAATAATCTCAGAATCAGTGGAATCCATTGAAGCGTTCTAGAGCTATAACCTCATAAAGTGACAGTGGTTAGAATTGTAAAAATTGGCTTGGTCATCAAGGTCAAAATTAGGTCGATCATTAAGGGGTTAATATAAATACTAAATGCTATGTTTGTACTAAGATACAAAATATACAAAAGCATGTACAAGAGCTTTTGAATGCATGCATAACTTGCATCATTACTAAAGATATGCTACTACTGAAGTTCCTGCTACTTCTCATTTCCAGACCTGATTGATCATTGGAGCCTTGTAGCGCTAGGGTCCTGGATTCAAATTCCACCAAGGATAACATCTGTAAGGAGTTTTATTATGTTCTCCGCATGTTTGCGTGAGTTTCTTCCTGGCACTCTGGTTTCCTCCTACACCTCAATTACATACTTATAGGGAACTTAGATTGTGATCCCCAGTGGGGACAGTGATGATGATGTCTGTAAATCACTATGGAATTAATGGCACTATATAAGTGATTAAAATAAATAAATAGGGGGCAATTTATGAAAGGAGAGATATGACAAAGCGGTTTTAAATGTTGCCCAAAAATTTTGCAATTCATTATTACATAAAAAATAGCAACATTTTGGCATTTTTATATGACTTTTTGGGAAGAGGGAAGAGCTTAGATGTAAGGGGCCATGGCTAATGGCTGAGTATAACTGACAGATTCATTAGGATTTGATCTACAAAAGTGTTATGAATTACAACAGAAATTTTCTGCAATAAGCTCACAAGAAAACAAGGGTGAATAGTCCAGAACTTAACTCCAAATTAAGAGTTGAGTGACTATTTACTCATTTTTTTGGGAACATAGTGTAGCCTTTTTCAGTGTCCAACCCGGAGTTTCTCGTCCGAGCACCGTTTTGGATTCACTGGCCGGCTTTTGAGTCAAGTATGAGGTGAGCTGATATTCATTTTTGAGTTTTGAACAAAAATCCACACCGGTACTCGGCATGGCAGCTGAAGAACACGCCAAATTCAGTAAGGGTACTAGTGCATAAAAAGCCGTGATGAATTGGCCCCATAGTCTATGATCTTTGTATACCTTGGTAGTGGTTGATTTGCTAAAAGAAAATGGCTAATGCTGCTGAATTGTCTAAATTTTGCATTTGCACTGATATAATAAATTGATTTTATGCTTCTATCGTGTATCAAAAAAATTTCAGATTGTGAAATATACCTTGTTATCTATTTATCCAGAAACTCCTGCAGAATATAAGCAATCTAGCTAATCTTTTCATTAATCTTTCATGCCCAGTACTGTAGATAAATGCAAAGGGTGAGCAAGTAATTCACTGTTGCTTATTGCAAGGACAACTAGGCACAAGTTTTGCCATGGTGGAGTCTTAAAATAACCACATTGACAAATCTTAGTTTCTGTTTATCCTTGTAATTCTTAATTATGTAACTAAAAAAACTCAATTGAAAATATGCAGAAATCTCTCTTTTCCGTTTTGCTTTTCTTCAAGTGCTCAATTTCAAAAAGTTTGTTATCAGTGATTCTTAACATGAAGTAGATAAAAAGGAAATCAAACCTTACATTACATTTCCTAGGGAACACTCCAGAGGTGTCCTGAGTCACATGTATTCTTGGTGCATAAGTTCAAACGCCTTCTCAGCAAGTCTGTTAATATTCTTGCTTCCATACTACTGAAACAGCAGTTTCCCTTTAGTGTCAGTTCATCCTCATCTTGATAACTCATTTTAGCAGCATGTGATCATAGGATTATTCAGAGAATAATAATAGAGATAAAAATACACACTAAAATTATCATTTTTTACGTTATTTATAATAAATGTTATTTATTATATTATACATTTTATTATTATATTAGGTTTATATAAAATATATTTATGGTATGGGTTTTACTGAAGTCAAAATAAGTCAATCAATGCTTGTTGTCATAAGAAATGAAACTTGAATACTGAAAATACCAAAAAAATATGCAATATGTAAAGATTTTTGCATTCTGATAGCAATGCTCAGTCTGTTTAGATTACATGTAATTAGACGTTACCAATATAAGACACTTCTTTCCATCAATATATATCCAAAATATATTCATTATCTTAAAGGAGAATGATAGCGCCAGTGGAAAAGAAGCCCTCGGGAAAAGTCGAACCAGAAGGATGGTAGCTGAAGAACAAGAGATATTTGTGAGACATGCAATGTTTAGATTTTTTTGTTATTACAAAAGTTTGCAGCGATAATGCATAATTCTTTTTTATTAAAGGCCAATTAAAAAATGTCACACAAATTATAGTGGTAATTACTGTTTTTTGGAGTAACTTTAATATATTTTACTAGTGGTAACAATTAGTCTTGTGTTTTAAAAGTCTTACCCAGGTCCCCAAGGATGGAGGAGAAAAAAGGTATGTAGTATGCCGACTACAACTGGAACAGATGTTCTCAATTAAATAAACAATAGTGAATGTTTCATATTTTTGGTAGAGTGAACATTCAGAGGAAGAAGGCGAGATGATAACACCTTCCAAGAAAGAAAAGGTTGGTCTTGTGCTTATTGAATCCTTCCAACATTTTGTTCCTAATGATTTATAACTATGTAATTCAGTGTAGGTATATTACTATATTTACTGATAGCCATCTTCCCTGATTTCCAGTGCCACTCTGATCTACTTCTAGGCCACGTGAGTGCTCTTCTTCTTTGCCAGCTCACACAGGGACCGCTGTGTTGGGTGGTGCTCATTTCTCTATGTAAGCCTTTGGAGACTCAGAACTGCTCCAAGAGGACCAAAGCACTGCGGGAAATTGGGGAAGATGGCAATTCCATAGATAGACAGGATAAGGGAAAAATTGTTGGGAGCGATTCTTTAAGTCCTTTTCTTGTATCAAAGAAAATGTAAAATTAAGTGATTGGCTAATCATGATTTGCCAGAACCTAGAGTGGCATGTAAAACTGTGGGCACTCCTCATCAAAATTACTGTTATTGTGAACAGTTAAGCAACTTGAAGGTGAAATGATATCTCAAAGGGTTAACGTTAAAGATGACACATTTCCTTTGTATTTTAGGCAAAAAATACAGCTCTGAAAAAAATTGAGCCCACTGCACAGTTTTATAAAAATCAGCTTCTCTACATGTCTGACAGCCATTCCATTCAAGTGTCAGTTGAATTCCAACAAGAGTACAACTCATTCTACTTAACATGCTTCTGATTAGGTGATCACCTGAACCAAATCTTATTTAACGAAGGAAAGTATAAAAAAACACTGTTGTGGTGTTCACAATCCTCTTGCAATAGGACAAGCTGGATGGCAAAACAAGTGCTAGTAATATCTCAAAAGTAATAGGAATGGAAAAAATAACTTTTAACCATGCCAAAGGAGTTGAAAAGTCTTGAGTGAGGAAAAGAAAGGCTAATTTCTGGCTTTACTTGCAGAGGGATACAGTGAGTGTCATGTTGCCTCCATCCTTAAAATTTCTAAGATGGCAGTCCATTACAACAATGTCAAGCAGCAGACATTGGGGACAACAAAGCTACAGGGGCGAAAATGACTCACCACTGACCAGAATGACCATCATCTTATTCGAATGTCACTCAGCAACTGCAGGATGACATCAAGTGACCTACAAAAGGAATGGCAAATGGCAGATGGGGTGAAGCGCACAGCAAGAACAGTTTGTAACAGGCTACTAGAGGCAGGACTCAAGTCATGTAAAGCTAGAAAAAACCTTTCATCAATGAGAAGCAAAGGAGAGCCAGGATGAAGTTTGCCAAAGACCATAATGATTGGACCATAATAATAATAATAATAATAATAATAATCTTTATTTATATAGCGCCAACATAATCCGCAGTGCTATACAGTTTAACAGTTTCAAACACAACAGTCAAAAGTAACAACTTTAACAATAATACAATGAATAAAGAAAATTAAAACAAATGAAAACAACCCTGCTCATGGGAGCTTAAAATCTACAATGAGTGTGGGGAGATACAAAGTACAGGTGTGTATTTACAGTGATGTATTTGCAGTGATGGTCCAGCCATCTTGAGGGAGTGGGGGATAGATAGAGATAGTGAATGGGCTACACACGCACACTTACACATAAAATTACTTTGATTAGGGAAAGTGATAGGCTGCTCTGAACAAATGTGTTTTGAGGGAGCGTCTAAAACTGTGCAAGTTGTGGCTGGTCCTAATTTCTTGGGGTAGAGCATTCCAGAGGATTGGCGCAGCGCGGGAGAAGTCTTGAAGTTGGGAGTGGGAGGTATGGATTAGTGCAGAGGTTAGTCAAAAGTCATTTACAGAGCGCAGCGATCGGCTAGGCCGATATACAGAAATGAGGGAGGAGATGTAATGGGGTGCCGCACCTTGGAGAGCTTTGTGGGTGAGAACAAGTACAGTGTAACGACTGGCAAAGAGCGGACGCGTCCGAGCACCTATTAGCCAGATGGATGACACTGGCTGCAGCATTAAGGATGGACTGGAGAGGGGAAAGTTGAGTGAGGAGGAAGCCAATTAATAGAGCGTTACAGTAGTCCAAGCGGGAGTGGATCAGGGCGACATTGAGGGTTTTTGCTGTTTCCATAGTGAGAAAAGGGCAGATTCTAGAGATGTTCTTTAGGTGTAAGCGGCAAGAGTGGGCAAGAGATTGTATATGGGAGGTAAAGGAGAGATTGGTGTCAAACATAACACCCAGACAGCACGCCTGCTGCCGGGGTGTTATTAGGGTGCCGCCCACGGAGAGGGAAATGTAGGGAGGATTTAGGGAGGTTGGTAGACGGAGGGAGTAGAAGAAGTTCAGTTTTGGAAAGGTTGAGTTTCAGATAGAGAGCGGACATGATGTTGGAGACTGTGGACTGTCACTGGTGTTTTGTAGTACAGCGGGGGTAAGGTCAGGGGATGACGTATATAGTTGTGTGTCATCAGCATAAAGGTGGTACTAAAAGCTAAATTTGATGATGGTTTGTCCAATTGGGGCGGTGTAGAGGGAGAAGAGAAGGGGGCCAAGGATTGAGCCCCGAGGTACCCCAACAGTGAGAGGAAGAGGAGATGAAGTGGAGCCAGCGAACAAGACACTGAAGGAGTGGTCAGAAAGATAGGAAGAGAACCACGAGAGGGCACTGTCCTTAATGCCTAGTGACTGAAGCCTAGAGAGTAGGAGACAGTGGTCAACAGTGTCGAAAGCTGCAGAAAGGTCAAGAAGAATGAGCAGAGAGTGGTCACCGTTACATTTTGCTGTCAGAAGGTCATTGGTCACTTTGATGAGGGGTCAAGTTCCCGCCTCTGCAAAGGGGGAACCTAGAGCCATCTCCGCTGCGGTCTCCCATTCTTCTCCTGCCACAGTGGTTCCTGCTCAGCAGAGACGTCGGTCCCAGCATCTTGCTCAGTCTCATACTGTGCAAAGGAATACTGCTGCCTTTCTGGGTTCTGCCACTATAGCCAGTACTGGTCAGCGGCGAGCAGACGACTTTGGGACTAAGTCCTGCTTTTCCCCTTCTGAGCATGCCCAGGGTAAGATCTCTCATTGGAGATCAGGGGTCACATGCTCAGGTACTGCAGCAACTCTCATTGGTCCTCCAGGAAGGTCCTGAAGCTGCTCGAGTTCTGGGGCAGGCTTCCATTGGTTCGATCTGGAAGGGCTTGCAGTTGCTGTGGCTATAAAAGGGTTGCATGGCTGCACGGCCATGCGCCAGTATCAATTCTGTTATGTGCTTTGCACCAGTGTGGTCATGTACGCATGCGGTTAGGGCTCGGCTGAAATAAGCCCCTAGAATACCTGCACCTCCGGTGAGGAGTTTTGTATGCACGTGTTCAGGGCTTGGCTGAAATAGCCTCTAGAGTACCTGCTACTCCGGTGATGAGTTGGTTGTTTGCGTTACTGTTTGCATGACCACGGACTGCTATCCGCTCTGCAGTTATCTGTGTGCTCCTGTGAGGTTAACAGGACACAGTCTCTACCACAGCGACTCTGTGGAGTAACAGAGTTCGCTCTTACCGCCATATAGTGCCACAGCTTCTATATCAGCGACTCTGTTGAGTAACAGAGCTCGTTTATACCGGCATATTGTGCCATCTTACTAGCAGCAGGCTCTGCCTGCACGGTGGACCCCGGGCTGCGAACACACCTATTATTTATATTTATTTGGTGTGTTCTGCCAGCCCTAACATGCAGTTTCTTTCAAATGTAGGGGGCGGAAACCGGACTGTGAAGGGTCTAGGAGGGAGTGAGTGGAGAAGTAACGGGTAAGGCGGGAGTAAACCAGGTGCTCCAAGAGTTTAGAGATGAAGGGGAGATTGGAGACTGGTCTGTAGTTGTTTGTGCAGGATGGGTGGAGAGTGCGTTTCTTTAAAAATGGAGTAATGATATAGTGTTTAAAAGAGGAGGGGAAAATGCCCAAGGAGAGGGAGAGAGTAAAGATTGTAGTTAGGTGAGTAGTGAGGACTGGAGAGAGACGGGAGGAGATGTGAGGTAATGGGGTCAGTAGTGCATGTAGTCAGACGGGAAGAAGAGAGGAGACTTCTTCTGTGATGGGATCAAATGTGGAGAGTGAGACAGGGGAAATGCAGGGAGGGATGGGAGTCACGGCACCTGGTGGCAAATTTCCTGATGGATATTATCTATTTTGTCTATAAAGTGAGACGCCAGGTCATCAGCACAAATGTCTGTAATATGGGCTTGTGCTTTCGGCCTGAGTGAAAGATGTCAAAAAGTTCTTGGGGTTTTTGGATAGTGAGGAGATCAGGGTGGTGAAGTAGGTCTGTTTGACAAGGTGATGAGCAGAATTATAGATTCTTAACATGAATTTGAAGTGGATGAAGTGGACCATAGAGCACTGGAGTAAGGTAATCTTCTCTGATGAGTCCAATTTTCAGCTTTGCCCAACACCTGGTTATCTAATAGTTAGACGAAGACCTAGAGAGACGTACAAGCCACAGTGTCTTGCACCCACTCTGAAATTTGGTGGAGGATCGGTGATGATCTGGGGATGCTTCAGCAAGGCTGGAATTGGGCAGGTAAATCTTTGCAAAGGACGTATGAATCAAGCCGCATACAAAATTATCCTGGAAAAGCAGTTGATTCCTTCTACTTAGGCAATGTTCCCCAACTCTGAGGACTGGTTTTTCCAGCAGGACAATGTGCCATGCCACACAGCTATGTCAATCAATGTGTGGATGAAGGACCACCACATCAAATCCCTGTCATGACCAGCCCAATCTCCAGACCTGAACCCCATTGAGAACATCTGGAATGTAATCAAGAGGAAGATGGACAGTCAAAAGCCTTCAAACAAAGAACTACTTAAATTTTTGTACCAGAAGTGGCATAAGGTCACCAAAAAGGAGTGTGAAAGACTGGTGGAAAGCATGCCAAGACGCATGAAACTTGTGATTACTAATCATGGTTCTTCCACAAAATATTGATTTCTGAACTCTTCCTGAGTTAAAACATTAGTATTGTTGTTTCTAAATTATTATGAACTTGTTTTATTAGCATTATTTGAGGTCTGCAAGCACTGCATTTTTTTTTATTTTAACCATTTCTCATTTTCTGAAAATAAATACAAAATTTATTGCTTGGAAGTTCGGAGACATGTTGTCAGAAGTTTATAGAATAAAAGAGCAATTTACATTTTACTCAAAAATACACCTATAAAGAGAAAAATCAGACAAACCGAAAATTTTACAGTGGTCTCTTATTCTTTGCCAGAGCTGTATGTATTGTCATTTTTTACATTTTAAAAATTAAAAAAAGGAAAATAGGTGGATACAAAAGTTTAGGCACCCTTGTAGATTTGTGTGTCCAGATAACTTTGACCAAGGTTTCAGACCTTAATTAGCCTGTTAGGGTTGTGACTTATTTACTATCATCATTAGTGAAAGGCAAGGTGATGGATATTTCCAAGCTTTATAAAAACTCAGCCTCCTCTAACCTTGTGCCAAAAAACAGCAGCCATGAGTTCTATGCAGCTGACTAGCACTCTGAAAAAAAAATGATGAAGACTATAAGATGATAGCAAAGCGTTTTCAAGTTGCCCTTTCCTCAGTTCGAAATGTAATAAAAAAAATGGCAGTTAATAGGAGCAGTGGAGGTACGATAAGGTCTGTAAGACCAAGCAAAATTTCTGTGAGAGCTGCTCATAGGATTGCTAGAGAGGCAAATCAGAATCCCCTGCTTGACTGCAAAAGACCTTCAGAAAATTTAGCAGTCTCTGGAGTTGTGATAACTTGTGCTACTGTTCAGAAACACCTGCACAAATATGGTCTTCGTGTAAGAGTCATCACAAGAAAACCTCTCCTGCGTCCTTACCTTGAAATTCAGTGTCAGAAGTATGCAAAAGAACATCTAAACAAGCCTGATGCATTTTGGAAACAAGTCCTGTGGATTGATTAGGTTAAAATAGAATTATTTTGCCACAATGATCAAAGGTATGAGTGGAGAAAAAAGGGAACATAATTTCAGGAAAATAACATCTTGCCAACCATTAAGCATGGGGTGGATCAATTATGCTTTGGGGCTGGTGTGTAGCTAATGGCCCTGGAAACATTTTACTCGTAGGGGGATGAATGGATTCAAAATCCACAATAAACTACCTCAAAAGGCACAAGCTGAAGGTTTTACAATGGCCCTCACAGTCTCCTGATCTGAACATTTTTGAAAATCTGTAGCTTGACCTCAAAATAGCAGTGAATGCAAGACGATGCAGGAATCTTACAGAACTGTAAGAATTTTCTAAGAAAGAATGGATGAAAATGCCTCAAACTAGAATTGAAAGACTCTTGGCTGGCTTAAAAAAAGTTTGCAAGCTGTGATATTTGCAAAAGGAGTGCTACTAGGTACAAACCATGATTAGACCAAACACACCAGATGACAGTGATATATATAATCAATCAATCAATCAATGTAAATCCCATATATATAAAAGTAAAATCAATTATATTGATTATATATTATTAGCAAGTCAGCCAGCTGCCTAAAGAGAAAGTGGATAACCACTCAATTAATTGAACTATATTTTAATAAGATGTTTTTATATTGATGTTTAATATATATTTTTTTTCTGCCACCTCTTATTAATAAAGAGACTGTTAGGGTCTGCGGAACGCACCAAATATAAGATGTAGAGAGGTGCGTTCGCAGCCTGGGGTCCACCGTGCAGGCAGAGCCTGCTGCTAGTAAAATGGCGTAAGTAGCGAACTCTGTTATCCCGCAGAGTCGCTAAAATAAACGCCGTAGCGTGCTGTGGCAGTTAATGCGAACTGTTAATCCACAGAGACGCTAGCGGGAATGCCGCAGCGCTATATGGCGATATAAGCGAACTCTGTTACACTACAGAGTCGCTGAGGTAAAGAAGCAGAGATAGGTACTGTGTCCTGTTAACCCCACAGGAATACACAGATAACTGCTGTGCGGATAGCGGTCCGTGATCATGCAGACAGCAACGCAATCAAGCAATCTCCTCATCGGAGAAGCCGGTATTCTAGGGGCTTATTTCAGCCAAGCCCTGACCACGTGCACCCAAATCTCCTGACCGGAGGTGCCGGTATTCTAGGGGCTTATTTCAGCCGAGCCCTAGCCACATGCGTGCATGATCACACTGGCTCAAAGCACATAATGCAATTGATCCTAGCACACGGCCGTGCGGTAAGGACAGCCTTTTATAGCAGCCACGAGAAAAAGACCTTCCAGTAAGGACCAATGGGAGGCTGCTTCAGAAAATCAATAGCCAGAGGACCTTCCTGAAGGACCAATAGGAGTGGCAGCTGTGTCTGAGCATGTGACTCCTGATCTCCAATGGGAGATCTCGCCCTGGGCATGCTCAGACGAAGCAACAAAGGACTTAGACGTAAAGACGTCTGCTCGCCGCTGACCAGTACTGGCTATAATAGCAGAACCTGAAGAGGCAGCAGTAAGTCTCTGCACAGCATTAGACCGGGCGAGACGCTGGGACCGACGTCTTTGCTGAGCAGGCTCCACTGCAGCCGGAGATGGATGGGGGACCGCAGCGGGACTGGTTCGAGACTCCCCTTGTGCAGCATCGGGAACTCGAACCCTAACATTACCCCCCTCCTAGGGCCCCCCTTCTTTGGGCCTCGCTGCGCTCAAAGGCAGCGATGAGCTGCGGAGCGTAAACATGCTCGGCAGGTCGCAGGACCTATCCTCAGGCCCATAACCCCTCCAATCCACCAAATAAAATTTTTTGCCTCGTACCATCTTGCACCCAACAATGGCGTTCACCTCATGATCGTCGGTAGATGAACCCGACGTCCCGGCAGATGACTCGGAAAACCGGGAAATGGCCACGGGTTTCAGGAGGGACTCGTGAAAAGTGTCGGTGATACCAAGGCGAGGCGGAAGGGCTAGGCGGTAAACAACCGGGTTCACCTGCTCAAGAACTTTAAAGGGACGCAAAAAGCGAGGAGCCAACTTGGTGGACTCTACACGTAGCCTGATGTTTCGGGCAGAGAGCCACACTAGGTCACCCGGAGCAAATGAAGGAGCGGGGCGCCGATGGGCATCAGCCGAAGACCTCATCCTCTCTTTGGAGGCCTGAATGGCATCCTGGGTGCGGTCTCAAATGTCCCGTGCCTCCACAGCCCAGTCTGCCACCCTGGAATCGGTGGAAGACAGGGCATGGGCACTGGTACCCGCGGATGCTGATTGTAGTTCAGGAGGAATGGGGTCTGTCCGGTGGAGTCAGCCACAGCATTATTTAAAGTGAACTCAGCCCACGGTAGCAAGGATGCCCAGTCATCCTGCCTGGCAGAGACAAAATGTCGCAAGTATGTGACCAAGGTCTGGTTGGCCCTCTCTACCAACCCATTCGTCTTGGGATGGTATGCAGAGGAGAGATTCAACTCAATGCTGAGTAAACGGCACAGCTCTCTCCAGAACCGAGACGCAAACTGGGGACCTCGATCACTGACAATTTTGTCTGGCATACCGTGTAGGCGGAAAATATGCCTAATGAATAATGCTGCCAAGGCCCGTGCAGACGGTAACCGTGGTAACGGCACCAAGTGTACCATTTTGGAGAAGTGGTCGGTTATCACCCAGATGATGGTGCAGCCCCGAGACTTGGGTAAACTCACCACAAAATCCATCCCGACCATCTCCCAAGGCCTGTCTGCCACCGGTAGAGGGAAAAGTAGCCCAGCAGGTCGTTGTCGAGGGGACTTATTCTTGGCGCAGGAGACGCATGCCTGAACGTATTCCCTGACGTCACGGACCATATGTGGCCACCAGTATGTCCTCGCCAGCAACTCAGAAGTCCTCTTTGTCCCAAAATGTCCACCCACCCTGGACAAATGTGCCCAAAGAGTACCTCCAGTCGCAAATTGGTGGGCACAAAAGTCTTGCCTGGAGGCACAGACTTAAGCGAAACCGGTGCCACCGTTCTTAGGCTCTCTGTGGGAACAATCAGCCGAGGCTCCTCCTCCACCTCTTCAGAGGACACCACGGAGCGAGACAGAGCATCGGCACAAATGTTCTTCTCACCGGAGAGGAAATGGAGGGTGAAATGGAACTGGGAGAAAAACAAGGACCATCTGGCCTGGCCATAATTTAGCCGCTGGGCAGTCTGTAAATATCAGTAAAAACTTGAAAGGGAAAACAAACCCCCTCCATGAGATGTCTCCACTCGAAAAAGGCCAACTACATGGCTAGTAACTCCCTGTCCCCAATGGAATAATTCATCTCCGCTGGTGTGAAGGTCTTGGAAAAGAAGAAGCAAGGATGCTTCCGACCTTGAGCATCCTTTTGGAAGAGGACTGCTCCAGCACCAATGGATGAGGTATCTACCTCCAATATAAAAGGCTTATCAACATCAGGGCGATGTAAGATGTGAGCGCTAGCAAAATGAGATATAACTGAAGTAAAGGCCTTGGAGACCTCCTCTGACCATAACTTGGGATTAGCTCACTTCTTGGTGAGGGCTTCCAAGGGAGCTACCAAATGTCATGGGTGCATCGCCACGAGGATCGTCGCGATTGCACATTCTGACTTCTCGCGGCTGAGTTGCTGTTACTTTGTGTTTGGTGGTGAGGGAGTTAATTTTACCTAGCTCTTTGCTAAGACTAGGTCCAGCCTCGCCCGGCTGCTTTTGATTATGTTCTAATTAGTTTCCTTTATATAGCTGCCAGTCTGCTGGTTAGATGCCGTTGAAAGCATTCATGTAGTCTAGCAGACTGGATCGGTTCTGAGAATACTTAAGCTAAGAGCTCCTTAGTTGTTTTTACTCTTACAGCTTATAGTTTATCTCTGAGACCTTAGGTGTTCCTACTGTGTGTGAGTGTTGTATGTAAGACTTTATTTACTTTATTTCTTGTCTTTCTTGTATGTCTTTCTGTTCATTAACCGTTACCTGTTCATTCTCTTTGGTGGTAATCAGGGTCCTTCTTAGGACTAGATTACAGTTGGCAGGGATTGATAGGAGACAGGGTTTACGCTGGTGGCCTGGACCTCTGTACCTTTAACAGTACCTCCAGGTAGAGGGATTAGTTAGGACCCCAGTTTAGGGTCAGCATAGACCCCAGTAACCCTCTAGCCGGAACAGCGTATAACGGATTCCGTAGTGACCCACTGGACATTCTGTCAGGTAATTCTATGTTATCATCTATCTATGCGCATGTTATATAGTATGTTGCCCTTTTGATATAGATTACTGTCATCACATATATATATCTGCTATACAGTGTGACATTTTCACCGGCCCATACTAAAGATTCTCCCCAGCTGTCATGGATCCAGTAGCCCAGCTGGCCCGGCAGTTGCAGGGGTTGTCCATGGAGTTGGCAGACATTAAGTCCAAGGTTTTGTCCCCCCCGGAGCAAACCGGATCTGAACCTAAGGTTGCTCTCTCGGACAGGTTCACTGGTGGGCGGGACAAATTTTTTACTTTCCGGGAGGCATGTAAATTGTACTTTCGGCTGCGGCCTCGGTCATCTGGGAGTGAAGAGCAGAGGGTGGGAATTGTTATCTCGCTCTTACAAGGGGACCCTCAATCTTGGGCGTTCTCTATTCCTCCAGGCTCCCCAGATCTCCAGTCAGTGGATCGATTTTTTTTTTTTTTTTTTACTGCCCTGGGTCTGGTATATGATGATCCGGATCGAGTTTCCCTTGCTGAAACAAAGTTACGTAAAATACGGCAAGGAAATCGTCCAGCGGAGGAATATTCTTCTGAGTTCCGTAGATGGGCAACAGATACTCAGTGGAATGACCCAGCTCTTAGGAGCCAGTTTTGTCAAGGGTTGTCTGACAAATTAAAAGATGTGTTGGCTCAGTATGATTCTCCTCCATCACTGGAGGCTGCTATGGCCCTCGCTATTCGCATTGATAGATGTATTCGGGGAAGACGCGAGGTAACTCCGCCCCCGTGATGACTCCACCTACTACTAAAGTCCCTTATACTGAGGTTCCCCTGGTCTGTTCTGAGGAACCCATGCAGTTGGGAGGGACATCTTTTTGTAGGAGGCAGTGTTGAGCATTCCGATACTGCAAATATCGGGTATCGGCCGATATTAGCTGTATCGGAATTCCGATTCCGAGTTCCGATATTTTCGTCTTATCGGATACCGGAATCGGGATGTCACTGTCACTGTCAGTGTCCGTCTGTCGGGTCTGTCAGGAGTCAGCGGCACTTACCTGGCAGAAGATCTCCGGCGGTCACGTCCTGGACTGCTTCATGGCCGCCATCCTCTTCTCCCCGGCGGTCACATGCAGTTTCTCGCGATAACTGCAGTGACTGCTGGGTAATCCCGGCCGTAAAGCAGTCAGTCCGATGACGTCACCGCCGGGGAAGCAGGTAATCAGCTGTGCTGCGTTGCAATGACAGGCTCTGCCTGTCATTGCGATGTAGCAGAGCTGGATCGTCGTGGGACTATCGTTACTATGGACTGCGTCGGACAGGTGGTATACTGTTGGTTTGTTTTTTTTCTTTTTTTACAGGAGATCGATGGCGTCGCAGGAATGAGTGTATAATAAAAGAAATGAAAACTGTGTTGTCTCTTTTATTTCATTAAAATACTTTTTTCTTGCTTTGTCTTTTTTTTACACATTTAATAACTTTGGGATTAATAATGTATCGGTGTCTTATTGACGCCTCTCCATTATTAACCGGGCTTATTGTCACCGTGCAATCAACGGTGACAATAACCCCTTATTACCCCGCTTGCCACCGCTACAGGGCAAGTGGGAAGAGCCGGGTAAAGTGCCACAATTGGCACATCTTTTGATGCGCCAAATGTGGGGCTGCTGTAGCCTGGTATTATCAGGCTGTTGAGGGCCAAAATCCATGGGCCTTGACAGTCTTTTAATACCAGGCCGCAGCAGTCTGCATTTTACTTGGCTGGTTAACAAAAATAGGGGGGATCCCCACGCCGTTTTTTTTTCGAGGGGATCCCCTATTTTTGTTAACCAGCCAAGCTAAGCAGACTGCTGTGGCCTGGTATTATCAGACTTGCAAGGTCCATGGATATTGGATCCTTACCAGCCTGAAAAACCAGGCCTCAGCGGTCTGCTTCATCTGGCTGGTTAACAAAAATAGGGGGGACCCCACGCTAATTTTTTTTCGAGGGGATCCCCTATTTTTGTTAATCAGCCAAGATATGCAGACTGCTGTGGCCTGGTATTATCAGGCTGGCAAGGTCCATGGATCTTGGCTCCTTAACAGCCTGAAAATCCAGGCCTCAGCGGTCTGCTTCATCTGGCTGGTTAACAAAAATAGGGGGGACCCCACGCCAATTTTTTTCGAGGGGATCCCCTATTTTTGTTAATCAGCCAAGATATGCAGACTGCTGTGGCCTGGTATTATCAGGCTGGCAAGGTCCATGGATCTTGGCTCCTTAACAGCCTGAAAATCCAGGCCTCAGCGGTCTGCTTCATCTGGCTGGTTAACAAAAATAGGGGGACCCCACGCCAATTTTTTTCGAGGGGATCCCCTATTTTTGTTAATCAGCCAAGATATGCAGACTGCTGTGGCCTGGTATTATCAGGCTGGCAAGGTCCATGGATCTTGGCTCCTTAACAGCCTGAAAATCCAGGCCTCAGCGGTCTGCTTCATCTGGCTGGTTAACAAAAATAGGGGGGACCCCACGCCATTTTTTTTTCGAAGGGAACCCCTATTTTTGTTAATCAGTTCCCTCTGACGTCACTGATTGTGTCCCTGGCTGACCTGAAGTGAAAGTGGAAAGCAATCAATTAAGCTTTCCACTTAAGGGCCCGTCTCACATAGCGATATCGCTACCGAGATCGCTGCTGAGTCACTAGTTTTGTGACGCAGCAGCGAGCTCACCAGCGATATCGCTGTGTGTGACATTCAGCGACGATCAGCCCCCCTGCCGGGTATCGCTGATCGTCGCTGAAATGTCAGGACCTTTGATCGCTGGTTTCCCGCCTGTCACACGCAGCGATGCGTGCCTGTCAGAGGGAAACCAGCGATCAAAAAAAGGTCCTGACATTTCTGCGACGATCAGCGATACCCGGCAGGGGGGCTGATCGTCGCTGAATGTCACACACAGCGATATCGCTGGTGAGCTCGCTGCTGCGTCACAAAACTAGTGACTCAGCAGCGATCTCGGTAGCGATATCGCTATGTGAGACGGGCCCTTAAGCGATGTTACCCGCAGTGTCGCTGTCCCAGATCGCTGCCTGAGCTGCCTGTTTGGCAGCTCAGCAGCGATCATGTAGCGATACACCAGCGATCCTGACAAGTGCATATCGTTGTCGGGATCGCTGGTGTATCGTTATGTGACACCCAGCCTTTACTCTCCTGTCAGGCAGGAGAGGAACTCATTCATTTGGGGTTTACTGTGAGGCTGCAGCATTAGCTGCGGTCCCTGCAGTAAACATTAACCCTTTCTGAAGGATTACACCGTGGGACCTGACTGTGCATGGGATAGGTAAGAATAATTTTGCTTTTTTATTTTATTTTTATTACAGGAAATGGTTTTTGCAGTAAAATAAAAGATGGTCAAAAACATGTGTCTTTATTTCATTAAAATGATTTTTAATTAAAGTGTGTGTGTTTTATTTTTATTTCATGCAATAGGATTAATAATTGATAGTTGTCTAATTGACAGCTCTCAATTATTAACCTGGCTTAAGGTCACCTTTCAATAGCAAGGTGGCTTTAACCCCATATTAACCCATTCGCCACCGCTACAGGGCAATGGGAATAGACGGGCAAAGTGCCAGAAAGGGCGAATCTAATTATAGATTTGTCTTTCCTGGGGTGTCTGGGGGCAGATGTTAGTAGCCGGGGGGGGGGCAAAAATAATGGTCCCTCTCTGGGCTATTATTATCTGCCCCCACTCACTGGCTTTGTCTGTCTGGTTGCGAAAATAGGGCGGGAGCCCACGCATTTTTTTTCAGCAATTTTACACCTCATATATATATATACATGTCATTGAATTTGTGACACATATATATATATATTTATATTTGTAGTTCATACACTTCTACATAGTATAATAGCCGCTAATTCAATTGCCGGCTTTTGTGAAAATGCAGAACCCGACATGAAATGACACTTGGTGTACATAGGGTTAACCATGTCTTTTCATGTCCTTTGCTATCTAATTTGCACAAACAATTAAATCAGACTATGTGTGCAAAATTTCACACCTCTAGGGGTTAATTAAAGGTGTAAATTCGTAGCAAAAAAGTCCGTTTTTTTTTACAACGAATTTACACCTTTAATTAACCCCTAGAGGTGTGAAATTTTGCACACATAGTCTGATTTAATTGTTTGTGCAAATTAGATAGCAAAGGACATGAAAAGAAATGTTTAACCCTATGTACACCAAGTGTCATTTCATGTCGGGTGACCCGACATGAAATGACACTTGGTGTACATAGGGTTAACCATGTCTTTTCATGTCCTTTGCTATCTAATTTGCACAAACAATTAAATCAGACTATGTGTGCAAATTTCACACCTCTAGGGGTTAATTAAAGGTGTAAATTCGTAGCAAAAAAGTCCGTTTTTTTTACAACGAATTTACACCTTTAATTAACCCCTACAGGTGTGAAATTTTGCACACATAGTCTGATTTAATTGTTTGTGCAAATTAGATAGCAAAGGACATGAAAAGAAATGTTTAACCCTATGTACACCAAGTGTCATTTCATGTCGGGTGCTTCTGTCTTTTCACTGAAGCCGGCTTTACCCGGCAATTGAATCAAAGGATATTTTACTATGTAGAAGTGTATAAACTATACATATATGTATATATATATGTCACAATGACATGTATATATATATATATGTATTCTATGTGTGTATATTTAGTGTTTACAAGGAAAGAATGGGTTTTTTTAGTTGCGATATTTTGTTCCCATAGACTTACATGGGACTTCCGGTATCGGTATCGGGTATCGCCGATATTTTAGTGATATCGGCGATACCATTCCGATTCCGATACTTTAGCATATCGGAAAGTATCGCTCAACTCTAGTAGGAGGGAATCGGCGGTGCACCGCAAGACTAGAAGGTGTTTCTTTTGCGGGAGAGAGGGACATTTTGTTGGGGGGTGTCCATCCCGGGCCTCTTTGAGCAAAGGAGTTAACCTGGGAGTGTGTATTTCGTCCCCAAATCCCTCTCAGTTTCTCGTGCCTGCGGAGGTGGTGATTGGTACTAGAACTGAGAGGATTTCTGTTTTTCTTGATAGTGGGTCCGGGGCTAATCTGGTGGAAGCTCGGTTTGCCCAGGTGCATGGTATGCAACTGAGTGTATTGGCCAAACCGGTCCCTATAGTCTCTATTGATTCTAGACCTCTCGGTCAAGGTAGCTTGGTACAAGCTGTTCATAACATAGATCTTCGTGTAGGGGCAATACATAAAGAGCAATTGTCTTGTTATGTGTTGGAGGGTCTACCTACTCCTATTGTGTTGGGACTTCCTTGGTTGGCTAAACATAACCCAGTGATTGATTGGCAATCCAGAAAGATAAGCCAGTGGGGTGAATTTTGCAAGAATAACTGCATGAAAACGGTCATCGGTGCGGTTGTGCCTAGGACTTTGTCTCCTTTTCTGGAGGACTTTGGGGAGATGTTCTCAGAGGAGGGGTGTAAAGAGTTACCTCCTCATCGCGCATATGACTGCTCAATAAAGTTGCTTCCTGATGCCTTATCTCGTACTTTCCCAGGGGCCGGGAAGACGGATGATCCGGTTCCTATTCCTCAGGATTGAGTTGTAGTGTCAGCTGTATGCTCTGAGCTTGAGGGGGAGGTATTGGGGGCTCAGGGGGACGCCCCTGTGGGACTTCCAGGGAGTATGATAGTTCCAGATCGGTTAAGACTGAAGGTTACGGGGAACCGTTACAAACGGATGGCTGATAGGGGGAGAGTTTCTGGTCTAGATCTGAAGGTGAAAGATCTGGTTTGGTTGTCTACCAGGAATATAAAATTTAAAGTCTCCTCCTGGAGGTTGGGTCCCAGATTCATCGGGCCGTACAGGATCAGTTCCATAATTAATCCTGTGGCATTTCGTCTGGACCTCCCTCCTACGTTTAAAATTCATAATGTGTTTCACAAGTCATTACTTAAAAGGTATGTGGCACCAGTCATACCGTCACCTCTACCTTCTCCTTCAGTGGTGGTCAATGATAACGTGGAATTTCATGGGTCGAAAATCATTGACTCACGTCTCAGTCGCCGATCCCTTCAGTACTTGGTTCATTGGAGGGGGTATGGTCCTGAGGAGAGGACGTGGGTCCCTGCGTCTGATGTTAACGCAGATCGATTGGTTCGGACCTTTCACACAACTCACCCGGGCAGACCTGGCCCTGAGGGTCCGGAGGCCCCTCGTAGAAGGGGGGGTACTGTCATGGGTGCATCGCCACGAGGATCGTCGCGATTGCACATTCTGACTTCTCGCGGCTGAGTTGCTGTTACTTTGTGTTTGGTGGTGAGGGAGTTAATTTTACCTAGCTCTTTGCTAAGACTAGGTCCAGCCTCGCCCGGCTGCTTTTGATTATGTTCTAATTAGTTTCCTTTATATAGCTGCCAGTCTGCTGGTTAGATGCCGTTGAAAGCATTCATGTAGTCTAGCAGACTGGATCGGTTCTGAGAATACTTAAGCTAAGAGCTCCTTAGTTGTTTTTACTCTTACAGCTTATAGTTTATCTCTGAGACCTTAGGTGTTCCTACTGTGTGTGAGTGTTGTATGTAAGACTTTATTTACTTTATTTCTTGTCTTTCTTGTATGTCTTTCTGTTCATTAACCGTTACCTGTTCATTCCCTTTGGTGGTAATCAGGGTCCTTCTTAGGACTAGATTACAGTTGGCAGGGATTGATAGGAGACAGGGTTTACGCTGGTGGCCTGGACCTCTGTACCTTTAACAGTACCTCCAGGTAGAGGGATTAGTTAGGACCCCAGTTTAGGGTCAGCATAGACCCCAGTAACCCTCTAGCCGGAGACAGCGTATAACGGATTCCGTAGTGACACACTGGACATTCTGTCAGGTAATTCTATGTTATCATCTATCTATGCGCATGTTATATAGTATGTTGCCCTTTTGAATATAGATTACTGTCATCACATATATATATCTGCTATACAGCGTGCCACCAAAGTAGAGAAGTGGGGAATGAATTGGCAATAGTATTTTATGAACCCCATAAAGCGCTGCACCGCTTTAAGGGAGTGGGGTTCTTGCCAATCCATTACAGCCTGTAGTTTGGCAGGATCCGTAGCCAATCCCTGGGTGGAGATGATATAGCCCAGGAAAGGTAGAGACTCCTGCTCAAACATGCACTTCTCCAACTTCGCATATAGGGAATTTGCTCGCCAGAGGTCGAAGACCTTGCAGACATCTCTCCGGTGGGAGGCCATATCTGGAGAAAAGATGAGAATGTCATCCAGATAGACTACCACCGAGGTGGTCAACATATCCCGGAAGATGTCGTTCACAAAGTCATGGAAGACAGCTGGGGCATTACAGAGCCCAAAGGGCATTACCAGATATTTGTAATGCCTATCCCTGGTGTTAAATGCCGTCTTCCATTCGTCCCCCTCACGGATGCGAATCAGGTTATACGCACCCCGCAGGTCTAGTTTAGTAAATACCCTTGCTCCCCGAAGTCTGTCAAAGAGCTCAGAGATTAGCGGCAAAGGATACTTATTTTTCACAGTGATAGCGTTGAGACCCCTATAATCAATGCATGGACGTAATTCTCCGTTCTTCTTCTGCACAAAGAAGAACCCCGCTCCCGCTGGTGACACCGACCTCCTAATGAATCCCCTTGCCAAGTTCTCCTGAATATATTGGGACATGGCCTCTGTCTCAGGAAGAGAGAGGGGATAAACCCTTCCTCTACTAGGCTCAGCTCCAGGCAAGAGGTCGATAGAACAGTCATAGGGGCGATGAGGCGGAAGAGTCTCCGCAGCCTTCTTCGAGAAAACGTCGGCATAGCACCAATAGACCTTGGGAAGAGGAGAGAGATCTATGGGTATCTCAGTGGTGGTGACCTGCACGCTGTCCCTAATGCATCTGCATTTACATAAATTACCCCAACCCAGAATTCTCCCTGAAGACCACTCAATATGGGGAGAGTGGTGGCGGAGCAAGGGTAATCCCAACAAAACCTCATCTATACCCTCAGGGAGGATAAAAAATGATATATCCTCCTGGTGGGAAGGAGATATAGACAAGGTGAGTGAGACAGACTGATGGGTGATTTGTGTGGGCAGAATTGCTCCGTTCAATACCCGTACCGACACTGGTTCAGCCAGCAACACCAAAGGCATGGTGTGGCGAGAAGCAAAGAAGGACGACATAAAATTCCCCTCTGCCCCAGAATCCACACACAGCTTGACGGGTAGGGTGGTAGAACCGTGGGTAATTATCCCCTTGAGGAGCACTTTAGGGGTAAAACTCATGGCGTCCAGTGACCCTGTTCCTACGGTTACTGGGCGCGACCGTTTATTCAACCGCTGTGGACATCGGTTGGCAAAATGTCCCTGCTGCTGGCAAATATAACAAATCGGGGATGGACGAGTGACCCGAGATTTAGATCCCGCAGGAGCAACCTCCTGAAGGTTGGGCGCCTGAACGGGCGACTCCAGAGGGGTGGCGAAGGTAGGAGCCAACCGAACCCTCTGCCTACACTGGGCACATTCCAGCCTCCGCTCATGGAAACGGAGGTTGACGCGGGTAGAAATAGCGATAAGCTTCTCCAGTGTGGTAGGAATCTCCCTGGTAGCCAAGGCGTCTTTCACATGACACGCCAGTCCTCTCCAGAACACGGGAATGAGGACTTTATCTGGCCACTCTAATTCCGAGGCCAGAGTCCGAAATTGGACAGCAAAATGGCTGACCAAAGCCGAACCCTGGGTACTTGCCAGTAGTTGGAGCGCCATATCGTGGGTGACCTGAGGTCCTAGAAAAACCTTTTTCAGAGCCTCCAGAAAGCGAGAAGCGCTCTGCACCACACGGTCGTCGTGCTCCCACAGCGGCGTTGCCCACTTCAATGCTCTGCCCGACAGAAGAGCTATCATAAAACCCACTTGTGCCCGATCCGTGGGGAAACGTGCAGCCAGAAGCTCGAAGTGTATGGAGCACTGACTCACGAATCCCAGCAAACTTGTCTGGAAGCGGGAGGTGGGACAATGTAGGGGCAGAGGTGGCAGAGGATAAACTGGCGGCAGCTACGCTAGCAGCCTGAACAGCGACTGCGGTAACATCCACAGCTGAGGTTGTGCGCTCAAGAGTCGCCAACCTACCCTCTAGCTGCTGGATGTACAGCTGTAAACGCTGTTCATCCACCATTTTACTAGTCAGACCCTGGCGCTAGGATTATGTTAGGGTCTGCGGAACGCACCAAATATAAGATATAGAGAGGTGCGTTCGCAGCCTGGGTTCCACTGTGCAGGCAGAGCCTGCTGCTAGTAAAATGGCGTAAGTAGCGAACTCTGTTATCCCGCAGAGTCGCTAAAATAGACGCCATAGCGTGCTGTGGCAGTTAATGCGAACTCTGTTAATCCACAGAGCCACTAGCGGGAATGCAGCAGCGCTATATGGCGATATAAGCAAACTCTGTTACACCACAGAGTCGCTGAGGTAAAGAAGCAGAGATAGGTACTGTGTCCTGTTAACCCCACAGGGATACATAGATAACTGCTGTGCGGATAGCAGTCCGTGATCATGCAGACAGCAACGCAATCAAGCAATCTCCTCACCGGAGAAGCCGGTATTCTAGGGGCTTATTTCAGCCAAGCCCTGACCACGTGCACCCAAATCTCCTCACCAGAGGTGCCGGTATTCTAGGGGCTTATTTCAGCCGAGCCCTAACCACATGCGTACATGATCACACTGGCGCAAAGCACATAATGCAATTGATCCTAGCGCACGGCCGTGCGGTAAGGACAGCCTTTTATAGCAGCAACGAGAAAAAGACCTTCCAGTAAGGACCAATGGGAGGCTGCTTCAGAACATCAACAGCCAGAGGACCTTCCTGAAGGACCAATAGGAGTGGCAGCTGTGTCTGAGCATGTGACCCCTGATCTCCAATGGGAGATCTCGCCCTGGGCATGTTCAGACGAAGCAACAAAGGACTTAGACGTAAAGACGTCTGCTCGCCGCTGACCAGTACTGGCTATAATAGCAGAACCTGAAGAGGCAACAGCAAGTCTCTGCACAGCATTAGACCGGGCGAGACGCTGGGACCGACGCCTTTGCTGAGCAGGCTCCACTGCAGCCGGAGATGGATGGGGGACCACAGCAGGACTCGTTCGAGACTCCATTTGTGCAGCAGCGGGAACTCGAACCCTATCAGAGACTTATCACATTTCCTGTCTGGTATTCTTGGCATTTTCATGGTTGTTGGGTGTTTGACATGTAGGTACAAACCATGCAGGGTGCCCAACTTTTGCTTTGGTCCATTTCCTTTTTGTAATTTTTAAAATGTAAAACATGACAATATATTTTTCTTTGCCTAAAATACAAATGAAATGTATCATCTTTATCTTAAGGTCTTTTAGAGATCATTTCATCTTCAAGTTGCTTAACTGTTCCCAAAAGCAGTAATTTTGTCCAAACTTTTACATGCCACTGTAAATCATAATATTTGAATGTTAATAATTTTCATTTTAAACTAAAAATGAAAATATATAAATCACTAGAGTGTAGTCTGTATTTACCTTAATTTGTTAAATTATTTACTACAATAGGAAGGAAAGAGACGTTCAGGACCTCGAGACAGAAATCAGAAGGTACTTTTTAATTCCCTAGCCTGGCTCCTGCTCTGTTATCATAAGTGAAGCTGTTAACAAATATATACAACCGCTGAACCACAGCCATAGTGTAATACAGAATGGTAATAGGTTTCTAATAATATATATCACTCTGTGAAATCTCATAAAAGAATAAAGCAGCACGTGCTAAATGTGAAAAACCAAGTTTGTTCTAGTGGCATCTAGTGCTTACACAGCTGAAGCCAAGATCAATACATTTTGTTTTACTGTGCATGTGCTAGATGCCACCAAAACAGGCTAGTAAAGACATATCCTTGTCTATGGGATCAAATCACAATGGGTTTGTGACTACATGACTCTGTGGAAGATTGGGAGCACCTACATGACTCTTCAAGGAAAGCAGATGCTACTTTTTTACCTATTTTTTTCTAGGGACATTTCATAGATTGACTTCTAAGATTATAATTACTACCATCCAATGTAACACTATCAGTTTCAGTGTTGACAGGTTTGCCAGCTTAAAGGCCACAAGGAAATGTCCAATGTTTCAAGAAAATTATATTTACCACTAAATTTCTATGCTCCCTATAGACTTAATAATGCTTGATTTTTTTTTGTGTATGTTAAATGATAACCTGGATATTTTAGTGGATTGAATGTTGTAAAATAACTAAATACATTAAAGCAAAACATTCTAAATCTCCTGCTGTAATTTTTCCCATGATTTACATTTGTCACCCAGGGCGAATCAGGAGATCCTGGCGTTACTGGTCAGAAGGCAAGTCTTTGCAATTTCTCCTCAATTAATTGTTTAAAAACATATAGTATCTTATAATATTTATTAAATCATAAAAAATAAAGGTAATAAAGAAATTTATTTATGCTCATGCTACAGGGTGGTCCAAAAGTAGGTGGACAGAAAATAATAACATTTATTTTGATTTATATTTAAAATTATATTTACTAACACAAGCATAACATTGACAATTAAATTTTATCCTGAACAATAATGCAAAAGCCCTGAAAATTTATCAACTGTTTTCCATCACAATTTGCACAGCTTTTAAGTCTGCCTCTTGCGCTTCGACAAACATTTTTGCACAAGTCTCTTTGGGTATTAATTTCTTGAAATGCATCTCTTATTTAATTTTTCAAATCACTGACACTTTTTGGTTTTCGATTATAAACTTTGTCCTTGAGTACTCCCCAAAAGAAAAAATCCATTGGGGTCAAGTCTGGTGAACGTGCCTGCCAATCAAGTGGGCCTCTTCGGCCAATCCATTTATTAGGAAATGTTTCATAAAGATACTCGTGGACTACGCTTGAATAATCTGGAGGAGCCACATCTTGTTGGAAATAAAGGTCATTTGAATTAGGCTGTTGCTGTAACTGGGGAACAACTTGATTCATTAGAATTTCGAGATACTTATCTCCTGTGACTGTTCCATCCAAAAAAATGGTCAAAAAACACCAAAACTTGAAATAACACCCCAAATATTGACACCAGGCTCATTTAGTTGTTGCTCTAATGTTAAATGCATGTTCTCATTATACCAGTAAATACAATTATGTTTGTTAATATGGCCAGATAATTTGAAAGAAGCTTCATCACTCCACATAATGTTATCTGAAATTACTGGATTTTCTTCAATTTCATTAAACATAATCTCACTAAATTGCAGCCGCCTGTCTGGATCATCCTCAAATAAACCATGAATAAGCCGTGGACGATAAGCTTTCCACCCAATAGATTTCAGGATTCGCATGATGGAAGCTCGTGAAATTCCCAATTCTAAAGAGACTCTTCTGGTGGACTTTTTTGTACTCTGAACAAATGTTTCAGCTATAAGTTGTTTATTATTTTCTGTACAGGCTGTTTTGGGTCGACTAGTTTTTGGAGCATTAAGGATTGAGACAGTGGAATCAAATTTGTCACGAATGCGGTAAATGGTTTGTCTCTTTGGGGCTTGAGTACCAAATGTTTCAACCCAATTTGCTCTAACTGCATTTTGAGATTTCCAATACTCTTTTAAAGTCCATTTTCTTTGATCTGTATTTAAATTATTTGCCATTTTGGGGGAGATTTATCTGTGAAAACTGGATCTGTGAAATGGACTCAGTTGCCCTTAGCAACCAATCAGATTCCACCTTTCATTTTCCAAAGAGTCTGTGAAGAATGAAAAGTGGAATCTGATTGGTTGCTAATCAGTTTCACTTTACATCATGTTTTATAAATCTCCCCCTTCATAACCCCATTACACATACTGTCCACCTACTTTTGGACCACCCTGCATGTAATATATGTAACAGTATTTAGGACAAAATAATTATTATTATTATTTATTATTATTATTATTATTATTATGATAGCACCATTGGCACTTTAGATGTGAAAAGGGGTACACATAATAAAAATCAAGTAGAATAATCTTAAACAGTACAAGTCACCAACTGGTACAGGAAAGAGGACCCTGCCTGTGAGGGCTTACAGTCTACAAGGGATGGGTGAGGATACAGTAGGTGAGGGTAGAGCTGGTCATGCAGCAGTTTGGTGGTTACTGCAGGTTGTAGGCTTGTCGAAAGAGGTAGGTCTTCAGGTTCCTTTTGAAGGTAAATTCACTGTTTAGTAGTGTTGGTGTAAATCAATTTGCAGGACCGGGTCCAGCGCCCATATCAGCATTTTGTGGCCAAGAGATGGCGGCCTTAACAACTACTTCTTACCTAACGGCCTGCTTTAATTCTTTTTCATTAGTAACCTTGAAGAGATGTCATTGTTGAGAATTGACACCCATGTGACGTGCCAGGCCAGCTAATCAAAAGAAGAGATCAATATGTCAATCGACTGGTTGTTAGGTCTCTCATCCAGTGGCCACAGATTACTAACATAAACTGTACTAGGTCCTGCAAATCAGTTTGCACCAAACTGTTTAGGAAACAATAATGTTATATATTAAAGTATTAAAGCTCTTTATGCTGCACTGCTTCTAAGAATTTAAATCTCTCCTTTAATTCCCTTTCTTTATAACAAGTGTTCGGAAAAAACAAATTATTACCTATCCATGAACAGATCGTCAGAACGGGGCATTTTTGTTCTTGTTACCATGGAGCTACAGTGCACATGATCCATTAACTCCTTATTGGGCTACCAAGTGCTGCGCTCTGCTTTTTACAGCAGCCCCATAGACAATGAATGAAGTAGCGATCAAACATGCGCACTACCATTCTGTCCTAATAGGGATGAAAGTGTATCATCAGAGATAAAAATTCCCCTTTGCACCCATCTGGGGATAGATGATAAATTGCTTTCACTGGAGAATGCCTTGAGTGAACAATTATGTACCGTAGTTCGGTTTGTGGAGCTATAGCTAAATGTAATTTTAGTTTGTGAAATAAGAATGTTAATGTAAGACACAACTCCAAAAAGGGGCGAACTCCCAGAGTCCTGGGGAGAATAAGCAAACCTTGGGGAAGCAGTAGAAAACTTTCCCAAACCTCTTTAATTAAGCAAAAACTTTACGTTTAAATGTCTTATAGATGTTATAGTGCTGACTAGTAATGTAAAAGTAGCCTAAAGACTTTGTGTGACTCGGTGTCAAACTCTCATTTTTAGGGAGAAAAAGGAGATATTGGTGAAAAGGGACAAAAGGTAATACATGTCTGTATCTACTTTGCATCATTGTATGTTCCATAATAAAGTAGTCTCATCATGAACACTGGGCTGGAATTGACAATGTGAAGTAAGTAAAAACCTGGATTTTAGTTGTTCCTCAAAACTATTCAAGATGGCATGCAGCATGTGGGAAATTTATTAGGCAAAGTTTGCAAGAATTCTGGCAGTCATTGTGCAAAAAATATAGCAATTAGTATATTACAATGTATTGGGTGTTCAAAACACTTTTTATACGTCAATAGTTTCAATAAGTTTCTAGAAAGAGGGGGTTTAGCTAAGAGGATTTAATCTGCCCCGAATCCGTTATTGATTTATTCCCAAAACACATATAAAGTACTGTATAAACATTGTCAACCATCTTTTGGCATAAGGAAATGAAAAGATTTTAACATGTCTAGCAAGTTGCCCCAAATTTGTAACATGGCATGGCTTCTGACCTACCGTGTGTGACATGGTTTACAGTGAAGAAAATGTATGAGAGCACTAATTAGAGTAGAGGTTGTTATGATGGGTCTTTTCAATGAAAAATGATGCCACAAATCACTGCGTATTTTCTTAATAATATTACTGTATTTTTAATTTTAGGGAGAACCAGGAGTTGGTCATAGGGGCCCAGTGGGTCAGGCCGGACCTCCTGGTACTAAGGTAAAACTGCAAACTGATTAAGAAACCACAAGTGGGAATTTAAGTCGACTAGTGGCTGTAATTTTAATGTCACAAAAAGCAAGTTGGTGGTTAATAGCAACCTCCCCATTTTCCATCAAAGCTGTTTGTTTAAGCTCTGTGTTGCCAAGATGATTGATGATTTTCCTAATTTTAGATTGACCAGCAGTGGTCCTGCAGGCTTCAAAGCTTCATAAGAATGCCGACCGGTACATACACTAAGAATTTCACAGCCACTGTTAATTTCAATATAAAACTGGAGGGTCATTTTAAAAGGAATCTGTCAGCAGAATTTCATACTGTAGACTATATGCGCATAGAGCAGTACCGTCACATGACCAGTCCATCCCTCCATTACTGAGAAATCAGCATTTGAATCAGTATTCAAAAGAGGCAGTAAATCTGAAACCTCTGTCACTCCATCTCTATTCCCCACCCATCACCTCCTCCTTCTGCTTCACTGATGGTTCCTTTGCATGAATTCATGTAGCATAGAGGCTGTCAGTCAAGTCAGAAGAGACAGTGCTGGGTGGGGAATAGAGAAGGAGTGACAAAGGCTTCAGATCTACCATAGTCATTCAGCCTCATGGGTATATCAATTCAAACACTGATTTTTCAGTAACAGATAAACTAACTGCCCATATTTAATGGTATTGTTGAACGTGTCTTTGAAAGAGCTACATGCACATATAAATAGTTTGGGGGAGAAATCCTGCTCACAGGTTCCATGTAAGAAATATTATTCTATTAAAAGATGATCCAGATGAAATGGGCTTTGCAAAAAAAAATAAAATCTAGGGAGTGCTACTTATTTGTGGTCAAATCTGAATAATGTGTGAAAAAAGCAAGCGTGCATCATGTAGAAAAGAGAGCAGTGCAAATCCAATTAATATGCAAAATATGACTGTTTATTAACCCCTTCACAACCTTGGTGTTCTGTCTATATACAAGTTGACATGGTGTGCAAACTGACATACAGCATAAACCACTTTCTGTCTTCCAAATAAGCAGACCGTTCTCTGTAGTCTAACTTGTTTATTGGTGAACAGGTATAGAGCATGCGGTAAAACTATAAGAATACAAACAACTTAGGTAAATATTGGGCAAATAATCACACAGCTGACACTTTACAATTAACAGGAAAGTATACGGTGTAATGCAAACTTGAACATGGAAATACACTGAGCTCTAATAATCACACCTCCTTTGTACTGGTTGTTATACAGTTAATCACATTTCTGTACAATACTGTATTGCAAGAACATAGATATTAATCTTACCAGATATGCTTTGCCAGGATAGCAACTCAATTTGGAGCAATTACAGGATGGCAAATAAACACGCGTGTCTCAGGAAGTACACAGAAGAAAATGGAGCTTCTTCCCAGCAAACCTTGATTTAATCCCAAAATCCAACACTATTTGCTGCTTAAGACACAGGTTATAAAATTCAGTCACCACTAGATGGTGATATAGCGCAACAAACCAGCACATAAATAGGAACATACTGCTCTATATTCAGATGGGCAGAACACTTGGACTTATCTATACGTCCAGATCAGTAGGTACTTACCGACTTTGGACGTATGGATACGTTATTTGCGTGCACAATCTTCGCCTGGTTTTCAGCTGATATGGCAGCTGACATCCAGCACTCACTGCCAGGAGCGGTACTCGCACCTCCCATAGATCGAAGTAAGGCTAGGCTCACATTTGCCCTTTGCTCTATGCTGAGTGCTTACACTGGGCTTTCCATGATTTCTCTGAAATATGAGAGTGAAATGGAAACCCCAGTAGAAGATTCACTATAATGGGAGGAGGGGAGGAGTCCCGAGGAGAGAATTTGCATATTCCCAGTGCCTTCTGGTATAAGTGAAGAGTCTCCACGAGCTCAAGGAACACTGGATTTTGGCCGTTGCAGCTGAAAGGAGGACATCAGTGGCATATATTTCACCGCTTGAATATCTTTGAACAATAAGAACATAGAAGAGGCCAAGAGCCATGTGGTGAGCTGCATTTCTTGCTACATGTTCACAGACTTACCAGTGGAAAAGCCAAACTTCACATGCCAGAAATGCAAGCTTGTGTCCCTGTTGGAGGAAAAGTTGCAAAATCTGGAAGAGAGGTTATCTACATTGAAAACCATTAAAGAAGGTGAAGAGTTCTTAGACAGAGCAGAATTATCTCTTCATGTTACAGAAAGAGAAGAAATTCGAAGTGCACCTGAAGAAACAGAGGAATGGAAGCATGTGACCCAGAGAAGCAGGAGGATCGTGAGGCAGTCAGCACCAATTCTGCTCAGGAACCAGTACCAGGCTCTTACACAGGAGAATGATGAAAAAATACATCAAGATAAGACTTTGGCCACAAACAATAACCTTGTACACCCTCAGAGTCCTCCTGAATGGAGAAAGAAAACTGTTGTGAAGAAGAAACGGAGAGTTGTTGTCATGGGGGATTCCCTGTTGAGAGGAACAGAGGCCGCTATCTGCAGACCAGATTTAACCTCAAGAGAAATGTGCTGTCTTCCAGGTGCAAAAATTAAAGATGTGTCTGACAGGATATCAGGACTCTTCAGACCTACAGATGACTACTAGTGTTGAGCATTCCGATACTGCAAATATCGGGTATCGGCCGATATTGGCTGTATCGGAATTCCGATACCGAGTACCGATATTTTTGTCATATCGGATACCGGAATCGGAATGTCACTGTCACGGTCAGTGTCCGTCGGTCGGGTCTGTCAGGAGTCAGCGGCACTTACCCGGCAGAAGATCTCCGGCGGTCACATCCCGGACTGCTTAATGGCCGCCATCCTCTTCTCCCTGGCGGTCACATGCAGTTTCTCGCGATAACTGCAGTGACTGCTGGGTAATCCCGGCCGTAAAGCAGTCAGTCCGATGACGTCACCGCCGGGGAAGCTGGTAAGCAGCTGTGCTGCGCCGGGATGTCAGGCTCTGCCTGTCATTCCGATGTAGCAGAGCTGGATCGTCGTGGGACAGTCGTTACTATGGACTGTGTCGGACAGGTGGTATACTGTTGGTTTGTTTTTTTTATTTTTTTACAGGAGATCGATGGCGTCGCAGGAATGAGAGAGTAATAAAAGAAATGAAAACTGTGTTGTCTCTTTTATTTCATTAAAAGACTTTTTTCTTGCTGTGTCTTTTTTTAAACATTTAAAAACTTTGGGATTAATAATGGATCGGTGTCTTATTGACGCCTCTCCATTATTAACCGGGCTTATTGTCACCGTGCAATCAACGGTGACATTAACCCCTTATTACCCCGCTTGCCACCGCTACAGGGCAAGTGGGAAGAGCCGGGTAAAGTGCCACAATTGGCACATCTTTTGATGCGCCAAATGTGGGGCTGCTGTAGCCTGGTATTATCAGGCTGTTGAGGGCCAAAATCCATGGGCCTTGACAGTCTTTTAATACCAGGCCGCAGCAGTCTGCATTTTACTTGGCTGGTTAACAAAAATAGGGGGACCCCTACGCCGTTTTTTTTTCGAGGGGATCCCCTATTTTTGTTAACCAGCCAAGCTAAGCAGACTGCTGTGGCCTGGTATTATCAGGCTGGCAAGGTCCATGGATATTGGATCCTTACCAGCCTGAAAAACCAGGCCTCAGCGGTCTGCTTCATCTGGCTGGTTAACAAAAATAGGGGGGACCCCACGCAATTTTTTTTCGAGGGGATCCCCTATTTTTGTTAATCAGCCAAGATATGCAGACTGCTGTGGCCTGGTATTATCAGGCTGGCAAGGTCCATGGATCTTGGCTCCTTAACAGCCTGAAAATCCAGGCCTCAGCGGTCTGCTTCATCTGGCTGGTTAACAAAAAATAGGGGGGACCCCACGCCAATTTTTTTCGAGGGGATCCCCTATTTTTTTAATCAGCCAAGATATGCAGACTGCTGTGGCCTGGTATTATCAGGCTGGCAAGGTCCATGGATCTTGGCTCCTTAACAGCCTGAAAATCCAGGCCTCAGCGGTCTGCTTCATCTGGCTGGTTAACAAAAATAGGGGGGACCCCACGCCATTTTTTTTTCGAAGGGAACCCCTATTTTTGTTAATCAGTTCCCTCTGACATCACTGATTGTGTCCCTGGCTGACCTGAAGTGAAAGTGGAAAGCAATCAATTAAGCTTTCCACTTAAGGGCCCGTCTCACATAGCGATATCGCTACCGAGATCGCTGCTGAGTCACTAGTTTTGTGACGCAGCAGCGAGCTCACCAGCGATATCGCTGTGTGTGACATTCAGCGACGATCAGCCCCCCTGCCGGGTATCGCTGATCGTCGCTGAAATGTCAGGACCTTTTTTTGATCGCTGGTTTCCCGCTGACAGGCACGCATCGCTGCGTGTGACAGGCGGGAGACCAGCGATCCGCTGGTAACCAAGGTACACAGCGGGTTTCCAGGCGTGGGGCTGTGCCTAGAAACCCGCTGTGTACCTTGGATACCAGCGCCCTGATGCAGGGAGCTGGTATCCAAGGTACACAGCGGGTTTCCAGGCACCGCGCAGCGCTTGGAAACCCGCTGTGTACCTTGGTTACCAGCTCCCTGCATCAGGGCGCTGGTATCCAACGTACACTGCGGGTAACTAAAGGCTGGGTCTCACATAAGGATACACCAGCGATCCCGACAACGATATGCACTTGTCAGGATCGCTGGTGTATCGCTACATGATCGCTGCTGAGCTGCCAAACAGGCAGCTCAGGCAGCGATCTGGGACAGCGACACTGCGGGTAACATCGCTTAGTTACCCGCAGTGTACCTTGGATACCAGCGCCCTGATGCAGGGAGCTGGTATCCAAGGTACACAGCGGGTTTCCAAGTGCTGCGCGGTGCCTGGAAACCCGCTGTGTACCTTGGATACCAGCTCCCCTGCATCAGGGCGCTGGTATCCAAGGTACACAGCGGGTTTCTAGGCACAGCCCCGCGCCTGGAAACCCGCTGTGTACCTTGGTTACCAGCGGATCGCTGGTCTCCCGCCTGTCACACGCAGCGATGCGTGCCTGTCAGCGGGAAACCAGCGATCAAAAAAAGGTCCTGACATTTCAGCGACGATCAGCGATACCCGGCAGGGGGGCTGATCGTCGCTGAATGTCACACACAGCGATATCGCTGGTGAGCTCGCTGCTGCGTCACAAAACTAGTGACTCAGCAGCGATCTCGGTAGCGATATCGCTATGTGAGATGGGCCCTTAAGCGATGTTACCCGCAGTGCCGCTGTCCCAGATCGCTGCCTGAGCTGCCTGTTTGGCAGCTCAGCAGCGATCATGTAGCGATACACCAACGATCCTGACAAGTGCATATCGTTGTCGGGATCGCTGGTGTATCGTTATGTGAGACCCAGCCTTTACTCTCCTGTCAGCCAGGAGAGGAACTCATTCATTTGGGGGTTTACTGTGAGGCTGCAGCATTAGCTGCGGTCCCTGCAGTAAACATTAACCCTTTCTGAAGGATTACACCGTGGGACCTGACTGTGCATGGGATAGGTAAGAATAATTTTGCTTTTTTATTTTATTTTTATTACAGGAAATGGTTTTTGCAATAAAATAAAAGATGGTCAAAAACATGTGTCTTTATTTCATTAAAATGATTTTTAATTAAAGTGTGTGTGTTTTATTTTTATTTCATGCAATAGGATTAATAATTGATAGTTGTCTAATTGACAGCTCTCAATTATTAACCTGGCTTAAGGTCACCTTTCAATAGCAAGGTGGCTTTAACCCCATATTAACCCATTCGCCACCGCTACAGGGCAATGGGAATAGACGGGCAAAGTGCCAGAAAGGGCGAATCTAATTATAGATTTGTCTTTCCTGGGGTGTCTGGGGGCAGATGTTAGTAGCCAGGGGGGGGGGCAAAAATAATGGTCCCTCTCTGGGCTATTATTATCTGCCCCCACTCACTGGCTTTGTCTGTCTGGTTGCGAAAATAGGGCGGGAGCCCACGCATTTTTTTTCAGCAATTTTACACCTCATATATATATTATATATATATATACATGTCATTGAATTTGTGACACATATATATATATATATTTATAGTTCATACACTTCTACATAGTATAATAGCCGCTAATTCAATTGCCGGCTTTTGTGAAAATGCAGAACCCGACATGAAATGACACTTGGTTTACATAGAGTTAACCATGTCTTTTCATGTAGTTTGATATCTGATTTGCACAAACAATTACATGAGTGTAAGTGTGCAAAATTTCACACCTGTAGGGGTTAATTAAAGGTGTAAATTCGTAGCAAGAAAGTCCGTTTTTTTTACAACGAATTTACACCTTTAATTAACCCCTACAGGTGTGAAATTTTGCACACAGCCACTCATGTAATTGTTTGTGCAAATCAGATATCAAACTACATGAAAAGACATGGTTAACTGTATGTAAACCAAGTGTCATTTCATGTCGGGTGCTTCTGTCTTTTCACAAAAGCCGGCTTTACCCGGCAATTGAATCAGAGGATATTTTACTATGTAGAAGTGTATAAACTATAAATATATGTATGTATATATGTCACAATGACATGTATGTATATATATATATATATATATATATGTATTCTATGTGTGTATATTTAGTGTTTACAAGGAAAGAATGGGGTTTTTTTTAGTTACGATATTTTGTTCCCATAGACTTACATTGGATTTCCGGTATCGGTATCGGGTATCGCCGATATTTTAATGGTATCGGCGATACCATTCTGATTCCGATACTTTTGGATATCGGAAAGTATCGCTCAACTCTAATGACTACTCATTCCTGCTAATACATGTGGGGACAAATGACACCACAAGAAACGACCTGGAAACCATCTGCAGTGACTTTGAAAACTTAGGTAAGAAAGTGAAAGAACTGGGAGTGCAGGTGGTCTTCTCTTCCATCCTTCCAGTGGATGTCCATGGAACAAGGAGGTGGAAGAAGATTCTGCAGGTGAACAACTGGCTATGTCGATGGTGCCGTCAGCAAGGATTTGGATTTTTGGATCACGGAGTGAATTACCTATACGATGGACTACTTGCTAGAGATGGGGTGCACCTTACGAAGACTGGAAAACATGTATTTGGAAGTCGCCTTGCTACACTCATCAGGAGAGCTTTAAACTAGAACAATGTGGGAAGGGAAGCAAAATGCCTGCAAAAGCCATACACCTGACAAATATATTGAGAATTCTGCTATTAGAAGTGAAGGGGAAGAACAAAGACAAAAAAATCTACATAATAAAAATATTGGAGGAAGAGAAACCAATCACAAACTAAAATGTTTCTATACAAATGCACAAAGCATGGGCAATAAACAAGGAGAATTGGAACTACAAACGCAGGAGAAGAAGTATGATGTCATTGGAATCACTGAGACTTGGTGGGACAATACACATGATTGGAATACAAGGCTAGAAGGATACAACTTATTTGCAAGAAACAGACTTGATAAACGAGGAGGAGGTGTCGCATTGTATGTTAGAAAAGCATATATCTGCACAGAGATTGACGCTTCAGAGACTGGGAGTTCTGTAGAAACTGTTTGGGTAAGAATACAAGGACAGAACAATGGAAAGGACACCATTGTAGGCATTTACTACAGGCCACCTATGCAAGCTGAAGATATGGATGGACTCTTTATGCATCAAATGGCCAAATTCTCCAAAAAATATGACATAGTGGTCATGGGAGATTTCAACTATCCAGACATTTGTTGGGAATCTCTCTCAGGCAAAACTAACAGGTCAAGGAAATTCTTATCCTCTTTTGCTGGCAACTTTATCTTCCAGGTAGGGGAGAAAACAAGGGGATCTGCTACCTTGGATCTAATCCTTATAAACAGGGAAGAAATGGTTGAGGAGGTAAGAGTGGCTGGGACCCTAGGAGGTAGTGACCATGCTATTTTAGAATTTTGGATAACAAGAGGAGGAAGACCTGTGAAGACTCAGACGTCAAGGTTAGATTTCAGAAAGGCAGATATTAAGGGACTCAGGAAGAGAATTGGAGGGATCCAATGGCTGGATATCCTTAAGGACAAAAATGTCCAGGAATGATGGAAAATCTTGAAAAATGAGATTCTCAAAGCACAATTGTTAACAATTCCAAAAAGACTGAAGAATGGGAAGCATTTAAGGAAACCAGGATGGATGAACACAGAACTTAAACACATGCTAAAAAGGAAGAAAGAAATGTTTATCAAATGGAAAGAGGGAGGCATATCTAAAGAAGAATATAATGCCATCTGCAGAACCTGCAGGGCACAAATCAGATTATCTAAAGCTGAAAATGAATTAAGGCTTGCAAGTGACATCAAAAGCAACAATAAAGGATTTTGGGGATACGTCAAAAGTAAAAGAAAAGTCAAAGATGCTATAGGATTTTTACAGGATGAACATGATGAAATGGTAAGACAGGATGTTGAGAAGGCTGAACTGTTAAATTCCTATTTTGCATCTGTTTTCTCTCAGAAAGGAAATGTAACATCAACTGATCTTCACTGTCCTATTAAAGGAATGGAAGAATCCAGGATATCTATAAACAGAAAGACAGTGAGGAAACACTTAGCTAACCTAAATGAATTCAAGTCTCCAGGTCCAGATGAATTACACCCCAGATGTAGTGTTGAGTATTCCGATACCGCAAGTATCGGGTATCGGCCGATATTCGCTGTATCGGAATTCCGATACTTAGTTCCGATATTTTTCCTATATCGTATACCGGAATCGGAAGTTCCCATAATTCTTTGAGAGGCACTGTGATTTTAGTCAGCCAATGAGGAATCCTACGAAGTGTGGGCACATCCTGTACTGCTGCGGTCATGTTAACTAATGGCATGGCTGTGATTGGCTGCTGAAATGATGTCAGAATGCACTATAAAAGGCGCCGCCGCCATTTTAGCGTCACTGTGCTGTGAACTCAGTTAGGGACAGAACGCTGCTCTGCTGACTCTGAGGGACAGTTAGAGATTGCGATTTTGTGTACTGTGCTTTAGGCAGGCTATTTTACCAACCGCTGTGTAAAGCTTCCTTTTGCCTTGCAGTGTTGTTTTAACAGCTCTGTGCAAGGTGTGTGTGTGAGAGTGCAGGTGACGCTGCAGTTTGCTCTGCATCCACCGCTGTTTGTAGGCATCTGCACGTGTCACTCACTGACTCTTTTTTTTATTTTATTTAGTGGAATTGGTGCAGCTCCATTCAATAGAAATTAACAGTGATCTATTAGTGTGACGTGCTTCCATCTGTATACAATACATTGGTTGCAAACACTATAGAAGTACAGAAAGGAGCCTTTCACAGATAGTGAACAGTTGTGTGCAGTGTTCACTGTAGTCTGTGAGCTTTTCATTTTTTGAGTGCAGATTACGCTCCAGTTAGTTCTTCAACCACTGCTGGTTGTAGTCTGCTGAGCGTGTGTCACTGCCTCATCCTTCCAATTTTTCTCAAATTGGTGCTGCTCCATTATATTTGAAAAAAATCTAATCTATTAGTGTGACGCGCTTCCATCCGTATACAATACATTGGTTGCAAACACTATAGAAGTACAGAAAGGAGCCTTTCACAGATAGTGAACAGTTGTGTGCAGTGTTCACTGTAGTCTGTGAGCTTTTCATTTTTTGAGTGCAGATTACGCTCCAGTTAGTTCTTCAACCACTGCTGGTTGTAGTCTGCTGAGCGTGTGTCACTGCCTCATCCTTCACATTTTTCTCAAATTGGTGCTGCTCCATTATATTTGAAAAAAATCTAATCTATTAGTGTGACGCGCTTCCATCCGTATACAATACATTGGTTGCAAACACTATAGAAGTACACAAAGGGGCCTTTCACAGATAGTGAACAGTTGTGTGCAGTGTTCACTGTAGTCTGTGAGCTTTTCATTTTTTGAGTGCAGATTACGCTCCAGTTAGTTCTTCAACCACTGCTGGTTGTAGTCTGCTGAGCGTGTGTCACTGCCTCATCCTTCACATTTTTCTCAAATGGTGCTGCTCCATTATATTTGAAAAAAATCTAATCTATTAGTGTGACGCGCTTCCATCCGTATACAATACATTGGTTGCAAACACTATAGAAGTACACAAAGGGGCCTTTCGCAGATAGTGAACAGTTGTGTGCAGTGTTCACTGTAGTCTGTGAGCTTTTCATTTTTTGAGTGCAGATTACGCTCCAGTTAGTTCTTCAACCACTGCTGGTTGTAGTCTGCTGAGCGTGTGTCACTGCCTCATCCTTCCAATTTTTCTCAAATTGGTGCTGCTCCATTATATTTGAAAAAAATCTAATCTATTAGTGTGACACGCTTCCATCCGTATACAATACATTGGTTGCAAACACTATAGAAGTACACAAAGGGGCCTTTCACAGATAGTGAACAGTTGTGTGCAGTGTTCACTGTAGTCTGTGAGCTTTTCATTTTTTGAGTGCAGATTACGCTCCAGTTAGTTCTTCAACCACTGCTGGTTGTAGTCTGCTGAGCGTGTGTCACTGCCTCATCCTTCACATTTTTCTCAAATTGGTGCTGCTCCATTATATTTGAAAAAAATCTAATCTATTAGTGTGACGCGCTTCCATCCGTATACAATACATTGGTTGCAAACACTATAGAGGTACACAAAGGGGCCTTTCACAGATAGTGAACAGTTGTGTGCAGTGTTCACTGTAGTCTGTGAGCTTTTCATTTTTTGAGTGCAGATTACGCTCCAGTTAGTTCTTCAACCACTGCTGGTTGTAGTCTGCTGAGCGTGTGTCACTGCCTCATCCTTCACATTTTTCTCAAATTGGTGCTGCTCCATTATATTTGAAAAAAATCTAATCTATTAGTGTGACGCGCTTCCATCCGTATACAATACATTGGTTGCAAACACTATAGAAGTACACAAAGGGGCCTTTCACAGCTACTGAACAGTTGTCTGCAGTGTTCACTGCAGTCTCTGAGGAATAACCACACTTAGGCCTTATAACTTTTCTGACTTTCTTTATCAATCTACCAAGATGAAGAAGGCAGGGAGTAAGGCACGTGGTCGTGGCCGTGGAGTTTCAGCAGGGAGAGGACGTGGGGATTCTGTGGCTGCTGCCGCACCCAGTGACACAGCATCCACCAGTTTTCCCCGTGAGCGTTCCTTTATGCGCACTTTTGTAGGAGCTCGGCATACCCCCCTGCTGCGGGAAGAACAAATTGAAGCCGTTGTTGGTTGGATGGCAGCCAATGCATCGACTTCAATTGCTTCCACCTCCTCTCAGGACCACAGCACTGTTGAACAACCATCTGTCTCTTCACCGCCTGCCAAATTGCCCAGGCATTCAGAGAGCTCTGTAAAGGAGCCAGCTGAGTCTCTGCTTCTGTTCTCAGAATCTGTTGGCTTGCAAACAGGGGCCCAGCCAAGCAGCATTCTGGAATGTGAAGAAGAGGCAGTATGCAGTGATGCGCAACAGCTGTGTCTCTCTGAATGTGAAGAGGCGGGTGAGCCAGTGCCGATGGTCAGCACACCGCAGAACGCATCTGATGATGATGAGACTCAGGTGCCAGTTTCTGTTGAGCATGGTGCTGGCCAGACCACCCAACAGCAGCAGGTGTTGGAAGAGGGTAGTGGAGATGATGAGGTCCAAGACCCAAGATGGCGTGAGGAACAGGAAGGTGGTGGTAGCAGCTCTGAGGAAGAGATTGCCCCAACGGTACAAACAGTAGGGAGAGGTAGGCTGCAGACTCGGTTGCCTGTAGCCTCCAGTTTGGCACCCGTTCGTAGCAGTTCTCTTCCAACAGCCAAAACGGGCGCTCCCAGGATTTGCACTGCGTGGTCCTTTTTTGACACACTTGCAGATGATATTTGCTATGTCAAATGCAAGCTGTGTAATCAAAAAGTAAAAAGAGGTAAAAGTGTCAGTAACCTTAATACCACAAATATGTGGAAACATGTGCGGTCAAAGCACGTGGTTCAGTTACAAAGACACACTGGAGATGTAGGCCAACCTACAGCAGCACCTACATCTTCAGCTCGTGTTGGAGCCTCTTCCTCCAGCTCACACACAGCTGGTTCGGCTTCCTCACAGGATCTCCATGGAAGAACCTCTGTCACTGTTGTCCAGAGACCCAGTGTTATTCCACCCACAGCTGCAAGTTCCCTGTCATCCTCACACTCCCAGGCCACAAAACAGCCATCGGTAGCACAGGCATGGGATAAAAGATGGCCATACTCGGCAAACCATCCACGAGCACAGGCTCTGAATGCTGGCATTGCAAAACTACTGTCCCTTGAAATGCTGTCATTCAGGCTGGTGGAGACTGACAGTTTCCGTAACTTAATGGCATTGGCAGTCCCACAATACAATGTGCCCAGCCGATTTTATTTCAGCAGGCAAGTCGTCCCTGGTCTGCAAAAGCATGTTGAGGGAAAAATTAAACATGCGCTACTAAACGCCGTCAGTAGCAAGGTCCACCTGACCACCGATGCGTGGACCAGTACCCATGGCCAGGGACGATACCTTTCCCTCACTGCCCATTGGGTCAATGTTGTGGAGCCGGGTACAGATCTTGCGAGTGGCGCTGTACATGTTCTGCCAACTCCAAGGATTGCAGGAATCCAGTCTGTCCACATTGACTCCTCCTCCTACTCCAGTTCCTCAGAATCATCGCTGCAGGAGCCGTCACGGTCTACCTCCACATGGACCCGTGAACGCTTACCTGTTGCGACCGATATGAGCACAGCCGTGGCCAAACGTCAACAGGCCGTCCTGAAATTAATTCCCATGGGGAATCGAAGCCACACAGCGCAGGAGCTCTGGAATGCCATCAAGCAGGAGAGCGACGTGTGGTTTTTGCCAGCGAATCTCCAGCCAGGCTTGGTAGTGTGTGACAATGGCCGAAATCTGGTGGCAGCTCTGGGCCTTGGCAACCTCACTCACATACCATGTCTGGCACATGTGCTCAACTTGGTCGTGCAGAGTTTTTTGAGGGACTATCCGGATCTTGATGCACTGCTGCACAAGGTCCGCCTAGAGTGCGCTCACTTGCGACGTTCCAGCATGGCCAGATCGCGCATTGCAGCTCTGCAACACAGATTTCGCCTTCCTGAACATCGCATCATATGTGACGTACCCAGCAGGTGGAATTCCACGTTACATATGTTGGAGCGGTTGTGTGAGCAGCAGCCAGCAGTAATGGAGTATCAGCTGCATCAGGCGCAATCAACTCGCAATTTGCGCCGTTCACACTTCACCACTACTGAGTGCGCCTCTATGAAGGACATCTGCCACGTTTTGCGTGCGTTTGATGAGTCAACGCGGATGGCGAGTGCAGATGATGCACTAGTCAGCCTGACTGTCCCCCTTATCTGCCTGCTTCAAAAAACACTGCAAGCACTAAGGGATGAGGTTTTGGAAGAGGTGGAGGATGAGGAGTCACAAATTCCATCACCTTCTGGACAGTCAGCGCAACGTGGTTCCTCACAAAGGGCTGGGCAGGGCTCACTTTGTGAGGAGGATGAGGAGGAGTCAATGGAGGAGGAAGACATCGCTCCAGAGGGAGGTACACAACGCTCTAGTCAGTATGTAGAGCGAGGGTGGGGTGATGCAGAGCAGGCAGAGATGACGCCTCTTGCAGGGGACAGCGTTTCTTGGCCAGTTGGGAGTCTGCAGCACATGGTTGATTTCATGCTGCAGTGCCTGAGAAACGACCGCCGCATCGCCCACATTCTCACCACGTCTGATTATTGGGTGTACACCCTCCTAGACCCTCGCTACCGGGACAACTTACAAAGCCTCATCACACCGTTGAACCGGGAGCGTAAAATGCGGGAGTACCAAGACACACTGGTGCAATCCATAATGTTCTCCATTCCAGCCCAGAGCACTGCTGCTGCTACTGCTTTACAAAGCAGCTCTGTGCGTCGAGGCAGTGGAGACAGCTCTGCAACAAGAGGGAGCACAAGCAGCGCCTCTGCACAGGGCAAGACCAGTATGATCCAAATGTGGCGAAGTTTTGTGGCAGCGCCACAAATGTCTACACCATCCGAGACGGCTCCAGTCAGCAGGAGGCAACGTTTCCGTAAGATGGTGACAGACTACATGTCTTTCCCTCTCAGTGTACTCCCAGATGGCTCTTCCCCATTCAAGTTTTGGGTCTCTAAGCTGGATACATGGCCAGAGCTTAGCCAGTATGCATTGGAGGTGCTGGCTTGCCCTGCTGCCAGTGTATTATCGGAGCGCGTCTTTAGTGCTGCAGGTGGTGTACTAACAGACCGTCGCATGCGACTATCCTCCGATAATGTAGACCGGCTTACTTTTCTGAAAATGAACAAGGCATGGATCTCGCCAGAATTTGTCTGTCCGTTTTCAGATTAAATAACTGGTTCGCAACGTTATCCATGTCTCCTGTTATGTTCATCTTTCTACCACCTGAACTCTACTCCCTGGGCTACAACACTGCCAGTTGCTGCTCAGAAGTGTCGTGTCCACAGACCAATACACAAGCTATAGTGTTAGTGGGGTTCAGTAACACCAGCTGTTCCCCTGCTGTGTGGCCGGCAAGAAGTCTCCTGTTCCCTACACATGCACCGAAAAACCCATGTGGAACATGCTTCAAATAGGGAAGAGCCGTCACCCTGATTGTTATGCTTAAAACAGGAAATTGTGAAGTTTTCCAGGCCTAGAATGATAAATTTTTATAACAAATATGGACAAATAATAATTTGTCATCACAGCGCATATCTGCACATGTCTATTAGAAATGGTAACAAAAACTAAAACATAGTGTTCACTTTTTGAAATTAATGCATAAAAGTACATTTCATACTTATCAATTAATGCTTTTTAAGGAACTTTATCTGTACCTGTAAGATAATGCAGTCAATGGATGTACGAATCATAAAATCCTCATCATCATCATCACGAGTTTTATTTATGACAGACATTATAAAATACACATACTGATGCCAACTGTAACTTCACACACCATATATGAAATGGCCAGCATCTAAACCTGGTAATAATGTGCAATAATAAATTATTACATCTAGAAAGTGCATCATGCATACTGACAATAGGTAGTTATACCTGCAAGTGCTGTTGAAACATGCACAACAGATATAAATTAATAATGGTATATAGGTATCACAGTGCATAGTTACTCATGGACAATGTCGATGTAATACTGTACCTCAATAAAGTCAGCGTCAACCATTATGCTCGTTAGTCTTGTAGATTGTTAAAGAGGGAACGTGCTTTTTTTGTTGGTCATAGGTGGAGTATTAGACAGTAAGTGATTACTGCTGTCGTATTTTTGGCGTCCCTAGGGCACAATAACGCTGCGTAACGTCACATTTTATAGAGTCATCTAATTGACACACGCTACCCTACCCTACGCGTGACAGTAGGAAGGTAGTGTTGACGGATAAAGCCTTGCGCAACCAGACATGCTTTTACCCTCTTCAACACTGTACAAGCAAAAAATGCATGATTGCAGCCGCAGACTTTATTGACGTACAGTATAACATCGCCATTACCCATCAGAGGCTGTCCACTGTCTGATACAGACATAGAATATACCTTTGCTATCCGTAGCCTTTGTTTCACCTACACTTGCAGGCACACACTTACATTGTGACAATGCATAATGTTTTTTTAAATGGTTATTTTTTATCGTACATTATTGCGTCATCATATTGATGAGTCCATGCTGGACATGTCATACATGCTGTACAAAGTAACGATTTTATTAACTTAAATAATTGAAATGTCTGTGACTGTCACATATAAATTGCAATGATGATAATGAGTGACTATTACAAAATCCATTGTCTTCACTATGTTATGGTTTAACATAGCGTTCCTTAAGCATTATTCATAAATACAAAAATGGACTTTTATTCTTAAATTTACAACACTATATTTTGTAACCAATTTTTTGGGTGGTGGGTTGTTCCATTTCTTGTTGGCATGTGCATATATGCGTTCATATTTGCAGGGTCTTTATTTTTATTCTTGAAGTTAGGAAACATGTGTATCTTTGTACCGTGTTAGCCAGTAGATAGACAAATATTTAGACTTGAGAGTCCGCAGTGGTTGATACCTTTTAATGGATAACTGAAAAGATGGTAACAAATTGCAAGCTTTCGAGGCTACTCACGTCTCTTCATCAGGCAAAGACTAAAACAAAAAATGAAGCATCACATATTTCTATACACAACAGGACACAGGAATAGTGCAATAGGTAAGACAAGTAAGTGACGTGTAGCAGAACTGTCATTATCACAGAGGGATGAACATAAATATTGGAACAGTTCCTAGATAAGGATAGAAAGTTTTATTGCCCTCTGATTGGGGTTTGATATAGAAAAGTCCTGTATTACTTCATACAAGTTGGCAGAAATAGTCACACAGTTTGCAGACACAGAAACAGGAGACACAGCAGGCCAGAGTAATCCAAGCTCAGCAATCACTCTCCAATACAGATTCAGGATCTTCTTCTCTGTTACCGTAAGTCCATGCAAACGTTGGTCTTTCAAAGAGCAAGGTTCAGAGTCCACAAGTGCTTCAGAGTTCCTCAGTAGGAATAGCTGGAGTACAAGGTCCAAGGCTTACAGGAGTCAAGTCACAGGTTCACTGCAGGCTAGATTCTGAAGCACTGATTGCTCAGCTGTGGCTGCTTAAGAAGCAAAGGAGAGAATCAGGGCGGGAACATGCAAGCTGGAAACTCCATTTTGACTGAGGGCAAGATAGCTGCAGCAAGACAGAAAGTAAAATGGCTGACGAACAAACTGAGTTTCAGGAATATATACATAGAACCTTACATTACTCCCCCCTTAAGGACAACCTCCGGATGACCTCAGACCAGGCTTGTGTGGGTACCTCTGATGAAACTGACGGAGCAAGCGAGGAGCATTAACGTTATTGACCGGTTCCCATGAGTTGTCCTCCACTGGGTAGCCCTGCCATTTAATCAGATATTGTAACTGATTTCTATACAACCTGGAATCTAAAATCCTTTCCACCACAAATTCTTCCTGACCATCGACTAGCACTGGGTCAGGGCAAGGAGAGGAACGTCCAGGAAACGTATTGGGTGTCGCAGCCTTTAGTAGGGATACATGAAAGACAGGGTGGATTCTCATAGTTCTGGGCAGTTGAAGACGACAAGCAACGGCACTTATAATTTTACTGATTTTATAGGGTCCAATGTACTTATGTCCCAACTTAGACGATGGAATCCTTAACTTAAGATTTCTGGTTGACAGCCAGACCAAGTCTCCTACCTTGAAAGCTGGTGCAGGTTTACGAAATTTATCTGCTGCTTTCTTGTACCTTTCTTGAGCCGATTCCAGATTTTCCTTTAGAAGATCCATATTCTTCTGTAAAGACGTGATTCTTTCAGCCACTGCTGGTAAAGGCGTTTCTATGGGAAATCGTGGTAGAATGTTAGGATGATAACCTAGATTAGAGTAAAAAGGAGACTGTTTAGTGGAGGCACTCTGAGAGTTGTTATACGAGAACTCAGCTAATGGAAGTAGATCCACCCAATCATCCTGTAGGTGGCAGATAAAGCAGCGGAGATACTGCTCCAGGGTTTGATTGGTTCGTTCGGTCTGTCCATTAGTCTGGGGATGAAAAGCAGAAGAAAGGTTTACTTTAATGTCCAATGCTGCACAGAAATTTTGCCAAAACCTAGAAGTGAATTGCACCCCTCGATCCGAAATAACCTCATCCGGTACTCCATGTAAGCGAAACACATCTTTAATCATCAAATCTGATGTCTGTTTTGCAGTGGGTAAGCCGACACAAGGGATAAAATGAGCTGCCTTTGTTAGACGGTCAACCACCACTAGAATGGTGTTCTTCCCCTGAGAGGTTGGTAACTCCACAATGAAGTCCATAGAAATGGATCCCCACGGGCGGGACGGGGTGGGAAGAGGCTGTAACAGACCAGTTGGTGAGGAGCGAGGTGTTTTGCATCTTGCACAGACCTCACATGAAGTGACATAATTCAAAACATCCTTCCTGCAAGTGGGCCACCAAAAGAAACGAGAAAGAAATTCCTGTGTCTTTAGAATTCCTCTATGCCCAGCTATCTTGGAATCGTGAATGAGTTGCAATACTCTTAATCTGACTGTTTCAGGAATATACAGACGTTGTCCCTGAATCCACACACCATTCTTAAAGACAAGACTTACGTCCCTTGGGGGTTGTGCCAAAAAGGAATCCGCATGGTATGCTTCCTTGATGCCTTAAGTAGGTCTTGATTATGAATTACTCCTAGGAATCTAGAGTCAGGAAGAATAGTCTTAGGAGGAGTAATTGGACGTGTCTCTGCTGAGTAAATCCTAGAGAGTGCATCAGCCTTTCCATTGCGCGATCCTGGTCTATAAGAGATGATAAAATTAAATTGGTTTAAGAAAAGATTCCAGCGAGCCTGGCGAGGAGTCAGGCACTTAGCCGACCTGATAAACTCAAGGTTACGATGGTCTGTCAGGACGACTATTTGCTGTGCAGCTCCCTGAAGAAGGTGTCTCCATTCTTTGAAGGCGGCAATAATGGCCAACAACTCTCTATTGCCCACATCGTAGTTCCTCTCAGCCGAAGACAACTGCTGGGAAAAGAAGGCACAGGGATGCAAGACATTCTTCTCACCTGTTCTCTGAGAGAGTATAGCTCCAACGGCACAGTCTGAAGCATCCACCTCTATTATGAAGGCAAGCTCGGGGTTGGGATGTACTAGGATAGGTGCAGTGGTAAATTTATCTTTAGACGGGAAAATGCTTCCTGGGCTTGGGGAGTCCAGGAAAACCTAGACTCTTTCCGGGTAAGTTGAGTGATAGGTGACTGTCACGCTGTATAGCAGATATATATATGTGATGACAATAATCTATATCAAAAGGGCAACATACTATATAACATGCGCATAGCTATATGATAACATAGATTTACCTGACAGAAAGTCCAGTGGGTCAAAACGGAATCCGTTATACGCTGTCTCCGGCTAGAGGGTGACCGGGGTCTAAGCTGACCCTAAACTGGGGTCCTAACTAATCCCTCAACCTGGAGGTACTGTTAAAGGTACAGAGGTCCAGGCCACCAGCGTAAACCCTGTCTCCTATCAATCCCTGCCAACTGTATTCTAGTCCTAAGAAGGACCCTGAATACCACCAAAGGGAATGAACAGGTAACGGTTAATGAACAGAAAGACATACAAGAAAGACAAGAAATAAAGTAAATAAAGTCTTACATACAACACTCACACACAGTAGGAACACCTAAGGTCTCAGAGATAAACTATAAGCTGTAAGAGTAAAAACAACTAAGGAGCTCTTAGCTTAAGTATTCTCAGAACCGCTCCAGTCTGCTAAACTATATGAATGCTTTCACCGGCATCAAACACCCAGACTGGCAGGAATATAAAGGAAACTAATTAGAACATAATCCAAAGCAGCCGGGCGAGGCTGGACCTAGTCTTAGCAAAGAGCTAGGTAAAATTAACTCTCTCATTACCAAACACAAAGAAACAGCAGCTCAGCTGTGAGAAGTCAGAATGTGCAATCGCGACGATCTTCGTGTCGATGCACCCATGACAGTACCCCCCCTTCTACGAGGGGCCTCCGGACCCTCATGACCAGGTCTGTCCGGGTAAATTGTGTGAAAGGTCCGAACCAATCGATCTGCGTTATCATCAGACGCAGGGACCCACGTCCTCTCCTCAGGACCATACCCCCTCCAATGAACTTCCACGTTATCATTGACTACCACTGAAGGAGGAGGTAGAGGTGACGGTATGACTGGTGCCACATACTTTTTAAGTAATGACTTGTGAAACACATTATGAATTTTAAACGTAGGAGGGAGGTCCAGACGAAATGCCACAGGATTAATTATGGAACTGATCCTGTATGGCCCGATGAATCTGGGACCCAACCTCCAGGAGGGAACTTTAAGTTTTATATTCCTGGTAGACAACCACACCAGATCGTTCACCCTCAGATCTAGACCAGAAACTCTCCTCCTATCAGCCATCCGTTTGTAAGGGTTCTCCGTAACCTTCAGTCTTAAGCGATCTGGAACTATCAGTCTCCCTGGAAGTCCCACAGGGGCGTCCCCCTGAGCCCCCAATACCTCCCCCTCAAGCTCAGAGCATACAGCTGACACTACAACTCCCTCCTGAGGAATAGGAACCGGATCATCCGTCTTCCCGACCCCTGGGAAAGTACGAGATAAGGCATCAGGAAGCAACTTTATTGAGCAGTCATATGTGCGATGAGGAGGTAACTCTTTACACCCCTCCTCTGAGAACTTCTCCCAAAAGTCCTCCAGAAAAGGAGGCAAAGTCCTAGGCACAACCGCACCGATGACCGTGCTCATGCAGTTATTCTTGCAAAATTCACCCCACTGGCTTATCTTTCTGGATTGCCAATCAATCACTGGGTTATGTTTAGCCAACCAAGGAAGTCCCAACACAATAGGAGCAGGCAGACCCTCCAACACATAACAAGACAATTGCTCTTTATGTATTGCCCCTACTCGAAGATCTATGTTATGAACAGCTTGTACCAAGCTACCTTGACCAAGAGGTCTAGAATCAATAGAGAGTATAGGGACCGGTTTGGCCAATACACTCAGTTGCATACCATGCACCTGGGCAAACCGAGTGTCCACCAAATTAGCCCCGGACCCACTATCAAGAAAAACAGAAATCCTCTCAGTTCTAGTACCAATCACCACCTCCGCAGGCACGAGAAACTGAGAGGGATTTGGGGACGAAATACACACTCCCAGGTTAACTCCTTGGTTCAAAGAGGTCCGGGATGGACACCCCCCAACAAAATGTCCCTCTCTCCCGCAAAAGAAACACCTTCTAGTCTTGCGGCGCACCGCTGATTCCCTCCTACAAAATGATGTCCCTCCCAACTGCATGGGTTCCTCAGAACAGACCAGGGGAACCTCAGTATAAGGGACTTTAGTAGTAGGTGGAGTCATCACGGGGGGCGGAGTTACCTCGCGTCTTCCCCGAAGACTCTATCAATGCGAATAGCGAGGGCCATAGCAGCCTCCAGTGATGGAGGAGAATCATACTGAGCCAACACATCTTTTAATTTGTCAGACAACCCTTGACAAAACTGGCTCCTAAGAGCTGGGTCATTCCACTGAGTATCTGTTGCCCATCTACGGAACTCAGAAGAATATTCCTCCGCTGGACGATTTCCTTGCCGTATTTTACGTAACCTTGTTTCAGCAAAGGAAACTCGATCCGGATCATCATATACCAGACCCAGGGCAGTAAAAAATCGATCCACTGACTGGAGATCTGGGGAGCCTGGAGGAATAGAGAACGCCCAAGATTGAGGATCCCCTTGTAAGAGCGAGATAACAATTCCCACCCTCTGCTCTTCACTCCCAGATGACCGAGGCCGCAGCCGAAAGTACAATTTACATGCCTCCCGGAAAGTAAAAAATTTGTCCCGCCCACCAGTGAACCTGTCCGGGAGAGCAACCTTAGGTTCAGATCTGGTTTGCTCCGGGGGGGACAAAACCTTGGACTTAATGTCTGCCAACTCCATGGACAATCCCTGCAACTGCCGGGCCAGCTGGGCTACTGGATCCATGATAGCTGGGGAGAATCTTTAGTATAGGCCGGTGAAAATGTCACGCTGTATAGCAGATATATATATGTGATGACAATAATCTATATCAAAAGGGCAACATACTATATAACATGCGCATAGCTATATGATAACATAGATTTACCTGACAGAAAGTCCAGTGGGTCAAAACGGAATCCGTTATACGCTGTCTCCGGCTAGAGGGTGACCGGGGTCTAAGCTGACCCTAAACTGGGGTCCTAACTAATCCCTCAACCTGGAGGTACTGTTAAAGGTACAGAGGTCCAGGCCACCAGCGTAAACCCTGTCTCCTATCAATCCCTGCCAATGTATTCTAGTCCTAAGAAGGACCCTGAATACCACCAAAGGGAATGAACAGGTAACGGTTAATGAACAGAAAGACATACAAGAAAGACAAGAAATAAAGTAAATAAAGTCTTACATACAACACTCACACACAGTAGGAACACCTAAGGTCTCAGAGATAAACTATAAGCTGTAAGAGTAAAAACAACTAAGGAGCTCTTAGCTTAAGTATTCTCAGAACCGCTCCAGTCTGCTAAACTATATGAATGCTTTCACCGGCATCAAACACCCAGACTGGCAGGAATATAAAGGAAACTAATTAGAACATAATCCAAAGCAGCCGGGCGAGGCTGGACCTAGTCTTAGCAAAGAGCTAGGTAAAATTAACTCTCTCATTACCAAACACAAAGAAACAGCAGCTCAGCTGTGAGAAGTCAGAATGTGCAATCGTGACGATCTTCGTGGCGATGCACCCATGACAGTGACACTACCTCAGAGAAATTTCTAATGAAACGTCTATAGAAGTTGGCAAACCCGATGAAGCGCTGTACCTCCTTCACATTTCTAGGACTTGGCCAAATCTTGATGGCTTGGGTTTTGCTTCCATCCATACTAATTCCTTGTGTAGACAGTACATACCCCAGAAATTGAATTTCGGTCCTATGGAATTCACACTTTTCAAGTTTGATGTAAAGATGATTTTGTCTTAGACGTTCCAAGACCATTCTCACATGTCCATGATGTTCCTCTGTGGAGTTAGAAAAAATTAGAATATCATCCAAATAAATTACCACGAATGTATCTAGGAGATCCCTGAAGATGTCATTCACCAAGTGTTGGAAAGTGGCTGGGCGGTACTCAGACCAAAAGGCATAACTAGATATTCAAAGTGTCCATAGCGTGACCTGAATGCAGTCTTCCATTCATCCCCAGGTCTAATACGGACTAAGTTATAGGCCCCACGAAGATCTAGTTTAGAAAAAATTTTGGCATGTCGCACTCTCTCCAATAACTCAGGGATTAAAGGCAATGGATAACGGTTTCTAATAGTAACCTTATTGAGTTCCCTATAGTCTACGCATGGTCTCAGAGATCCATCTTTCTTCTTTACAAAGAAGATGGGTGCACCTGCAGGAGATGAAGAGGGGCGTATGAAGCCCTTGGCTAGATTTTCATCTATGTAATCCTTTAAAGCCTTTTGCTCGGGCCCCGCCAGGGGTAGATCTTACCAAAAGGTATCTCTGCTCCAGGCAATAATTCAATTGGACAATCATATGGACGGTGAGGAGGAAGCTGGTCAGCGTTCTTCTTGTCACATAAATCCACATAGTCCTGGTATACAGCTGGTAGTTCAGGGACTGACATGATTTCTTTAGGAACAGAGCAAGCTGAAACTTTTGGACTCATCTGTTTCTCTGGAAAGTGTAATTCCTTGGTCTCCCAGTTAATGGTAGGATTCTGAGCCTGCAGCCATGGTAGCCCTAGAATAATGGGAAAGTGGGGAGAAGAGATAAGCATAAAGGACAGTTTCTCTTGATGATCTTTACCAATAAGAACCCTCAAAGGCTCTGTTTCCTGATCCACTGGTCCAGAGGTCAGCAGGGAGCCATCCACAGTTTCCATCTGTACTGGAGTAGCCTTCTTCACTGAACGTATTCCCTGTTTCAGAGCAAAGGAACATCCATAAAATTTCCACTTGCCCCTGAGTCGATCATAGCAGAGCTAGACACCCAAGCTGAGTCAACCCAGAGTTTGATGGAAAGAAAGCAATGAGAATTGTTTTTCTTACAACTCAGCTGGGACACCGCTGAGGAAACTTGAAAAATGGCAGCGTTTACACAGTCAACGTCCTCAGAGGTAACGGAGTTTTAAGTCCGAGAAATCAAGATCTGTTGCTGCAGATCTCTCTGGAGCCTGAGGCTCGGACCTGACAGATCCCCTCTCGCAACACTCACAATGAATGAGTGCTGCAGTAGTCTTACGAGAACGGCTGGGGCAGTTTATAATGAAGTGCCCTGACTTACCACAATAGAAACATAGATTCTCCTTAAAACGATGTTCCTTGCGTGCATCACTAACCTGTCGTTGTAAAGAGTCTACCTGCATGGGTTCAGGTTCAGGTTCCCGTGTAATCCTACTCAAAGGTTCCTTAGCTGGAGAGGAAGGTAGGAAAAGGTTAGTACGATTGCTTTCGAACCATCTCTCTTGCCTGCGTTCAGTCAGACGAGTATCAATACGGATGCAGTAGTTAATAAAGTCACCTAACGCAGTGGGAGGGTCGGCACGAGCAAGTTCATCCTTAATCAGTGGAGATAACCCCTTTCGAAAAATAGATTTTTTGGCGGAACTGTCCCAGGTGGTATCAAGGGCCCATCGCCTGAAATCCAAGGCATATTCAGCTACCGAGTGCTTACCTTGGCGCAAAGCTAACATGGCTGCTTCAGCTGTTGCACCTCGATTGGGGTCATCAAACACCTGCCCCATGGCTGAAATAAAATCATCAAGGTGATTCAAACAATCATCCTCAGTCTCAATCAGAGGGTTTGCCCACATTAAAGCCTTGTTGGTAAGCAACATAATTATAGTAAGCACCTTAGATCGTTCAGTGGGAAATTGTGAAGCATGTGCAGAAAAAAAAAGATTGCATTGATTAATAAATCCCCTGAATTTCTCACGTTCACCGCCAAAACGAAAAGGGGCAACTTGGGAATCCCAGCACTCGGGGCTACGGCAGGAGCCTGGACTCGCCCCTCTAGAACCTCAATCCTGGCTCGCAAATCCTGGGTAGTCTGTCCAACCACTTGCAAATTGTGATTATTGAGGTCCTGTAGATTTGTAAAACGGGTCTTTATATTCTGCAAATCTGCAAGGATATTATCAGTCACTCCGCAAAGTTCCTTTATGCGGGCCTCCATTTTCCAGATCTTTTAAGACAGGATTACTGGAATGGTTGTGAGAAGTCACAACCACTATCATCACAGAAAGTTTCAACCAGACATCTGATATCCAGAGTTACAGCAGACAAAAAAGAGAAAAGAAAGGAAAAAAAAAAAACAATAGTGTTTACCTGTGGTAACACTGCAAAAAGAAAAAACTTAAGGGAATTGCTCACCTGGAATGGTTGTGAGAAGTCACAACCACTGTCATCACAGAAAGTACAACCGGACGTCTGATATCCACAGTACAGCAGACACAGCCTTCCAGACCCAGCAGACACTAACGTTTTGGCTTCAGAATCTTGTAATGTATGTAGTACAGTTCATATAGCGTCTTGTGCTTGGGTGCGATGAAAACACAGGAGTCACAGGTTTGATATAGAAAAGTCCTGTATTACTTCATACAAGTTGGCAGAAATAGTCACACAGTTTGCAGACACAGAAACAGGAGACACAGCAGGCCAGAGTAATCCAAGCTCAGCAATCACTCTCCAATACAGATTCAGGATCTTCTTCTCTGTTACCGTAAGTCCATGCAAACGTGGGTCTTTCAAAGAGCAAGGTTCAGAGTCCACAAGTGCTTCAGAGTTCCTCAGTAGGAATAGCTGGAGTACAAGGTCCAAGGCTTACAGGAGTCAAGTCACAGGTTCACTGCAGGCTAGATTCTGAAGCACTGATTGCTCAGCTGTGGCTGCTTAAGAAGCAAAGGCGAGAATCAGGGCGGGAACATGCAAGCTGGAAACTCCATTTTGACTGAGGGCAAGATAGCTGCAGCAAGACAGAAAGTAAAATGGCTGACGAACAAACTGAGTTTCAGGAATATATACATAGAACCTTACACACTTGCTCCTGTGTTACTGGGGTTCAGTAATGTCAGCTGTTCCCCTGCTGTGTGTACGGCAAACAGTCCTGCTGCCTCCACCCTGTTGTCTTCTCATGCCTGGGCTACAACACTGCCAGTTGTTGCTCGGAAGTGCTGTTAGCACAGTGAACACTTGCTCCTGTGTTATTGGGGTTCAGTAATGTCAGCTGTTCCCCTGCTGTGTGTACGGCAAACAGTCCTGCTGCCTCCACCCTGTTGTCTTCTCATGCCTGGGCTACAACACCGCCAGTTGTTGCTCGGAAGTGCTGTTAGCACAGTGAACACTTGCTCCTGTGTTATTGGGGTTCAGTAATGTCAGCTGTTCCCCTGCTGTGTGTACGGCAAACAGTCCTGCTGCCTCCACCCTGTTGTCTTCTCATGCCTGGGCTACAACACCGCCAGTTGTTGCTCGGAAGTGCTGTTAGCACAGTGAACACTTGCTCCTGTGTTATTGGGGTTCAGTAATGTCAGCTGTTCCCCTGCTGTGTGTACGGCAAACAGTGCTGCTGCCTCCACCCTGTTGTCTTCTCATGCCTGGGCTACAACACCGCCAGTTGTTGCTCGGAAGTGCTGTTAGCACAGTGAACACTTGCTCCTGTGTTACTGGGGTTCAGTAATGTCAGCTGTTCCCCTGCTGTGTGTACGGCAAACAGTCCTGCTGCCTCCACCCTGTTGTCTTCTCATGCCTGGGCTACAACACCGCCAGTTGTTGCTCGGAAGTGCTGTTAGCACAGTGAACACTTGCTCCTGTGTTATTGGGGTTCAGTAATGTCAGCTGTTCCCCTGCTGTGTGTACGGCAAACAGTCCTGCTGCCTCCACCCTGTTGTCTTCTCATGCCTGGGCTACAACACTGCCAGTTGTTGCTCGGAAGTGCTGTTAGCACAGTGAACACTTGCTCCTGTGTTATTGGGTTCAGTAATGTCAGCTGTTCCCCTGCTGTGTGTACGGCAAACAGTCCTGCTGCCTCCACCCTGTTGTCTTCTCATGCCTGGGCTACAACACCGCCAGTTGTTGCTCGGAAGTGCTGTTAGCACAGTGAACACTTGCTCCTGTGTTACTGGGGTTCAGTAATGTCAGCTGTTCCCCTGCTGTGTGTACGGCAAACAGTCCTGCTGCCTCCACCCTGTTGTCTTCTCATGCCTGGGCTACAACACCGCCAGTTGTTGCTCGGAAGTGCTGTTAGCACAGTCAACACTTGCTCCTGTGTTACTGGGGTTCAGTAATGTCAGCTGTTCCCCTGCTGTGTGTACAGCAAACAGTCCTGCTGCCTCCACCCTGTTGTCTTCTCATGCCTGGGCTACAACACCGCCAGTTGTTGCTCGGAAGTGCTGTTAGCACAGTGAACACTTGCTCCTGTGTTACTGGGGTTCAGTAATGTCAGCTGTTCCCCTGCTGTGTGAACGGCAAAAAGTCCTGCTGCCTCCACCCTGTTCTCTTCTCATCCCTGGGCTCCAACACCGACAGTTGTTGCTCGGAAGTGTCATTGGCACGGGTACCCCACTCCTGCCCAGACTGGTTACAGCACGCCATCTGTTTCCTGTCAGTGTAAACGTCACTTAGCCTCCAATAAGTTGTCCTGTCGTGTTGCAGTCGGGTTAGCCGACTCTATGGTGCCTGGAGTTTAGGTGCTTCCTATGTGTGCTGCGGGATATGCAAATAAAGGCTGTTTCCGTTGTGACAATAGGACAATCACCCACTGTAGTACTGTGGGATTCGGTAACTGCGGCCGGCTCGCGGCCTGTCAACTTAAATTTCCATGGGTACCTTCTGCTACCCGTCCAGGTTCCAGTACCGTCAGCTGGTTCTCCGCAGTGCCTTTGGCCTAGGTGCCTCCATCTCGGTTTCCGAGTTCCAGCAACGTCTGCTGGTCCTTGGTAGTGCTTTGGAGCACAGATACCTCCTGCTTAGTAACCGTGTCCCAGTAACGTCAGCTGGTCCTCGGTTGTGCCATTGGCTCTTTTCCTTCTGCTGCCCCTCCGGGTTCCAGCACAGTCAGCTGGTCCTCGTCACTTGCATTGGCTCTTGTACCTTCTGCTACCCGTCCGGGTTCCAGTACCGTCAGCTGGTTCTCCGCAGTGCCTTTGGCCTAGGTGCCTCCATCTCGGTATCCGAGTTCCAGCAACGTCTGCTGGTCCTTGGTAGTGCTTTGGAGCACAGGTACCTCCTGCTTAGTAACCGTGTCCCAGTAACGTCAGCTGGTCCTCGGTTGTGCCATTGGCTCTTTTCCTTCTGCTGCCCCTCCGGGTTCCAGCACAGTCAGCTGGTCCTCGTCACTTGCATTGGCTCTTGTACCTTCTGCTACCCGTCCGGGTTCCAGTACCGTCAGCTGGTTCTCCGCAGTGCCTTTGGCCTAGGTGCCTCCATCTCGGTATCCGAGTTCCAGCAACGTCTGCTGGTCCTTGGTAGTGCTTTGGAGCACAGGTACCTCCTGCTTAGTAACCGTGTCCCAGTAACGTCAGCTGGTCCTCGGTTGTGCCATTGGCTCTTTTCCTTCTGCTGCCCCTCCGGGTTCCAGCACAGTCAGCTGGTCCTCGTTACTTGCATTGGCTCTTGTACCTTGTGCTACATTTACAAATTGAAGATTTTTTCAATGTTTTTTTGGGTAATCACTCTGGATCTCCAACAATGAAGACGACGACCCTGATGACCACCCCGAAGAAGATGACCACCACAAGGACGACGAGCATCAAGCCAACCAGCCTAAACACCATCACAAAGAAGAAATAAAAGATTACCAAACAGGATTAAGAAGGTTAAGACAAACTACAAGATACAGAACAAGAGACTTAAGAACAATAAGCAGAAGATCAAAAAGCAGAAGAACATGAAGTATAAGACCAAAATGAAGAGCAAAATATATGCTCTAAATTATAAGCAGAAGAAGACTAAGCAGTGTATGGGGGTGAGTCCGTTCCTCCTCGTGGTGCCCCTGGAAAATGCCTGCTGCTGCAGGCTAAACTGAACACGGACAAATACTGTTGTAATTTAAATCTTTTGTGACAGCAAGAACGGAAGGATGAAAAATTCATACTTTGACAGATTACAAGTACAGGAATCTCTGTCCAAAATAAGAATATGATGAAGAAGATGAAGTAGAATATGAATAAGAATAATAGTTTAATAAGAAGAATATGAGTAATGTTAACAAAAAGATGAATAGCAAGAAGTTTAACAAGAAGATAAAGAAGGTGAAGATGAATAATAATTTGATGAAAAAGATGATGCTGCTGAAGATTATGAAGGAGAAAGTGTGTCAAAAGTTAAAAAGGTGAAGAGCATGGAAGTTGTGAAATATACATATTTGCCAAAATAGAAAAAACTTTAACAACATTGTCATTTTCTTCATAAATCCGAACATCTTTAAAAAAAAAAATATTTATGCTATTCCATTTGATTGGGTTAAACATGTATGCCTTTAATGTCTCCTCAACCTTCCCCAATACATTCTACATTACTCTTTGTTGTTTTCCTTCATGTACAGTTAACCAACAAGGCAAGAATGGGGTTTTTTTAATTCTGATATTTTGTTCCCATAGACTTACATTGGATTTCCGGTATCGGTATCGGGTATCGCCGATATTTTTTGGGTATCGGCGATACCATTCCGATTCCGATACTTTTGGATATCGGAAAGTATCGCTCAACACTACCCAGATGTCATGGTCTGCTGAGTTTTTGGGATTAGGTGGTTTTAGGGTTAACCGGGATGGCCTCACTCTGGGATTCTGGGAGGCTTTTTATAGCCTCATTGTGGGGCCATCCTCTGTCGCTTATACTCTGACCCTTGACCGAGTGTGTGTGACCCTGTTGTGCTTGTGCCAGGGCTTTGTGCCTATGCTACGTTCGTGTGTCTGGTTCTGATTTGGCTGTGTTCCTGTTTCGAGTTTGCCTGTCCCTTTTGTACTCTGCTGCCCGCTACGTGTATGACCCTTGGCTACGTTCTGACTCTGCTCTGCCTGCTCCTCTTGTACTTCATCGCCCTCTATGTGTATGACCCCTTGGCTACGTTCTGATTATCCGTTCGGTATATGCCCCTTGGTAACTGTGTCCCGTAGTTACCCTTCTAGGAGTTTTCCTTCACCTCATAGCTCTCTGGAGCTTAGGCCATGCCCACTAGCAGTCACGTGCCTGCAGGTTCTTTGGTCTGAAGCATTCTCTATCTGCTGCTATTGCCTCTGAGAGACGTGTGGCCGGCTCTGCCCACTAGCAGTCACTTGTGGAGGGTCCTGTTACTGAGAAACACACGTCATCTCTGCTGCGGCTCTGCTACAGGTATCTTTGGGCATAGTTTGTTCACTCGGGACACACGCACTGGCTCAGTGAGCAAGTGCAGTGCGGTGTCCCTGACACCAGAGTACTGAAGGAGATAGCGGAAGAAATTCTTGAACCACTGTCCATAATCTTTGAAAATTCTTGGAGAACAGGAGAAGTCCCAGAAGACTGGAGAAGAGCAAATGTTGTTCCTATCTTCAAAAAGGGGAAGAAGGTGGACCCAAGGAACTACAGGCAGGTGAGTCTGACTTCTATACCAGGAAAGATCTTTGAACAAATTATTAAAGAACATATGTGCAAGTACCTGGATGAGAATGAAGTGATTAAACAGAGTCAGCATGGGTTTGTAACTAATAAGTCATGTTAGACTAACTTAATTTCCTTCTATGACAGAATCACTGACTGGGTGGATCACGGAAATGCTGTAGATATAGTATATCTTGACTTCAGCAAAGCATTTGACAAAGTATCTCACACAATCCTTATTGAAAAAATAACTAAGTATGGAATGGACAAGGCAACTGTTAGATGGATTCATAACTGGCTTAGTGATCGGACCCAAAGAGTGGTCGTAAATGGCTGCACATCCAGTTGGAAGAATGTCTCGAGTGGGGTACCACAAGGCTCTGTTTTGGGCCCTGTATTGTTCAACATCTTTATCAATGATTTAGATGAAGGAATTGAGGGTAAACTGATCAAATTTGCTGATGACTCAAAGCTAGGAGGGGTAGCTAATACTAGAGAAGAGAGAGAGAGAGGATTCAAAAAGACATAAATAAACTGGAGCAGTGGGTGTCATGTATAGTGTACAGTTCCTATAGCGTCTTGTGCTTGGGTGCGAGGAAAACACAGGAGACATAGGTTGAAATGAAATGACTTGTATTACTTAATACAAGCATGCTGAAAAGTTCACACAGTTTGCAGGAACAGCGACAGGAGACACAGCAGGCCAGAGTAACTTCAAGCACTACAATAAATCTCCAAAGCAGGTTCAGGATCTCTTCTCTGTACCGTAATTCCTCTGCAAACATGGATTCACCAAACAGCAGGTTTCCAGAGTCCAAAAGTGTTCCAAGGTTCCTCAGTAGGGAATAGCTGGAGTACAAGTCCAAGGCTTCCAGGAGTCAGGTCACAGACTGACTGAGGCTTGATTCAGGAGCACTGATTGTTCAGCTGAGGCTGCTTAAGAAGCAAGAGGGAAGAATCAGGGCGGGAACATGAAAACTGGAAACTCCATATTAACTGAGGGCAAGAGCTGCAGAAAGACAGAAAGCAAAATGGCCAACGGAAAACTGAGTTTCAAGGAACATGTCAACAGAGACAAAGAACCTTACATTACTCCCCCCTTAGGGACAACCTCCGGATGACCTCAGACCAGGCTTGTCAGGGTACCTCTGATGAAACTGGCGGAGCAGGCGAGGAGCATTTACATTATTGACTGGTTCCCATGAGTTGTCCTCCACTGGGTAGCCCTGCCATTTAATCAAATATTGCAACTGATTTCTGTACAACCTGGAATCTAGAATCCTTTCCACCATAAATTCTTCCTGACCATCGACCAGCACTGGGTCAGGGCAAGGAGAAGAACGTCCAGGAAACGTATTGGGTGTTGCAGCCTTTAGTAGGGATACATGAAAGACAGGGTGGATTCTCATAGTTCTGGGCAGTTGAAGACGACAAGCAACAGCACTTATAATCTTATTGATCTTATAAGGTCCAATGTACTTATGTCCCAATTTAGACGATGGAATCTTTAATTTAAGATTTCTGGTTGACAGCCAGACCAAATCTCCTACCTTGAAAGCTGGTGCAGGTTTACGAAATTTATCTGCTGCTTTCTTGTACCTTTCCTGAGCCAATTCTAGATTTTCCTTTAGAAGATCCATATTCTTTTGTAAAGAAGTGATTCTTTCAGCCACTGCCGGCAAGGGCGTATCTATGGGAAATCGAGGAAGAATGTTAGGATGATAACCTAGATTGGAGTAAAAAGGAGACTGCTTAGTGGAGGCGCTCTGAGAGTTGTTATAAGAGAACTCAGCCAGTGGAAGTAGATTATTATTATTATTATTATACATTTATATAGCGCCATTTATTCCATGGCGCTTTACATATGAAAAGGGAAAAATATAGACAGATACAATAAACATGTGCTAGACAAGGGACACACAAGTACAGAAGGAGAGAGGACCCTGCCCGCGAGGGCTCACAGTCTACAGGGATGGGTGAGAATACACTAGGAGAGGGTAGAGCTGGTCGTGCGATGGTTCAGTAGACTGAGGATCATTGCAGGTTGTAGGCTTGTCGGAACAGGTGGGTCTTCAGGTTTTTCTTGAAGGTCTCCGTTGTTGGTGAAAGTCTGATGTTTTGCGGCAGGGAGTTCCAGAGTATGGGGAAGCCCGGGAGAAGTCTTGTATGCGGTTGTGGGA